>OU744736.1:43824031-44281531 GCA_916613615.1 Steromphala cineraria | reverse complement strand
ACCAATTGCGTTGTTGAGGCTAACGATTTAGTTGTTCAAGAATTACCATTTTGACACAAGAGCACATCAGTCAATTTAAAATACACTAGTTTTATTACGACAAAAGAACCTGCTTCGAAACGTCGAATAATTGTATCTTGCTATATAGAGTGATCGCGCATTCATCAAACACATTAAATAGTAAATAATGAAATCAATAAATCAAGAAACTAGGACACGTTCTTGCTAATAATAATCAAATGCTAAAACTACATAAAATACTTAATTTAACTACACGTATGCAAATGGAGATGTAGAAATTATTCATAATCATAAGAACGTAATAATTTTCTTAAAGAAAGCATGATTCAAATGCTCGATAGTGATATTTTTGGCTTCATATCAATTCTGATACTTAAAATCAGTTTTTGAACAGCTTCAGTCTCGTCTTTGCTGATTGTACGATTTCTATAACTCATAATTAGAGAAATGTGATTTTATTGAATTGAAAGCTGTATCCTTAACGTTAATAGATTACTATATTTCGCAGCAGATTCGAATATTAAATATGCTCATCTAACCATTGCTCATAGATGATTTAATAAAATGTCAGCATGAACGTTTCATTTTAGACATATAATATTTCATTTAAAGGTACCTTTAATCGCTCAATACCATAATACATGATCACGCTAAAGATCAGTTTCAATCACCTAACATCAGAAATGTATGATTACATTCAAAATGCTTTAAATCATCACTCTCAACCTGTGTAATTTCCTTATGATGTCAACACAGCGTGTACAAGAGGATCGACTCACGGAGGGTAGCGCGCCATTGTGGGGTGCTATTGTAGAGCGCTGCGACAATAGGGGATGCTTCTACCCTTTATTGAGGGTCCCAGGCTAGCCCCGCCCCCTCAGTTGAGCGCTGGGTGCATTTCGGGAGGTGTGTACAGGCGGTGGGTAGCCGACCATTTGAGAGAAGTTTATGAGGAGACGAAGAAGAAGAAGAAGAAGAAGAAGATGAAGAAAAAGAAGGAGAAGAAGAAGAAGAAAGAAGAAGAAGAAGAAGAAGAAGAAGAAGAAGAAGAAGAAGAAGAAGAAGAAGAAGAAGAAGAAGAAGAAGAAGAAGAAGAAGAGAAAATAAGTTTATCATAAACTAATTTAATGCCCTGATACAGAGACCGGTCTAAACAACTGGTTTCTGAGACACACTATTCAACAATATGATAATTCAATAGGCAATCATTAAGTCCTATCAAACAAATTCTACAGGCAATATCATGCACTTCCCGTACAGCGTCACACACAATCTTTTCACATAGCTCTGACACAACAGAATAAATAATTATATGAATGATTTTTTTCCTTCTAATTAAGAATTCGAAAGGTGTGTACATAAACAATTGTAAAACCCGATAAAAAGCAAAAAGGACAACTACGATAACACCACATGAAATTTTGCAACTAAATAATCAAATAAGTCATGCTATAGTTAAGTTAGGCTTAAGTTAGTACCCTCTTCGATTTTTAACAATTTTGTTGTTATTGAAACATTCACCTCTCTTAAAAATAGACATGAGTTTGGTGGAACTGTGACTCGGTTTATTTGAAATCACATCAATTATCTCTTAATACGTTGAATGTAATGATAAATGTGCATGGTTTGAGCTGTAGTTATCCTTTAAGCTTTGATACCATTATCAAGAAATTACATATCTAAAAAAAATTTCGAATGATAACAGACACTAAAGAAAAAAATCACTTTTAAGAATTCGACTGACAACATAAGTTGAAGATAGTGTTACCCTTCCTTTAATAAAAGCATACCTTGATATCTATAAAACAATTTCGTCTAGCAGAAATTTTAAGTTTATCAAATTTTAATCCTATCTTATTCCCAAAAAATCTAAAGTGAACTGAGATGAATATTTATCACTTAAAGGGTTACGATTCTCAGGTGTAAGAAAGGTAAAGTAAAATCTCCAGCGTCCTAACACCTGACTGTCCACACACTTATATTCTAGACAGGTGAGTGAAATTAGCCGAAATACATATTAACGCATCAAAAGACATGAAGTAGCCGTATGCGCTACAAGGTGAAATAACCTTTTATTATAAGTGAACAACCGGAGTCTTTATGCTATTCCCTTCGTCCAGCGGTGTGTAGCGGTAAACAGCCTAGTAACTGTTGCGCTCTATTGACACTCGCCAGATACAACACGGAGGGCGGGGAGGAAAAGTTGAGGAAAACCTTTATAAAATCTACTCATCAATCATACCTATTTAAATAAAACAGTTTGTAACGTTATTTTGCCAGGACGAAAGTACAAGTTTTCTGAATGACACAATTAGTTTTTTTCTAAAGGACAGAAAAAGCTTAGACTGAGCGTTAAAGAAGAGGGGGGACGCGATCCCCGAAAAACGCCCCATGGGGAACGGTACTCTTTTATCAAACAATAGAGTCATTTATTATCTCAATAAAAATATGATCCTCTTTATACAATGGCTGAAATTCTTTAAACGTCTTTTTAGAATGAAAGTACTGCAGTGAAAGACGATGCAAAAACACAAGTGCGGTGAGTCCAAAGTGATCACGAAGAAGTGAAGAACGAGAAGATTTAACAAAGAAGACGCACAGGGAAGAGGTTTTATATTACAAAGTATATATTTCTTCTTGATAGATGATCAAAAAGGTAAACACGTGAGTTTCATGAAGTATGAATTAAACGAACTCTTGAAAAGGGATGCGCGAAAACAACACTGAAGAAGTGAGACGCGTTATCGGATAGCAAACACAGATTGAGGGGGAAGTTAGCACAAAGGGGGGAGAAGTGAGGGGGGACTCCAGCCCTTGTAATCCCCATCAATTACGTAAAATAGTCTACATATACTCCTCCCCATCCGGAGAGGGACAGAGGGGGATGCCGATAGACCCCCGCCCTACCACGCTACAAGCCCAAGCCGACCGGCGTTCTGCTGTCTCAACAATAGCAATTTGCTCGTTATTATAAGGGACTAGCCTTATAATTGAATAGAGTCTGCGCACAACCCTTGGCGCTGAAAATGAAAGTTGTGGAAAGGCGAAAAGGCGCGCGATTTGAGTTTTTCCGGAAAGTAGGGGTGCCTCGTTTCTCGCGCTTTTCGCTCTCATCTCGGTCGCAGTTTGGTCGAGCGTGGCACATGCATGGAAGGAGCTTGTGATGGTGTTGTCAATTACCTTATTAAGGCCCCAAAACAAAGCGAGAATTCCCTCCGCTGCCTGCTTGAAAAAGTTTTACAACTCTCATTGCACAATTGAGCGAACCTTTCGTCTGCGAACAAAGAACATAAAGTTAAATCCAACCAAATATAAGAGCTGTATCCCCTCTCTGTCGTCAACACATTGGCTGACAAATATTAAAAGGCAAGTTCTGACCGACAGGAGTCCCCAGCTGCCCTACAGAAGGATCGTGCAGTCTGCAGTCTCACTGCCTGTGCTATCTGTTTTTTGCTGCACGCGCAGACTTGAGCATTATCGGAGCCAATCGCAATCAATAGTTTATTAGATTGGGCTGGATAACGTTTTTCTGAACCTAATTTCTTTTATGGGTTGAATTAGCAGCTGCTGGCAACAGCGATTTCCTCAATAGCGTTAAGACCCTTGATGCAAGAGCAGCATATTCTCATTCCTTTCTTCGCTTCTAACGGGATCCCAGGCAGCTGCAGGTTATAAAGAGAATGCTTCAAAATAGATAAATAATCACTCTTTGAGCTTATTATGAACGTGGAGCAGAAGGCCGGGAGAAAACCCGTCACCGAGCACTTTTAAACAATGTAGGTAGGCTTTGAAAAACGCCGTCCTGGTGAAAGTCTGCGCTCTAGAAGACTGACCTGGTGCAAGTTTGGCGTCTTTAATTACGGTCTTGGCGGAAAATGGTGATGCAGACTAAGTGAGGCTTTGTCCAACTGTTATGTCGACTTTGAAACGACATATTCAGGGAGTTTGAAGCGACTTCTGGTGCTGTTGAAGACAGCTGGTGGCTCGTCTGGCTGGTACACCACTCGCTCTTACCAAACACCAACAGAATCAAATCATATGTTACGCAGAGAAAAAACACCCTCAAATGTATTCTGCCAACTGGTGATCGCATTCGAGAGTTTGTGCACACGTCTAGCAAACGACATGCAAGTCGGTGGCAGCGAGCCAGAGTAGATGTGATTGCTTTCTCACTTGGGGCAGCGTTCTGTCTGCCCAGAAGCACACACCCTGTCAAACTTGTACAAACCATGATGAACTTTTATTATACTCTATTCGATCCATCTGTAGTTAATATGTAGATTGGCGTAAGAGCTTTTGTGCATTTCTGGCAATCAGCCTTCACAACTGCCTCTAATGCAGTTGAAATTTACATGCACGTGCATTTTTGCTTGCTAAAGGCACGTGTTGGGTAACTGCAATGATGCTAGCTTCTGAGCAGGAGGAGTCACTCGCATGCTGGATGCATGTAGTTCCCTGCTTACACTAGAAATAACTTGTTTACAACACACCCTTAAACTTTCATAGGCGTACATGGGTGCACATGAATACATAGGTACCAATATCATGCTACTATATGACCAAGCAGTACAACCTTGTTGGGTCGTATCCTGACCTCTATATTAAAAGCATGCAGAAATTGAAAGAAAGCTTTTCAGATAAATGTTTAATATTCACAATGCTATCTGTTGTTGGTGAAATTATGTAATTTGTATTCAGTGTCAGTTTTTGTCCTGTCTTTTGAGAAGCCATTCATGATGTCCATTGAGAAGTTTAAGCGTTGTGAATAACTGCACAGGTGAGGTCATAAAGAACACATAATAATATCACCGACATGCGTAACCTGAATACATTCACGTTCTTAAACAGGCAGAGTCGATTTGTCATATCAAAGGAGTTAAAATCCGATTGCAGCTAGAAAATACAAATCCTTTTCACGATGTCATATGGTATGTCATCAGCCAAAACAACGATGGGTCGGTAGCGTTTAGCTTCCTGTTGGAACTTCAGGTAACACGACACTTTGTATACACCTGTCGACATCAGGTGTATTTTGTATATATATATATACTGATTAGATAAACATGTCTTAAAGTTTGATCTTTAATTCTGTCTAAATCAATTTGGCCAAACTCAAAGCTGTAGAATTTATTTACACTTCACTTTACGTGATGCAATTTGGTTCCTTACTTTTGTTAAAGTTTTCCGTAATTTTAAGAAGAATAATTCTAAATAACAGATGATTTGATGAAACAATAATTTCCAGAGGTCAGACAATAAAAAAGTATGTTTGATATTATATAAAATCTATATATAATCTGTTAGCACATGTTAATCGTCACTTTACATCATCTTTCAATTAAATAGTGGTTTAAAGAGTATACAATCGGTATACCATGTATATGTAACAAATTATGCTTAACACAATCGTATAGATTTATAGTATTCAAACTGTCTTGTCACATATTGTTTATTATGTTAGATGTGTTCAAAAGAAAAGAGTACCATTAAGCATGCAATCATTATGGTAATGATAACGTAATTAATATGGATCATAACGTGAAGATAGATTCAATTCTTACCTATCGAGTCAGTAGTCTATGTATTCCGTTTCTCTAGAAAAAAAATTAACTTAGGTTTCGAGTTGGTCTTCCCTTGCTTATCACTGCCAATGTATATTCATATCATTTTATGATAGAAACTATTATTCTGCACCATAAGTCAAGGACACTACAAATGCTTGATAAAGATACAAAATTGAAACTCAACTCTTATTTTCGAATGTGTTTAGTTATAATATACACTAATTTCTATAGTTGATTAAATAAAATGAGTAATCAGTGCATCATCACGCTAATTGAATGATGATTGGTTAATTTAAATCTATTAAGTCTTAAGATATATACTGTATTTGATCATTTGTCTGTTGACTGTAAATCAAATCTGTATTGAAAAAAGCTCCCAGTAACGGTTATTTCTATAACTGCATGTATTTTTCTTAGAAACTGTGATAAGGGGGAAGTAACTCTAATTTACTCTCCAAATGTGGCGGGAAATAGTTTGGCGTTCGAACAGACAACTAGGCAGGGTTTCAAAGCAACATTTGCTATAGGGCTAAGTATCCTGTACTTGATGAGTAGTGTCGATTACGTATAAACAGGAACGTAAGCCAGATAAAAAGTTAGTTACGAAAATCTTTCATTAGCAATAATAAAATTTTGAATATTAATGATATATATGATATATATATATTTTTTTTAAATTATGAGATATAAGCCAAAAGAAGGAAAACTCATCTATAAAATATCATTATTTTTAAAAAGATAATATAGATAAAAGTGACATAAACATCTCCTTGTAACTTGAGCTTAATTGCACGTTTGATTTTATTTGTATCAAATGTCTCGAAGCACAAAAGGCTCTGCGACCGGGGTCATTTTTAATGTCCGAACGTATAAACTTGCCATTTGGCTGCCAAAATAAACGCCAAAACGAAACATTACTCGAAATGAAAAAGTAGTTAATTTTTCATTTGTTTTCATTCATTCTGTAGGCTGTCAAATGGGCTATTATGAAGAAACTATGAATTTCATGCTGGAACGATCAGACCAACCCAGGTCTGTCTATTTCATAGGGGTTGGACAGTCCTGAAATCTGACCCCGCACTGACCACCTGGACCGGGCAAAGCGACCCCTCTGTAGTTAGAAGACAGTCCCCAGTCTTTGTTCGGTTAGGCTGATGTTGTGCGCTGCGCCGACTCTTACCGTAAACTGATACGGAAGAAGATAGCCTTTGTAAATTTATTACCTCAACAATGAAAGAGTAGCAGTCGGGGAGAGTAACTCTCATTCTTCCTGTCGCATCCCTGGGGTGCTGTTCAAGTAGAGACGCATGCGCAAATTATAAACCTATTGTTAATCCCTTATTAACAATGATATCTTCATTTAGGGGATGTCATGTCGTGGCCTAGTTGGTGCTGAGTTTAAGAGATTCCTATCAAAGTCGCTGACTTACGATATTGATATAGTAATTATTTGTCAGATGGGTGAGTTTCTTGTGTCGATTGTTATAATTGGGGGTAACTGATGGCTTTGTATCATTTTGACCCGGGTTAACTAGAGATATATAATTTCTTGTGCCGCTTGTAGGCGTGGAAGATTGTCCCCTTCGAGTCAACATTTTGGATTTGAACTTCGGAAGTTTTGGAAGAGTTTCTTTGTTATGTGTATCACGCCTGTATATGTATCAAAAACAATGTTTGTATTTGTTTGTAATAACTTTTCTAACATGAAAATGATTTTCTGTCAACGTTTTAGTTAATGAATTCATAATTTATTTCTTCCTCATTCTTCATAACTCATTTCAAAATGATGTATATGATAATAAGTTAAATATGATTTTGATAAATAGCGTTTGTATCAAAGGATTTAAGAAATATAGACGATGTTGATCAACAAGCATTTAAACAATATAATTGAAATGAAATAAACGTGATCGAGGAATGTGAAATAATTTTTTTAAGTTTGAGACACATCGACCATAATTTCATAATGTCAAAAATCTCTGCTATTCAAAAATGCCTTTAACGCAGGCATATATATTTAACATTTGTTATCCAAATAAAAGAATTAAAATGAATAGAATAAAAAATCAAGAAAGCAAGAACGTGTATATATCTTTGAAATATTTGTTGGCACACTAAAACGCCCCTCCTCACCATACTTCATACCCCTTATACAGAATCGCTGGATACCGTTTAGGAATTACAGTAGAACTCGGATATAACGAACTCCAAGGAACCAAAGAATTTAGTTCGCCATATCCGGTGTTCGCTATACGCATATAATTTTAATGATATTATATAGGGACGGGACTTGAAAATGTGTTCGCTATATCCGAGTGTTCGCTATATCCGTGTTCGCTATATCCGTGTTCCACTGTACATATTCATGTACTAAATTACGCATAAGAATTATTTTCGTTTCTACTGCTTACAAAAAATATTGAAACAATTAATTCATGAGGATGTTTTTGCACTTTAGATTCGACACTTTTCATGTTATGTTACGTAATATATGGTTTCAGGGGTGAAATAGTGAATATGCAAAACAAATATTAGAATGGAGAATCATTGTGACATGGCGCGCTTAAATCAGTAAATGTTCAATCCCTATTTCTACCCCATGGACAAGTTGTTTAAAGAGAAAAGACAATAAAAAAAAGTGAAATGGAAAGATGCGAACTATACAGTAAAAGAACAAAAAATATCGGTGAAGAAAAATGTTACTACATGAGAGCTATAAGAATAAATCTGAACAGGACGCTTATGGATATCAATTTTTAACCGATTTCAGCATCAATTCGTTTCGTATTTGCATATAAACACTTTTACTCTCCATTTCCTAATAAAAACTAATAGCAAAAACCGTGTTACATAATAATGAATATGTTTTTAAAATAATCTAAACACCTGAGAAATACAATCTCTTAACACTTTCACGTCGACTTCTGATACCGACTTTGATTTTTTTGTTTTTATCTTTACGTGAATATAATAGTGTGCCATCCAATTAGGCTTAATTCTATATTCTATATGCTTTTACATTATATGATAAGCCTATGTAAATAATACAGTAATTAGTCTTTCATTGAATAACATATTGAAATAACATGATGACATAAGTCTATTCATTTGATCAAATCGTGTTGTGTTCTATTTTAGAAATATTCCATTGTGTAGCTTATACCACATTTACCCGAATTTTCCCTGTTTTCCAGCGATAATTCTCTGGTAGAACAACGTATTTTAATTAAATGACATGCTGACTTCATAAACGGTGAAATGTTCAACTTCATTAAAACGGTGAAATGTTTAACTTTATTCAAATGGTGAAATTTTAAAATAAATGGGATAATTTATGTTCTATCACATCATGAGAGAGAAATAAACTCCATATTTCCTCTCACATGCCATAAGATCAGAACGTATTTGTCAATATCGCCCTCACGTCACGGCCATTAACCTCAGTAATCAGCCACCAAACCATGCATCACCTTGGTCACCAGACTAACTGACCAATTAAACGCCCATTGAAATGTCAAGTGACCAATGTCCATTGACCCCGGCTCAATTATCTACATGACTGGACACACATATGTGAGGGAACTTGGACCATCAACCTCTGAACTCACTGGAAGCTAGAAACAAGATTGATGTTTGAGCGTACTCTGTATCTCATAAGCCTCATTAATCCTAACTCGTGTTTAAAAGTGAAAAGTGTGGCCTCGTGTCAATCATCAGTATCTGACACTTGAAAAGTTTTATCATAAGTTCTATTACACTCATTCTGGTTTCAGACGAGAGACATGTTATGGAAGGTGAGATGTGTCCTTTATTCGTTTGTAATGGCCCAGTCCATTCAAATATTGGCTATCAGAGGCTTATATTCTTGTTGTGCCCAAAAATTGGCAGTGGAAGAGATCCAATATGGCTATTATTTATACCACCAGCAATTCTCTGGCTTCGATCATGCATACGTCATTACAACCAATTTGAAATGCATGGAACCTGGCTTTATTTAACTGACAGGTCACAAATTAGATAATTTTAAGGGAGTTTCGATCAACTATAAACAGAGTATACCCATTGAAATTGAGCTATTAAAACTACAAAATGAACCGCGGATAGGAACATAATTTTTGAGAAATTGGATTTTTACTTTCAATTTCAGAATGACAAGTTTTGATATAACATTTCTCAGTACTAAGTATAATATTTTCTAAACAATTATTGATACATTGACTTACTTAAAAAATATGTCATGACAAACTTTACAGAAAATGACTAGCCTTGCACGAACATTACATGAAACGGCAAGTCGCTACAAGCATTCACTCAAACAGATAGCACTATCTGAGAAGCAAAGAGAAGAATACAGAGGAGTTGTAACCTTGTCTTGTCCACTCAGGTCACGTGACAAAGCCACGTGCGAACCATTTGGCACACGCATGCATGTGGCGCATAAGTCATGAATAATGCTGGAACAAATATTAACCATACTAACGTCTTCACATTTTCTCAGGAAACATTTATAGCTTGGCGCTTACCGGACAGTTATTTATTTATTAGGTGACACAGAAACAATTTCTTTAATGATTAACAGAGTCATTTCTTAAAATCCGAGTGATAGCCAACAACAAACAGTGGTCAATGTTTCTATTTTCCCCAATTATTTCTCTGATATATGTATTTCGGATACATTTTCAGCAACCGGAGCAAACGAAATTATTGCTCTGTTCTGATGAGGTCATTGAGAGTATAAATTATATTGTCACTCCAGCTTCAGTGTTCTCAACTATCTTAGTATTCAAGTATCCATTTGATATTACAACTTTGTTAATTCATAACATCTGGAGAGCACATAGAAGCATATAGTTATGAATGATAACACTGGCCTTTGACCTTCCCCGAGAAGCACGTGCAGCTCGTGACAAGCTAAGGCGTGTGTGGATCTCACAGCACGGGCATTATAAATATGTTACTCCATTGAGGATACCATGGACTTGAGAGTGTTAACAAGATGGGACCGACAACATCAGGAACATTACCGACATTCTTCTGTGCTCAGAATAAACGGTTATCCTCATCACGGAAGATAGATAATGCGTCAATAATGTATAACGGAGGTGAAAGGAGAGAGGAGGTTATCATTAGGGGCTGAATCCTCGCCGGGGTACCATAACTCTTGCCCATATGCTATATGTGTTATTGTTATGGTTCAGTTTACCATTGCGTCTTTGTAAATGTTTACAGTTTGTCAGCTTTGTTGAGTTTTTTTTATTTCGTTTCAAATGAATTGACAAACGATTCTTTTTCTGTTACATAGGATTAATAGAAAGTACTGGCAGGTATGGTTCTTGATAAAACGTGAAGAATCGAAATTTGTCAAAGCCTTGTTTCAATAAGGTTATAGAACAAAAATACTATGCATAGATAAGTTTCCTTTTCCTTTTTATCTCATTTGGATTGCATTATTATTTACAAAATACCCCTTATGATTAAATGTTATATATAAAATGTGGTTAACCAAATAAAGCTTCAGTTGATGAAATAAAAAAACAAATACATGAGGATTAACATCAGGAACGGTTTCAACCAATACCTCACACGGAAGAACCAAGTCATTTGTTTGATACGCGAGAATACACTCAGGGGCAAAAGAAACGATACCATATAAAATGCATGATAGGTTAATCTACGATTGATAGTTACGGCTGAAACAGGGTTAATTCATGTATTCAAGAGCTAACTGAACTAAGTTTTTAATTTTAGAGCTATATCTGTTAACGCTTTTGAAATACAAGCCTTTCAAAAAACGCTGTTAAAAAATATAGACGAGATAGGATAGTGAAAATGGCCATTTTTATTGTTTTTAAACCAAAATACAGACAAAATGCGTGAACAAATTAACTTCTACAAGGATTATTTATATTGATAACATCTTAGATTTTATAGATTTTTAAATTTCATAATTATTTCATTCCAATTTCAAAGACCAAAAATAACATCGAAAAAGCTGTTTTTTGACCCCTCGTGTATTTGAACAGTCATACAATTATGAGTATTATACTTTGATATTTGAAATTGTGAGTACTTCTTCACAACTGATGTGCCTATCACAAGGGCTCGTTGAAGCATTTCATTTCGAACATGATTTTGTTTTGTACTCTTTTGAAAAGTTGGTATCGTTTCTTTTGCCCCTGAGTGTATAATATTATCATATATCAAATATCGTCATATTTCAAAGAAAATAAACTGCTGGCATTTATTAATTTTTTTTGTGGACGAATGTCCAATTCATAGAGTCACACAAACGCATTTCGTTATGAAAATATTCACCCATTTGATGAGGAGATACTCATTTGCAAGTTCACTATTAAAAACGCTAATATAAACTGTACTTATTTTAATAAAACATGACAGTTACATTAAGATATTAATTTGTGTAATTTTTTATCATAATTAGAATTTTGTCGATGTTTTATGTATAGATCTGGTGTTAAATGTATCCATATTGTATTGTAAATTTTATATATCATTTAATTCGTGTGCAACTCAAGAATTTTATATTCAGAAAACAAGCTTATTGAAAGTCAAAACATTATTATTGTGCTGAAACATGAAATATTCATCCTTATTATTTAAAATTAGCAACAGAATATTAATGACAAGGACACATGTGGAACTTTACATATTTTATCGTGAGGAGACAGTACAAACCAAGGCCTACTTTAAATCCAAACAGTGGATCAATTTCCTGTTTAAAACCCCGTCGTGTATATTTAATCCTTTTAAATTATAATGAGTTATTTGTTTGGTAAAACAGCATGCAAAACAGTCTATGTAACAGCTCGAAATGAACATGAAATTGACAAGGTATTGACCGGTTATCTTCAATAAGATATCGACAATTTATATCAACATGACTCAAACTAGTATTTAAATGCAATCAAATTCGAAAAGCTAAATTTACGTCTTTACCCTTCAAAAACACATAGGTTAGACCCTATTTGAAAGCTTTTTATACTTAATACTACTTACTCACCGAAACGCTATTGTAAGGATATATTCGAAATGTGTTATGAACATTAGGTGTATCACGAAATCTATTAAAAGCGTTACTGTCAAGAGAATTATGTTCATGGATATATAATATCTAAATCTAAATATGTCATTTGTGAACCATGATGTTTTTTATGAATGTGAATTGAAATATATTTTTGAATTCTTTAATTTATTTGTACAATAAATTGTGACATCTCTATATTTCTGTCTTTCAATTGTAACAATTAATTTTCATTTTCCTGACATCACCTTAAATTCCCCCTAAAACGTGCTACTGCCCCTTTACATTGATGCGGTTTACATCGAAATTGATCTAACATTTTATTGGCAAATTAGTTTCTATTGTGAAAGGACAATTTAAGTGTATGAAAGTCATGCTAAATTGATTTTGTCGACATGTGTTTGACAATATGAAATGAGAAAGGCGCAGTACAATAGGTTGTATATTTTTAAAAAAGTATCAAATATTCACATCTAGCGGCAGCATGCACTGTTGCGACTCCTATGGGAAGTGCACTGCCCTTAATGTTTTTTTTAAATTTAGGAATCTAAAAGCAATTGATAAGATGGCGATATACTTCAAAATAAAAGATATTTCTTATATTGAAATTGGGAATGAATAAATTTTAATATTACAATGTAAAATATATGTGACCAGCGTTTGTGTCTTTGGCGGTAATTATTTCTGAATGCTTTATTTTATTCTATTCTTCAAAAAGCTCCTGATAAAGGTCCGGAGCAAATACCCAGGGCTTGTCGAGTATAGTTTTACTTGATCAACGCGTGTTGATGAATTTGAGACCAGATGCCACGGGAACGAGATTCTATTATCATTCAAACTTTGCATGAATAATGTATATCTTTGAAACCAGCACTATCATAAAACACCTTAAAGGGGCAGTAGCACGTTTTTTGATAATTTTATATTTTAAAATTTTCACTGATACTTGTAAGTTAATGTTAAATGTATTATTTTGACAGTGTCAAAAATCTCATTACACAAGTCAATCATCCATTGTCGGAGGAAAAAGTATGAAGATTAACATGAAATCTATAGGCGGCCATTTTTGTGTGAACACCTTTAATTCATGTTGTGTAAGAAAAAGGAATCGCATGGCTAAACTTTACGTTAAATATTTGAATTATTACTGCTCTATTTAGTTGAAATACATTGTCTTTCAATTGGAACCATTAATTTTCATTTTCCTGACATCACCTTATATCCCCCCTAAAAACGTGCTACTGTCCCTTTAAAAGTGATTTCGAACCATTGAGACGTGATCGTGTGTATGTCGTCATAAAATTGTGACGTCATCGTGTTTTTGACGTCATAGCACTTTGACGTTTTTACTTGATGAACCAAAATGTTTGTTATGTTTGCATGGAATTGTCTAAATCTACTGACCTAGGACAAATGGCTTGATCTTCCACTAGCGATATCTCCTGTCGAACACAATAATAAAAGACACCTCTTGACCAAGTACAGAACAGAATACTGTACTTCAATAAAGCATCGTGACTATGTTCCGTTCCTAAAAACTAGCTACTAGTCATTATAAGGGTTGACAAGATACATGGACTTGGTGCGGCCTAGGATCTCATGAGTTATATTGTCCACAAATTTGCATAAAAGTATTGTAAGATTTAAAATATACACCCATGTCTTTGCACTTTATGCGTGCAGTTTTATAGAGTGATAATGATATGGATGGTCTTCAAGTAAATGAAAACAAATAGAATCTGAGTTTGGGTGCAATGTTCATAATATTTGGTCTAAAAAGTTGAATATTTACATACATTTATAAGCTTTGGTCATCTTAGAAACAAATGTTCGAAACTTTTTTATATAAAAATGAATAAATCACATTTAACACAAGCTGTGGATGCTTAACCATATGTAATAGTTTATTATAGTGAACAAAAATCTTTTCGTGACAGAAATTCTGCAACATATTAAAACGAAATGCTGCATACAGCCCATTTGCCCTGTGCGATTTAAACCCTTAGATTTATTGGATTTTGTTAATATTTGTTCGTCTTAAGAATAGAATATCTTAGTGTACACACGTTCTCTGTTTTACAAACGTCTTGATTAGGATCGCCTTATCGTAACAAACCTTAGATCCAGTAAATGGATATGTTACAACATAAACGGGTATTCCGCATATAAGGGTATCCCATAATTATGTAGTTGTAATTATTGATTCAACTCAAGCTATGCATGAAGAGAGCTACCGTTTGGGCAGGACATGCTTACCCAGTCTCATTCATTCATTGATAGAGGAAGTAAAAATCTAAATTTTCCTCAAAACAAATATAAACTCTAACGGAAAAGCCAAATGGCAGATGTTGTTAAGAAAAGATTTACAGATAAAGCCTATTTTGTCAAATTTAAATCATTAATTAATAATTTCTTTGTCTTGTTTTCATTGCATGTAATTATCATTATTCATCGCACGATTGTATGCGAGTGCTTATCTCTTGTTAGTGATGGAATAAGTAAACATTTACTTATATCAATAATCGTAACACGTGTTATCGCACTTACAATACTCCAACAACCAATAATTCAGAGCGATCATACCAAGTTGTGAACCCGGAATTAGCTGGAGTTGAGGTGGAAATTTACAACTCTTTTCTAACGCGTCTCGTCTTTATCTCTTGCTGTAAAGCATTCAAAATAATCTGTTTCATTGTAGAGTTGGATAATACTGTTGTGAAATGCGATAGAGTTGTAGTGACGTTCCCAGGGAAATGTTGTAAATCAGACCTGAATACAGAGTATCTAGGTTATAAAATCTAATTGGCTTATTTCATTTCAACGACTTAAAAAACAAACCAAGAACAGATGGTGCAATAAAAAAAATAGTTGGAACATTATACTGTTAGCTTTTATAGTCAGTTATAGAAGATTATGGTCATTCCAAATGAAGCGTCCGATTCCCAGCTCAAGTTTAAACCCTGTCGCTGAAGCCACGAAACACTCGTATAACAGTTTAGTGAGATTTAAGTGTAGTCTGGACCTGGTCTTTTATAGCCAATCAAATAAGAGTCATATCATTATCTCTATTGGAAACGCAATTCTAGAGAACGTGCCTCTTTCATACATATCTGTTTTACTAGATAAGCATTTCCAAATCGATTTGATAATTTTATACTCATATTTTGCTTGTTTTTCACTTAAGAATTTAACTAAGACTGTCGCATACTCACTTATGAAGAATAAAATGAAGAGGTCATGTATTCCAAATTATGCATATTGATCCATATATTAATCCAATGGCATATACATGATATATTGACTTGGTACACAAGTTTTGACAATTCAATGTTACTAAATTAATGCCCCAAAATCAAAACGGCGGGCCGAAAGCGTAGACAACTATCTCTTCAAATTGTTATCTAAATTCGAACCTTTTTGTCAACGCGTAGTATTTGTGAATCATATAAAATTGCTTTATGAGATACATAAAACACCAAATCTCCATAATACTAATATCTCCGCTTGTTATGTTTTGATTGACGGGATATGAAATGTTTTTTTATTTACAGATATGTTTGTTTAGTATTAGATTGCGGCTTACCATAATGAAAATTATGAGTTAAACAATGTAAATGCATAACAATAGATATTTGCATTATCATGAACAGCAAATGTAAACATAAGATGCATTCTGTGATTTGATATGTAATATTATATTCACTTATAACATAAGTTTTGTAATGTTTATAAAGATTATGTTTATCCATGTGTTATTGGTTGGCCAGTTGTTTATACATCCTTTATAACAACATCATAACTCTCTCAACATCATAACTTATTACTCTTTTATTACAAGCTTGATATTTATTTATATAGTTTCTATTTGTTCCATGCATCGATTCATTAAATAACACTCTTTCTCGATTTATTAATGCTAGATAGATAGATATAGTTTCATGAAAGACAAACAATGTTTTGCCGGTCGAAAAAAACAATCATTTATTCTTTTGTTCCTAATTTCCTATTCAAATACAGAAATCTCTATGTCTCTATTAAAATTAACTATAATTTTTAATTATAGTCATGTTAGGTTCAGTGGCGATAGAAGTGAGATGATATAGTAGTGTTTATTATGATTATGACATGATTCCATCGACTCTTTGTGTTAAGATAAGCACTGAATTATCAGAAGGTACAATAAAGTTTAATGTGTGTCGATTTGATATAAAACATGTAAGATTAATAAAATACAATATGAGGGTTAAAATATACTCTATTGAACATGTTCAAAAACATAATTGTAGATATATATTTAAAGCTTATTGTATTGTAGCTTATGGTGTTTCTTTAATAACATAAAATCTGCTTTTTTCAAACATTAAGCTGTATCAAGTTCTCGCTTAAGGTATGTATTCATGAGTTGATATTTCATTACACCGACGAGATTTTCTATTTCTATTTAACGACGTGCAAGAGGTTTAGTTTAGTAAGAAGTAAGTAAGAACGGTTTAGGAAGAAGGGTTAACTCCTATTATGTAACGTCTTGTTGTTCACAATAAAGAAGTTGTTATCCAGTAAACTGCATTTTCATATATTTGTCATTCGTAAATATCCTCTTAATTCTGGATTCATTTCTATTGATTGTGGTTAAATGATAAAATGTATCTATTGCATTATTGAAAATAGATTAGCAAGGGTACGGGAAATATGGAAAAAATCTCGTTAAGATTTCATGTAAATATGCAGGACGGTCCTCCACTAAAGAAAAGCTTGAATAATATGAAGCAAGGGAAGAATTTAGATTTGGTTATTTGGAGAAAAAAATAGAAACAAATTTACGACATAATTACTAACTGAGAGATATTTATTGAAACGTGTTCACATTAGCTTCAATATGAGACTGGCAAATTCAACAAAAACTGGCCTAATCATTTCCAATCACGTTCTAATCATTTTGCTGTGATTGCGAGTAGTAAGCCCCTGGCTGTGCGCGACTCTCCGACCTACGAAGCCTGTCCGTGACAGCTAACTTGTAATTCGTCCACAAGGAGCAATGCCAATTAAATAACGGATTTATTTTCTTTTATTCTGACCACGATGAAATAGACAACAATGGCTACCCTGCCTCACCCTAGGCGCTGATTCGAGCTGGGCGCGGACAGGGGGTCTTCGTCCAAATCGGTACCAAATTAACTAGCGTGATAATCCTCTCCCACTGGTCCCAGTGCTTACAATGTATGGTCATAAAACTCCATTAGGGTCCGCGTGATGACTCGCCGCAGAGAAGGCAGGTGGATCTGACAAGCTATTAACTGTTATTTCTTCTCCAATCTTCTCTAGAGTGACAGAGATGCATATTGTAGGATTTACCTTACAGACGCCGATTTCAGACATTCATGCATTAATCGCAATCTCTAAATTTCACCGATAAAGAATCAAGGTATTCTATACACGAGATATGTTTTGAGTGTCACAGATATTTGAATTTTATTAGTGAATTATATTCCAGTGTTCGTTTGTTCCGATAGCACATGTCGATCATAAAGACTGGGAATGGAAGTGGGGAATGGTTGTGGGCAGGGCTAACATAATAGGCGAATCTTATTAAAGGCAAATAGGCTTGTAAAGAGAAACAGGCACGTTAAAACATTGCACGATGAAATGGGCAATCGAAGCGGGTAAAGCGGAAAGCATTCAGCCGGGTATTGTTTGCCGGCCGCGACACATCGCAAATCACGCTATGAATGGAAGATATGGCTTTGGAGGGCGGGGCGTCCTTAACGACTCTGAACCAATGGGAAGTCGCTATTTTGTCAATAAGCGGCATATAAACATTCAACTCGCGTGTTAGCAATTTCACTCATATGTTGATAACACTTCCATCAAATCACACACATGGAATCGCCGAGAGATTTGCAACTTGGAACACATTAAGAAGCAATCAACTACGTAATAAGTGTTGATACAAGCACTGATTCCGTGACAAGCCCCGTATATGTGAAGGACCACCGAGCTTTGGACTACTCCCCACTATGTTCCCCAACGTGTTGTCCCCGTCCCCCCTCTACCAGAGCGTCTTCAGGGCCCCGACCCTGCTTCACCCCCAGCCCACGGTGGCAACATCATCGGCATCGTTCCTGGTGGAGAATCTACTCCGTGAGAGGACTTCCGGGTACCTGGCCCGCCCTACCCCCAGTTCTCCCCCCGTGTCTGGGGGGTCGGGACTTATTCATGTCACCCGGGACCAGGAGGCACCCCCCTCAACATCAGCCAGCACCACCCCCTACCTCAAATTCGGAGTCAGTGCCATTCTTGGAACCGATTCCTCACACCAGAAGCCTACGTCCAATACGGGTAAGTGGAGCTTATCATGTTTATCATTGACAGCAGGTTATATAAATATTAGTGTGATTTGTTATCATTTTAGGTGAGTGAAGTTTGTCAGTTGCTTATTGAATATGGGAGATTTCTGTAGATTTTCGATTTTTCTTTATTGCCAAAGTGGAATTTTCGAATTATTATCATTTATTAAAATATTTTGCGAGGAAAACTATTACCAAACCAAAATGTTAACTAAGGGATTGTACATTTCTGTTTTTATATACTAGAATTTTACGGAACTCTAATATGTTAAAACCAAGACCAAAACAGTTATATTGAATGTTAATGTCATATAGAAATACACGAGCTAATAGAAATCTTTGGTTAAATATCCTCAATCAAACCTATTCCATTTTATCAGAGAACTTAGAAAAAGTTTTTACACTGCCGATTAAAGTCGACAACTGAAACAAGTAGAATTGAACCTTTCCACATTTTTGTATCTAAACTTTTATTTTCGGGTGATAAATGTCAGATATTTATTATCATATAGAATATCATATAATATTTTCATACAAAGCGATTATAATTTTGGTTTTATGTAGATATAGAATGCGAAATCTGTATATTGTAACAAATACTAAAGATTGCTCCTGATATGAGAGTAATGGAAATTTAAAACAGTTTGACATGTACAGAATGGAGGGATTAAACACAATGGGTATGAACATCGATGCTTTGAAGACAGCCATGATTTTATTACATTGTTTAATATGTTTCAACAGCTGTGACCCTCTAATCAAGACAATATATGATATCAATAATTTCTCTCTTACCTAAACAAAGCTATGTACAGCATGTATATTGCCCCTGTCAATCACTGCCACAATATATTCATACACTGAAATATCAAATACTGAATAAATTCATTCCAACATTTCAATTTTTATTTCAATTTCAAATGAACTGGTTTTACTTCATAGAGAAATTTGTTCATTTCATAGCTTGAAAAGCTTTAACTATACCGTTTGGTCTCTACTCATTTAGTTCAAATTGTAGATCTGAATTTAAAGGGTTTTAAAATGACATAATTAATAAAATACCTTACTACGATTAAACCATTTAGACGTTGACATGCCAATATTGTAAACACGTGTACCGCATGAGCATTAAACATGTTGCCCGAGATGTTATAGAGATTACGGTTTATTCGATTTACTTGTCTCTACTTCCGAGTAACACGTGTAATCGGCATGAAAGCACGTGCATGTGTCACATTGCTCGTTAAACAGTTCATGTTTGCATATCTCTCTTTCCTGTGGACACACTTGTGAAGGAAATGAGCAATAACGAGCACACTGAGAGGGGAGATGTTAACTGTTAATATCTGAGTAGATCATACGAGTCACATCATACTGAGAGGAGAGATGTTAACTGTTAACATCTGATTGTAGTGTACGAGTCACATCATACTGAGAGGAGAGATGTTAACTGTTAACTGTCTTCTTCTCTGTTAACTTTTAATATCTGAGTGTAGTGTACGAGTCACATCATTCGCATCATCACACTGATTTATGTATATGCCACCAAATATTGTGTTTATCAATGTACATTATCCTTTATATTAATTATCATATCACATATCGACCTTAATTCATTAAGTAATAAATATTAGAGGTGTGTTCATTTGGGTGGGGAGTTGTTGATATTGTATTTTATTATATCGTTATTATGAGCATTATTTACCACGTTGTGGTTTACATTTCAAACCCTATATTATCTTATATATAGGGCCTTCAATAAAAAAAATGGACAGTAATAATTTTATTAATGCAAATATTCATGTATATAGTATACGGTGTACAGACCATTTCAATATGTTTCGATTAAATATTTCTAATGGTGTATGACATCTGTAAGAATTATTTTTGATGTTTGACATTTGAAATTAGATTTTTGCTGAAAGAACGAAGTTGCGGTAGGAATCAATTTTGTGATTTGTATCATATTATAATTATTTTGAAAAGGAAAATGCGCTTTAAATCTCTTCTTAGAGCATTTAAGTAGAGAAACTAAAAACCGAATTAGATTTTCTTACTTGAAGGATAACGATTATTGTCTTGAAAATGGTTTTCATAATTAGAACAAAACTTAAACGAAAACACAATTCATAAAACTAACATTCACAAGTCATCCGGAAAGGCGGAACAGACAGACAGATATTTTATTTCAGTCTCAGTTAAGTATTTAAAAAATGATTTTTTAAAATTTAAACACTTGTTTTTGTTGATAAGAAGACATTCGCAGAGGCATTTTGAAACAACTTATAGTACCTTACCCGTAATAACGATAGATTTGATGATGAGAAAATAATATTGATTATGATTTTGCTTTGATCAATAGTTTTTAAAGTTTGTATTAATACAACTTCTTTCATCTAACTAACCTTTTTTTCTTATTGCGCAATTTTCCTTTTTTATCTTTCGCGCGATTTTATTGTATCGTTAATTTTTGCAGGTTTACTTTTACCATAGATTTTCTCTTATGGAATAATACATAAAATGTTCATTTTGCTTATTTTTCGACTTTCTTTGGAATGACGAGTAACATTTTAATTCCATTACAAAATTTTCGTATCTTTGTCGCTCTCTTTAAAGGGGCAGTAGCACGTTTTAGGGAGATATAAGGTGATGTCAGGAAAATGAAAATAAATGGTTCCAATTGAAAGACAATGTATTTAAAATAAATGGAGCAGAAATATTTCAAATATATAATGTAAAGTTTAGCCATACGATACTTTTTTCTTACACAAAATGAATTAAAGGTGTTCACACAAAATGGCCGCCAATGGATTTTATGTTAATCTTCATACTTTGTCCTTTGACTATGGGTGATTGGCTTGTGTAATGCGATTTTTGACACTATCAAAATAATACATTTAGCATTAACTTACATTTATCAGTGACAAAAATAAAATACAAAATTATTAAATAACGTGCTACTGCTCCTTTAATATCATATTTTCCTTTTAGAACGTTGATATAGTTATCAATATCTCTAGCTTATGATTACTGGTCTTATATCTGGTAAACAATCAAATCAATCAACATTCACCAGTCTAGATTCTTGTGGTACTAAAAGTTTCGGAAATCTCCTCTATTTCAACACAGACGCTAAAATGTAAAATACATCTCCCTTGTTTGTGCCTCTTTACCACATGAATGCTTACTTACATTAAAAGATATGCAAGACGCACATGCGTCAATATTAATATGTTATGAAAATGAGATAAAATGTCATCTCATTGACCATGTTTATCCAGATGAAACCTTCTCACTTCTGATTTTACGTTGAAAAGTTTGTTAAGACTAACGTGCATTAATCATGATAAGTTTTCATAACGAAATTAACGAATGTGCACATAGCAGTCACAACAATATTCCCATGTTCTGCAATCTTGATTTAACGTTGTTAAGTTTGAAAGACTAACATTATATAACATAATATGATATATATATAATATAATATAAGTATATAGGGTCTCCGCTTGCATCAATAATGATTTTGAAAATCACATAAATTTCATCTAATTTTGAAATATTCACATTGCAGTCACCCAGATAGGCAGTGTGGGTGGGGCTTTCACCAGCTGTGCCCCCTCCTTCCAGCCCCTCCTCAGTAGCGCGTGCAGCAAGATGTGTGGCCTGTCCCCCCACGGGCTGCCCTGTACATCCTGCCTCCCCCGCCACTCGGCCATCTACGAGTCGCAATTCACCGGCATGCTCCGACCGCCATACTTCACAGGTGGGTGCATTCATGTGCAATTCATGTACAATTCATGTGCAATTCATGTGCAATTTATGTGCAATTCATGTGCATTTCTATCTGAACAAATATTAGAATCTAAAAACAATATGTGCACATGTTGTGCAGTTCATGTGTAATGTACCGTTACCTGTCAATACAGATACTAGACTTTAATAACGATGTAAGTAATTATATTCGTATGTGCAAACACTAGAATCCAAAGACGATATGACATTTCATGTGCTTTTTACGTGCGTGTATCGTTCAATTCATCAATAGTATCTTACAACGTATATATGAATTTCATATGCTCGTGAGCATTTCGTGTATCAAGTTATAACAAGTTGTGCATTCCATGTGCATTTTGTGTGCATGTTCATTTTTACCTATCTGTACGCACTCAAATAATCAGACAACGCCACCGTAGCTCTAAACTGACCATTCCATGTCGAAATTGTTTGAATTTCATTAAACCCTTCATACGCGGTTTATGATCAGTTCATGTCCTGTTTATAAGGAACAATGTGAACCCATCACGTTTACTTCGAGCGTTCAAACCAATATTCTCGGCATATAAGAAAGTGTTTGACATTCTTTAAACACAATGCATTTGAAAATAACATATCATCAGAGTATTTATCGTCAATCAATATTGCATTATTTTTCAATTCAACTGTATTCATCGTATGGCTTTACAAAATAATTAGTGCATTATATCAAATTAAATCAACTATATAAATTTTATATTTTCCTTTGATGTTTTTGATGAAGTATCGTTGTAAAATATCAAACATAATAGATTACACCACCATTTCATAATTACACGGTTGATAGAATATGGAATTTATATATTTAACATGAATATTTTTTAAGGTGTAAAGTATACTCAATACTGATATTAATATGAATCCGTACATGACAGTTTTATTTTTTTTGATGAGGCATGTCAACTTGATTATGCAATTAAAAACCATTCAGCACATGTGCGATGATATAAATGTCAAAATGGTTTACCGTAAAATTTGAATTTGATTAAAAATGCATACATATATCTGACTATCAAAACACAAAATATTGTAAAATAAGATTTTAACATGAGGCATGAAAGGTCGATAGAACGATCAATAACGGAGTTTAGTTTCAATTCTTTTGAAGCTGGATGAAATATAAGATCTAATAAAATTGGCTGAAATTATTTCTGACAGCAGATTTGAATTGACACCCGAATTGTAACATATGGTATCATATGGGATTCACTCCGATTCAATTATGACACAAAGAAAATGTATTGTTTTTCATTGTGAAGTTTATTTCAATAATTTAACTAAGAAGGACATTGAAAAGAGCAATTTATCGTTTTAGTAGTTTTATGGTTATCCTTTGGACAGGTTACACTAAACTGTTGTACATATGATAAAGTATTACTATGATTAATATTATACCAGTGAATGTGAGAATTGCTTTTGTAGATTTTTATTGCATAAACTGAATAACGTATGGTCACAACAATGACACTGTAACAATAAAATAACTATATTTTTTATTAATTATGAAAATAATAATATCTACAAGAACAATTCGTATCCTCCTATTTCGATTATTTTTTCGGACTTTCAAGCATTCTTAATACAGATGTTGTATTAATTTTGTTAGTCGTTTTTCAAGTCATAATTCCATGGAACGGAATAATTAATTGATTACATCTTAACACGAAAAATAAATTTTAGTCATCTGACTTATTTAACATGACTAGCTTTAGCATGCATGTACGTAAACACAATGACAAACATATCTATGAAACATTGAAAGCAAACTTGACTGTGAGTAAGAATATCAAAAATCATTATCCACTTCTACGATAATTTCAAATCGGAAAGAGTTTAAGCGTAATAGGTATCAATAAATGCCAATAAATGTTGATCTTTTCATTTGAAAAAAAAACCGGATATGGACTTAACGAATTCTCGTGTTCATTTCAACAATTATCTATTCGGATGTAGGTAATGAATATCTTTATGGGATAGGCAATATATGTAAAACTCTGCCATTATGTGTTTTACACCTTCAGACAAGAGAGACCTTTTAGATAGTTTGTTATCATAAGATTGGTGAACAAATATCGCTCTTGTGAGAGGTCACCAAAGGTCACGGCGCTTGTCTTAAATTTTGATGAATTAAGCCACCCTTTTAAAGGAATAAAGACGTTTCCGTTTAGTTACCCTCATCAAAATGTTGGGATATTTAAAATGTTTGATTTTCACTTATTAAACAAACAGTCTTCTCGGACTGTAAAGAGAACCCGTGATTATGATTGATTAGTTGATATTGACATGGTGAAATCTACATGGCGAAGGAACGTAGGTTGTAATACGATCACGGGTACTTCATGATATGAAAGACTAAACTGACAGATGCAGTAAGATGAATAGGCTAACTGGTAGAACGGGAACCAAGCTTCGAGTGTGGTCTTCATATACTTAACAAATATCAGATAAAACAACATTTAATACGTTAATATGATAACTATATGCATTTGTCAAGCACAAGCTCTCTTGTTTTCTATGTTTACTTTATGACATAACAAATAACGACGACTCCATAAAATACATGCTTGACTTGAAATAGCTGTTTTCAAAAGTGTAAATATTAAAGAATCAAACGATAAATATCTGAGCATTTCATTGAAATAAGATCCATTTCACTTTATTAATAAACCGCCTCTATATCGTTCGCTTTCCGCCATTTATCTAAAGGTTGGATTTGTAGAAACAACGAAATGGGATCGAATGGCCAGTTCTTGTGTCAATAAGATGTTTTCAGAACACTCTCAAAAACATTTTTATAACGCATATAAAAATAATAAATACAAACCATCAACAAAAAGTTAATCGTGTTTAAAAATCAAAATAAATGTTTGCTGATTTTGCCGGATTTACTTGAATTTCATTGATTCGACACTGCGTCGCTTTGAATCCCCAATTCCAAACTGCTCAATTTCAAGAACTTGGCTTTGATTCCCCTCACACTTGACCTCTACAAAATACATTTTCCCAAAACCTAATATGCTTTTCATCTCCGAAGTACCCCTTTTAAAACCTGATACGGTTTTAGTGTTCATCTACCCTTAATGAAGTAGCGGGTTCCCCCGTAAATCTGCCCCCATTTCACTGAAAACACAGAGGAAGGAGGGCGGACTTTCAAACTAGCTTCTTTCTCGTACATCCAATATGGCTACCGTCACAGGAAAGCAATTCAAAGTGATTTTATTTTCCCTTCTCTTTGACAGTGATATCCGTCTTAATTACATTTTATGGTACTTTTAGTCGAATAATTTCATTTGGTGTGTATAGCTGGGCTTTTATGGCTTTAAGTATCAAAAAGGAATCTTGGATTTAACCGGTCACAAATTTCACCTCAATGTCACGTGGAACCCGATAGCTGTTAATTTTGCATCACTTCGTTTAAGGCCGTGAAAGAAGGCTTTCTGTAGTATAGGCCTTCACACAAAAGATGTCATTTCCTTTAAAAGCTTTGCTTAACAGATTTCCTGACTTAATTATTTTCACAATAAATATTTATGTTATATGAGAAAAGGGTTAGAAAACGCTTACAGACGGCTAATAAACAACTGAACAGCAATTGATGAAAATCTATTGTATTTTCTTCAAAACAGAAGTATGCTATATTTGAATCTATATAACTATTCCGAGGTCATATTTGACAAAAAATTTCCGTCGAATTGACTAGGTTGTGAATTTGAATGTCTTAAAAAACCAAGTTACGGTTTGTTTATTGTATATATTTTTGTTTACAATGAGGTAAATATTTCAATATGGTTAAGGCTATAAACCTCTTACCTGCACAACTTCAGCAGGTGTTCAAAAAAACACATGGTCGGTTTTAAGCTCATAATAGTTTCCCCCACGGGCAATTTAAATGATTATTAAGTTAACATTGAGAATTAGTGAAGCTTGCCCTATTACGCCACGAAGCCGCGGCGCCGTTAGTCCAATCTCGACTTGGTAATTAACATCAAGGTGCTTTATAGAATACTGATGGCATTATCCCTTCATATCATATCGCGACTTGATTAATCAAATATTAAACATTAGAAGAATACATAATCATTGTGTAATTTAAGAAAATTAATATTCTTATGTCTTCGTGTGACTTTAAACGAATTCAGTGTTAACAACACATGTAGTTTCAGATCTTTTAACGCGAGGTGCTAATTGATGACCGTTTATCGCCACCCTGCTAATCGCTGCATTATTATGACATGTCGTAAAGTCCGGGCTAGACGGCACCCCCTGTAGGTCGTAATGGTTCATTTTAAAGTAAAATGAGTGACAGGTTTGAAATGGACATAACGAACGGGCACCTGCTACGAATGTACATTTCATTATAACACTTATCGAGCACGGTAGACTTAACAGTAACTACGGCTGTCGATACCATCATGCAATTATTAGTAAAATTAGACAATAATGACTTCATAAAACTCTCACATTAAGTATTTCTAATTATCATCATCTGTCGCTATAATTTAAATACACAATTGGTCCGAATTTGAAGAATAAGAAAATATGATGTCCATAAGAAAATTGATTAAGTGGGGTGTTAATTTACCAAATTAATAAATAAAACAGTCCACAAAGAAAATAATAATTCGATTTTATTCATGTTGTGTTAAGTGGCTTGCGTGAGTCCCTTTTATCTCACCATCATTAGCAGTTTTTGTATTAGTACAAAGTACAGTCTCAAAAGAGTGTTTTATACGTCTAATGTAGCATCACTGTTCTCTATTGGACAAGAATTTTTTGACCTGATTGAGTGAATATTATTTATATGCATGTACTACGAAACTTAGTTATATTATATATAAATATGTTTTTAAACTCCCTCTAATTGCGTAAGGCACTTAATACAATTAAAATACTTTGTATACATTTTGTTAAACATTTCTGTTCAACATGAATAGTACTTACACCAATATTCTCTGGAAATAAAATTCTTTATTGTGAAATTCATTACGTAATACATGTAATTTGGAATGGATTTGGGAATACGTCATTATTTTAATTGTGATGTCGAAGCAAGTCTTAAAAGGGCATTTTGAAGAGACATACATCAATAATCACATACACAAATAATTATATATTCAAGTTCCCTATTTCCCATCTCAAAAACTCTTCTAATTCATGATAGTTTATTGTATTATCATTCACCAAAGACTAAGTACGATTCCCACGTACTTTAATTTGTCCCAGAATTAATTGAATATCCTTCTTCAAGAAATTCCATCTTGAAAGATATTTTTGTGTTCATTCATGCCGTTGTTCATTATTTCTAATGTAAGTTATTATATAATCTTTATTTCCTCCAGTAATGAAGATTTACAACAAAGATTGAATCAAAACCCATTATTTACATGTTTCAATTCTTACCATGTACCCTTCCACCTGCAGCGCCCCATCTGCTCCCGATGCCCCCTCATGCCCTCACCTTCCTGACCAACATCCGGGGCAAGCCGAGGAGGGGCATGTTACGGAGGGCCGTATTCTCGGATGCTCAGAGGAAAGGTCTGGAGAGGATGTTCCAGAAACAGAAGTACATCAGTAAACCCGACAGAAAGAAACTCGCCTCTAAACTCGGCCTTAAGGACTCACAGGTATGAACAAGTTCTTTAAGGGACATAGTATGAAATAGATTTTGAAATTTTATTACTTCACATTTTCTTTGATTAATATTACCGTAGGAAGAAGATTATATGGATGACAACTTCTTTATTCATGTTAGGCGACGTTTCGAGCTGTGTCGAAACGTCGCCTAACATGAATAAGAAGTTGTCATCCATATAATCCTCTTCCTTATTGTATTTCCAACTTCTAAAATGCCTCTCTAAGAAATATTAGAGTATACAAAATGTTTTATATCCAGACGGTCAACAGTTCAATACTTTACCCTGTTATACGCAGCCGTGGTTTGATATATCAAATATCAAGCGAAAATTGTTTGCGACCTTTTTAGCGTGAACACCTTTGGATTATTGCGATATATGTACGTGAACAAATACCCTTTGTTGTTAAATTGTCATGCAATTGCTTATAATTGTTTTACTTTTTGTTTGATATTATTTTCTTCATTAATAATATGAGTTGCGATGCCTTTAAGCTATAGGATAAGGACCAAAAACATCAATGTGTCCCTCCCCCCTTTATGAATAACTATGTAAATTGGCTTTGAAAGAGTAAAAAGGGTTAAATAGAACTGAAAGAAAAAACTTTAACCTTGATGTTAATTAAAACAGAAAAAAACAGGTGCCGACAATTTAAGACGAAGATAGATAGATCATTTGGCAATGTAGAAAAACCACAGTCGATCAATTGAAAACATAAAGCAAAACAAAAACAAAAGTTAAATAAAGTTATAATTAAAACATGTTCATATTTTATATCTTTAGTCTATCTTCTTTCAAATGAAACTCACATTATGACATTTTTCGTTTTCTTGGCTGCATAAATCAGTTTCCTCGTATAATATGTGATCAACTTATTTGATGGTCAATAAACCAGTATTTCACAAAACTAGCTCATGCATTTTCGTAGATCTTTGATTCAATAAATTTATTGCAATTGCTCATCCGTTATACAATAAAAACAAAATAAGCTATCATATTTACTTTATTTGTTTTTTTCATCTTGTCATAAAATACAAATTCATTCCTATGACACAAAGGAGAAAATCGTTAGACCGATATAATAGAAAGTCTATTTCTAAACTTATTGAATAAAACGTCAATAAAGGTTACAGAGGGGTTTTATTGTCTTTACACCGCAACTCATTCGTTACAAAATACGGTAATATGAGCGGTATCATTACATTAATAACAGTTACGAAACTTATTGAATGAAATCAGTGATGAAATAAAAGAACCATAGAATTAATATTAGATTGAAGAATTCTCAATTATTGTTTATTATATTCAAAAATGAAATGTGAAACAAATTCGTCTCTAAAATTAGATAATAGGCGATAGAGAAGGTATTGGGTTTCATATCTCGTTGAGATGTGTCCCTTTAAGTATTATATAGGTGATTAGAATAAAGTGTCTAAGAATTCTGAGTTTGTAGTGTTCGCCGGGAACGATATTTGATTAGTTAAATCTTAATCAAGATATGTGATACCTCGGCATCTAATAAAAACTCAATCATATCTCATGTTTCATTTGATATTGTTAATTGATACCATATTATCGGAGAATTTTTATTTATTTGAAATTTTGTTAGACTGGCTGAGGTCATATTTCGGAAATATCTTATTTTAAACATGATAAACTTACTCAAAATTGTAAAAAAAAACATGAAATAAAACTTCCAATGTTGTATTTGGAGGCTTTGGACAAGCAATTGTATTATTATGATACTGTAATCCATAGACAACTTTGTATTGTAACTTGTAAATATACAATTGCAGGGTTTGAGAACAATCTTAACCAGTCATGAATTTCAAAAAAACTGTCAGCTAAAAAATGATTAAATTAAACAATAAAAGTTGAGATTGAGTATTTTATCAAGGTGACGAACGGAAGCATAGTAATATCAAAACAGTTCAGAAGTAATGTATGTCTGCTTCATCATAAACTCAACTAATTTTTTTTTATCAATTACAGGTCAAAATTTGGTTCCAAAACCGTCGCATGAAATGGCGTAACTCCAAAGAACGGGAACTCCTGTCGACTGGTGGAACCCGGGAATCGACTCTTCCAAACAAGAACAATCCAAATCCTGACCTCAGTGACGTCAAAGAGGAAGATGTCATTATTGAAGACAGGGGTGATGACGAGAGACATGCGCCATCTCCTGTTGAAAGTCATGCATCATCCAACCCAACCTCCCCCCAAATGTTGGACTCTTCCAAAGATCTGAACATTTCGGACGATGATTCCGATGAAGAAATTCATGTGTCCTGATAGCTTTGTTGAAAGGAACTGTGCAACCTTTGCAAGGCAAAACTCATGCAGTCAAAATCAGCGGCTAAATCAAGCCTTACAACATTTTCCCGCTAACTTGCTACACAACTTGATAGTCCTTTCACAACGGTCGATGAGGCGCGTGACTTGAACAACAGATTTTGAGCCCATTAGCAAGGCTAACACTAGCCAGGGGTGGACACTGTAGCGAGTTATGTCTTGCTGAATAAGTCGGGAGTTGTGAGATCAGTGTTAAAAACACTTGGGTAAATGTTGATTGAATGTTCATTATACGTGCGATAAAATCGTAATGATAGTGCTACCAAATATTTGACAATCGTATTCTTGTACATAGTCATTATAGTATTTATTATCCAAACTTATACTTAAACTGTTTCATCGTGTACAAACCTTAAGCAATATTCTTCACTTGAATCATGTGCAGTATAGTCTTCCATGTTATCATATCATCATATATGCACGTGTAAGCATTTAGCTCTTGATCTGTGTGAGAAGTTTACCAGAATTGCATTTAATTGCGGGATTAAACATTACTATCTTCCTGGTTCATTTTTGATAGCAGTTTGAAATCTGCCACGTCGGGAATTAGCCATTGTCTGTTTGATAAGAAGAAATACAAAAAAATATATAAGAAATACCATACTTCGTTTTTTTTGTTTAAAAATTGCAACTATTATTTTCTTTTGCTCTAATATCAAAACTAAAAGTGTATTCATTCGTGTCGAATGGAAGACATAAAGTGAGATAAACGTGAAATTAGTAAGTCTGAAAATTTGAAAAATGTCAACTATGGGGAAAGAGATATTCATCGTTTGAAATAATGATCAAAGTTATGACGCAGTTGGCCTATGATATGAATTTCAATTTTTCGAAAATCAGATGTAAATAACATTTACATTATTTCAATTTTTAAATTATATTAAATGCAGTATGTTCATTGTTTCGAAAGGCATATATTAGAACAACATTAACAATATTACTTACAATTTAAACATCAAAAATGACATTTGATATCGATTCTAATGCATGAACTGTCTAAAGCGTATATTGAAAACGACAGATCGTCACAATGAGTTTCATCAAAAATATCAATAAACAATTTCAAGATAAAAGTTGCCGCTAGTTTATACAGGATGAGGCATGTGGCAATATCAAGTGATTTATGACAGTCGATGGGTATTTATCTGGTTTCATATGTTATTATTGCGAGGACGGTCTGTAACATCTGGTGCCGTCATTGATTGGACGAACATGCTCATATGATATCTACAACAAAGAAAAGATATCAGTGATATTTACCTGATATTGACATTTTTCATTGAAATGAGACATTTGATGCGATTTTAAAACATTGAAATTTAACAGATTAAGAAGCAGTATGCAATCCTCGACTTTGTGTCTTCGGTTTGATAAACCTTAAATAACATAAAATAATATTTTAAAATTCTCTCTCTCAGTTATATAAACCTGATATTGACATTTTTCATTGAAATAAGAAATTTAATGAGATTTTAAAACATTGAAATTTAACAGATTAAGAAGCAGAATCATCGAGTTTGTGTTTTCGGTTTGATAAACCTTTAATAATATCAAATAATATTTTAAAATTCTGATTAACCTGATTTTGGCGATTCTGTAAACGTTTACATTTTATTAGATTTTAAACGTTTAAATTAGATATATCAAAAAGCAATATTCAAACGTCTTAGGTGTCAAATACATTTCTTGTACATCTAATTAGAATTGTACATCAAATGTTGCGATCAAGAACTTTGGAAGTTGAAAGATATATATTTGTTCAATTCATTGAATATCAAATAATCAATGATAGATATTACTCTTGGGTTGAATGGTTTAAAAAAATCAAAATTTGAATTTTTAGTTCTTCTTACTTTCCTAATGTATAATTCATTTTAAGGGAGATTGGCATAAAAGGGAGTTGTATCTAAACATGGGTTATTTGTATATCCCATGACGGTAATAAATAAAACGTTATCTTTCTCTTAGTCCGGTTGTATATCTACAATCGCTATTAATTGTTTAAGTGGTTGATTTACTATGAACATGTGACTACAAAGATGCGCATAATGTGACTGGCCAAATATTGTTAATAGGTCATTTGCTTGCATTTTGATATGACAAAAATATAAGTTTGTATATAAGAAATTATTTTTGAACCATATTGATTTTTTTGTTATTAAAAAGTGTCATAATGTTAGATTTGTGATATGTGCCATTACTAGATTTGTAGAAATGTACATACATTGTAAATTGTGCTTTTTTCAGTATTGAATGACTTCGAATAAAATGTCATATAACTTATATTTGGTTTTGTTTTTATACTCTAGAGGACAATTTTATATCATTTTGGTATCTTATTGTAAATGTGGGATGGTCCTTCATCGAGGAGTCTTTATCCACTGAAGCTCTCGGGCTGGTAATTGGGCATCCTGCTACATCAGCGTATATGTCTTCGCTAATGCTACAACCTATCCCCTGATATCCTCCTATAGTCTTCTGTCGTATCGCTATATATAGCAAGCCAATCAATTGATGCCCTTTCGGCGATAGCGGCAAACTAGTTTCTTGACTTCGTTCCGTATGCTCACCTCGTGATTCAAATTAACCAATAGGAGTGCTATTAGATAATAAATCTGCTTCTCATTGCAGTCTCCCGCTAAGCTCCAAATCACGCGCTCTTAGATTAGTCTTAGTGCGACATCACTGGACAACAGTGTATGGAGTTCGAAATAGTTTGACTGAAAACAGACAGGCTATGAATAGCGCCGAGCAACCACCCGTCAGCGATACGACAGAAGACTATAGGAGGATATCAGGGGATAGGTTATAGCATTAGCGGAGATATATACGCTGATGTAGCAGGATGATAATTGGGAGGGACTGATCCAATCTTTTATGTGTAAGACTCATATGGTACCTTGTATTTATACCTAAAGATCGAATCACAAATTGATTTTTTGTTATACGTGTACATGCGTATTGGTTACGAAGAAACTATAACCATCGAAAATGAAGCATTTTAACGTTAAAAAAACTCTTCACTATTTATGCATATAACACTCGCTCTCGCTCGGGTTATTCAATTGTGCACTCGTTCCGTAAAAGTCTTATGACACACGGCCTCAAATTTCAAATTTCGTTCCATCCGAATTTGATATTAATATTTTAATATTAATGTACTAACTTCTTTAAGGTTTATTTCTCTGACATGTGACACACAAAGAATTAAACAAACAATTTGGATAAACATATTTGCTTTGAAGTATAAACTTGATACACTTAGAATGACAGTTTTATATCATTGTAAGACAGACAGCGTTCAAAGACATATATATGCACACTTATAGACCCTAAACTACTACTACTATAGAAGAAAAGTAAACTGAGGTACAAAAGAAAGTATACACCTCAGTTGGTTTATCATATACATGATTTTCAATTACAAATATTTTAAGTTTTTGACGTCGTCCGCATAAACTGACAAGTGCAGGAGATTACGCAGTTGCAAGAAAAACTTAGATGGGGTTTTTAAATGTTCATTTAAACATTATTTTTTTATTCAAACATTTTCCAAAAAAATATTTGAATAAAAAAAGACTGTTTAAAGGGGCAGTAGCACGTTTTTTGATAATTTTATATTTTATGATTTTCACTGATAATTATAAGTTAATGCTAAATGTATTATTTTGACATTGTCAAAAATCTTCTTACACAAGCCAATCATCCATAGTCAGGGAACAAAGTATGACGATTTACATAAATTCCATTGGCGGCCATTTTATGTGAACACCTTTAATTCATTTTGTGTAAGAAAAAGGAATCTCATGGCTAAACTTTACGCTATATATTTGAATTATTACTGCCCCATTTAGTTTAAATATATGGTCTTTCAATTGGAACTATTAATTTTCATTTTCCTGACATCACCTTATATTTCCCCTAAAAACGTGCTACTGCCCCTTTAAAGGTATGTAAGTTGTATCTTATGTTAGTAAGTCAGCCATATTCTTCACAAATAAAGATGATTTTCACCCCTAACGACATTAAACAAAAACATTTTGATAAACCACCAACCAGCCAATTTCGTTCAAAATGCTGCAAATATGGGCTATGTTGATCATGTGATAATCAAATACATCACATGCCAAATATATATTTAATAAATCGAAAATAACTAAGTTATGTAGTTTCCTTTGTACCTCAGTTTATATATCTTTCAAACGCTGTTTTAAAGGGGCAGTAGCACGTTTTTTGATAATTTTATATTTCAAATATTTCACTGATAAATGTAAGTTAATGCTTAATTTATTTATTTGACAGTGTCAAAAATCACATTACAAAAGCAAATCATCCATAATCAGAGGACAAAGTATGGAGATTCACATAAAATCTATTGGCGGCCATTTTGTATGAACACCTTTAATACATTTTGTGTAAGAAAAGGGAATCGCATGGCTAAACTTTACCTTACATATTTGAATTAGTACTGCGTCATTTAGTTTAAATACATTGTCTTTCAATTGGAATCAATAATTTAAATTTTCCTGACATCACCTTATATTCCCAGTAAAAACGTGCTACTGCCCCTTTAAGCGATACATGTCCCTATGATCCAACGTATATATTTAGATAATGGGAAATCACGTGAATCCTTTTATTACCATCTTTATGTTATGTCATTTATTTGCACACACATACATGTGGAAGTATAGATTTTACATGAATCACTTATAAAAAAGAACCGTATTACTATTTGTTGGTTTGGGTGTTACGCCTCTCCAATTGTTTTATAAAAAGTTTGAGCCAAACATATATCAGAGGGTTAAACATCTAAATATTCAACAAAAACATACTAAAAGAAACATTCGAAGCCGTATGATAATGTTTCACCTATTAAAGGAAAATTGCATGCATCCTTTTTATTGTGTACACCCCTAAATTATTCTTTTGACTGACCTGAGCAGCTTGATTAAAATTTCTTGGTTCTATAATAATTCATTGCATTGGTTTAACTAATGTGTTTCAATTACTAATCTTTATTTTTTATTCCAAGTAATCACTTTATACCCATCAGAAATGTAGGACAGTGTTATTAAAACTCTTCCCAAACGACTACTCAAGATGTAGTTTTATAAATGATTTTGGGTGATAGATAATTGAAGCTTAGTGTGAAATGATCTAAGGAAACCTAACAGTATGGATATTATAAAATAAAGGATTGTGGTCTTTCAAACGTAATTACTATAAAAGTACTTTAAGTAAAAGTAAAAGTATGTCTAAGGCTTTAAGACATTAAGGAGAAATAAATCAATCTACTTACAAACATAAGTGTTGTATGAATTCAATTTAAGTGTTGTAATTCTAATCTGAATTGCCGCTCTAAGGTGTTAATTTCATTACACTGAAATAAACAACATATGCCTACAGGCCCGTGACATAAGCACGTGTAACACTATTGTATAGCGAATACCTATGAGTCTGTTAATATCTAATATACACATCAAATATTGACAAAACGGACACCTGTTCACAAGCCGACTTTTGAAGACCTGTAATTGCCGATTAGGTACCTGTTAATAACGTCCAACTGACCCCGCTTTCCTCTCTACCGTGTTTGCTTCATTATAGAGAGCGCATGTCTGGTTGACCATTTGACTGACAGCTGTGATCATCCATGTTGATTTCAGATGTATATTTCCGTCCCGATCACGTGTATATGAACGTATTTATCTGCTTGATTACTTTATTGACCGTCAACAAAATATAAAAGCTCATTTTGATAGAATATCCACTAGAATACACATGTCATAAAACATCGATACGATGTAATTCGGAGGATGAATTGCGTTTAAATGAAACAATTATATGTTTTAATCGGCTCAATTGCACAAAGACCAATCTATATATTGAAGGATCGATTGCAATAAAATGTGTATTAGAATTTAATTAACTTTGAATGTGACAAAGAAAAGATCAAAATGAAATGGTTTTATTGCAAGCAATGTCGATAATTTTATCAATGCTGTTTACGACAAATGTTTGAACATTGTTATTTTTCAAACGCCTTATTGATTTGATGAAGAAATTGTTTTTATAAAAAAATCGTGATTTGTAAATTGTAGCCAATTAAAAGCAATACATATACTAAGCATAACTTCAACAATGGCGTTTCTCCATAAATTCATGGATAACTTAAAAAGTCTGACATTAAAGGGTCAGTAGCACGTTTTATGGGGGGCTAAGGTGTGTCAGGAAAATAAAAATTAATGGTGTCAATTGAAAGAAAACGTATTTAAACTGAATGAAGCAGTATTAAATCAAATATATAATGTAAAGTTTAGCCATGCGATCCCCGTTTTCACACAAAATGAATTAAAGGTGTTCACAACAAAAAAAAAGGCTTCCAATGGACGTTATGTTAATCTTAAATATGATTTGTTCTCGGACTATGGACGATAGGTTTGTTTAATAAGATTTTGGACATTATAAAAATGATACATTTAGTATTAAAGGGGCAGTAGCACGTTTTTAGTGGGAATATAAGGTGATGTCATGAAAATGAAAATAAATGGTTCCAATGTATTTAAACTAAATTTGAGCAGTAATAATTCAAATACATAATGTAAAGTTTAGCCATGCGATTCCTTTTTCTTACAAAAAAAGAATAAAAGGTGTTTTAAAAAAATGGCCGCCAATGGATTTTATGTTAATCGACATACAATTTCCTCTGACTATGGCTGTTTGGCTTGTGTAATTAGATTTATGACACTATCAAAATAAAACATTGACATACAATTATCAGTGAAAATCATAAAATATAAAATTAACAAAAAACGTGCTACTGCCCCTTTAACGTACAATTAACAGTAAAAAAATTAGATATAGAATTCTTTTTTTAAAACGTGCTACGTTTGTTCGCTATATCCGAGTTCTCTGTATCCGTGTTTTACTGTACTTCCTCTTCAATATGTTTAACAATTTATATCTATATCAATGTTGCATGTCTTTGGGATTGAAGAATGAATTCATCAGGGGGAGGCATACTTCCATGAACCGTTTCTTACAACCCTCTACAGGAAATGATGAATGTCTTTAACAACATATTATCTCTTCATAACCTTCTATGGCTTCTGAATTTCCTGCTTGAAGTCATTGGCAATCATGTAGCTTAATGATAAGTATAATCATGCTATCTTGAATTGAAGTATATCCTCATAATTAACTAGTGATGTTTTTATCGTGGACTACCGTGATATATTACAAGGGAATAAACCCTTCTGTGTTCAATTGTTCCCGTAATCAGTTTCATAAACAGACAGTTTGGTTAACTCACTGCTTCAAACGGTATTGACCTACCTGATTATCTCCCCTTGCTTTGCCGCGGGTTATTTATGCCATATTAGCTCCCTTTGTGGTGTTGATCAGTTGATGATTAGTGTAGGCTAATGTGATCGGTTTGATCACAGAAGGTGAGGATATTTAGATACAGACTTATCATTGTTACAAGTTAACAGACTACAGATAGCACCGTGTGTTAAGTACTGCCTGGGGATACACTATAGTGGTTTGAGTAGAGTAATGAAGTGATTGTGTATCTGTGAGATTTGATGTTTCCGTGATTGGTTTGGAGAGGGTTTGTTATGGAGGGGGTAAGGATTAAATGGCTGGCAGGTTGAAAGGAAGAGATAAAAAATGCTCATTTACATTTTAGGTTATTCTGCTAGCATACGGAGTTGGTATAATTTGATTTATTTGACTACGAAGTTGTGGTATAGCGATTTCGTAAATAATGTGAAATCACAAGTGAGTGATTGTTGGAGAGTGTAGAAATGATATTCGGAGGAAGAGGACTTTGAATGGAAACTCTCACTGAAGTTGAAATGTCCGGGGTTATGTTATTAGGAATTGGTAATTGGTAATTGGTAATTGGTAATTGGTAATTGGAGGAGTGGTATTCGGTTAGCGGTTGAGCGGGGAGTGACTGTTCATTTGGGGAATATCCCCTTTGTTTTAATTTAGTTTTGGGGAGAGGGTTTGTATGTTAAAAATATGATCTGTGAAGGATCTTGCTGTCCTTACAACTAAAACTAAATGGGGGAGAGATGCTTTGCAGTTGCAGCTCCAGTGTTATGGAATGAACTGCCAAATGAAGTCCGAGAAGCACCTTCAAGGGACTCCTTCCAGAGACAGCTGAAGACTCTCTAATTCAAACAGTACTTCGCTCACTAAAGTTGCAACCTTTTGTAGCAAACTTTTCAACTCAACCACTGTCGCTAGCTAGTGTATTTATTTCTCTTTGGTGTATATATTTCTTGTTACTGTAAAGCGCCACTAAGCAGGTTTTACCTGGATATTAGGCGCTATATAAATCAATTGTCATTCATTCATTCATTCATGATCATTACTTGATACCTGAGGTAAACGAATTGGGTTTGGGTTCTTAAGGGTTTCGCAAGGGCTGGGAGAACGATGGAGGGGATTTAGAGCTGGGTATCCATCGAGAAGGGAGTGTGGGATCTGTACATTACTAACATGTGTGATTTAGTGCCTTAGGGAGAATTACACTTGGCTACACTGGAGGGAGGGTCAGGTATTCGGGTTAAACGGTCCTGTTTATTATCCTCAATCCGCAGTGTTCATTAAGTCTAGCATTCAAGGCCGGATATTGGTTTAAAAATTTGAGACTCTATTGATCATTAGGATGAAGCAAAGTTGTTCGGGACAATGTTCTTGTTGGCTGTAAAGCAGTGAAAAGTCCCAAGAACAGGAGCTGTGTTTTCTATTATGAGCATGTATTACTCATCGTTGCATAGATAAATTGATCTTCCTACCATCGTCAGCACTTTTATACTTTGTAATGTACAGAAGTAACTATCTTTTAACAAATATCAAAACTCGACGTTTTCGAGAGTCCTGTGACACATATGTCAGTGGGAAACTTTTTGTGACATACCAAACCCTGTGAACCTTTAACAGAACTAACACAAATATGAAAAATCACAGCAATTGAAATAAAAACAAAGGTGAAAAAATTCGACAGAGAAAGAAATAGATAAAAGTTTGGATAAAGTTATATCATTTTATCAGAAAAATATATCTATATTTCATGTTGCAATTGACCAGAGGTTATCTGTTAATTTGTTTAGCCGTGAAGGTTCTCAAGAGGTGAAATGGTACTCTCTTCATTCCAATTTTAGAAAGGCCACTTAATAAATTCGTAAGTGCCATATTTATTTTCTCCAGTTCTATAAACACTAAAAGAGTTTCGAAATGTATGTTTCGTAACTTGTATTTTACAGCAATGTCTTCTGTATTTAAATTTTTTTTTATTGTAAAAACCTTATTTTGAGGCAGAATAACTTGGATAACCAATCTGGCCATTATAAATGTAAATTCTTAACATTGGGCAAACATATTCTCCCAACGACAACCTGGCGCGACATACAAACAGGAAAACTGGATACCACAATTTCTATATTTATGTTATATTTTGAGGAAGTATTGATTTATTCACCCTATGTGATAAATAGAGACTATTACCCGAGGAAGTGAGTCAAATGACTTTTACGAAACGAGTGTGAATTTTTGTATTACCCGACCGAGAGCGAGGGTTATACAGAAATGTGCACGAGTTTCGTAAAAGTCATTTGACACACTTCCTCGGGTAATAATGTTTTTACTACCGATTCTATTCCATTTTACCATCTAAAAATATCCAAGAAACTGGCCGCTTCCCTTGCGACGGCCGGCTACAGTGACGTCACGAACAATGGTGTTATGACGTCACAAGCGAAAGAATGGGAACTACAACAATTGTTGCAAAAGTGATATGTGCACTAGTGCTCATATTGAAACTATGTCACTACTTATTTTCATACATGTGAGTAATAAACAGGGATAACCAGGGCTGGCTTTAGGTGTCTGGTTCGAATCCACAATATGTATTCTTGTATTACAGATATTGTGACCTAAAATATGTTGTAAAGTTAAAACAGAATCGAGATGGCCATTCTCTCCCCACAGAGGTAGATCAGGTTATAAAATGTTTAATACAAATTTCATGACTTGATCTGCCTCTGTATGGAGGATATGCGAGATGAAAACATATATATGCATATGCATATAGTTTTTACACTATAAAAGGAAAACAATGACAAAATTACATCATGTTCATGAATAAATACAATCGTGCAAAACCGAAATGCTGTCCTAGCTATAATTACCTCCTACACACATATTAGCATGCCACATAGTCATGTAATAGTATCTAATCGATTTTAACGGAAACGTTTAGAAACGTGTAACTGTGCTGTGCCGACCCTGGTAACATGCGTACAACCTGCAGCCACACAGCTGACGGCGCAATCGACACCTTACATCGTTCATTTCACACTTACTATACAGTCGTGTTAAGGGGAGATAAGATAAGAGTTTGGTTAATACTCCTCAAACACTCCCTGTCGCTCGGGCCGGATGTTCAGCATATAGGTTCGATTTGGCAGCCTTGCTGTGTGAAACACACCATAGCGAATCATAGCTCCCGGATCTGTCACCAATATGAAACCAAATGGGTCTAAATATTAGCATTATTGTTACAACAGATGTTAAAGCAGTTCCACAGTGTAACTCCCCCTCAAGCTCTCAGTGTATAAAAAAACAAAAGATTTAATGTGATTTACGAGGCAAGTAGGACCCGTCCAACGCCGCAGATGGGCGACTGTACCGTGGTCAAATCTCTACTTCAACTTACTACAATCCCTTCCCATTTCTCGCTTCATTTTACTTCCAGGCAGCGCCTATTGTGCCAGTAGCCCCGGAGTGATGGATGTCCACGGAAAGGGCTATTTGGCTCTTATTCGGAGCCCTCTTTGGGACTCCGGGGGCAGGGGATTACCGAGGTGAACTGTTCCCTTGTTCCCACAAGGCGACTCTTGTCTGGCCATTTAGAGGCGAAAGCTTGGTCCTAATGTGTTAACAATAGTAGAAGCGATCACGTTTCATATCATATACAATTTAGTCATGTCGTCTAAACGCTGTAATCTGGCCTGGAATTGGTATAAAGGAGTCCTTTCTCTCAAGCATGATTCAATCGGAAAACGCGTGTACAGGCATAAAAGCCCTTTCAGCTGTGATCAAACCGAGATAAAAGTCATACCTATGATATGTGCGTATTACGCCTCATCGGCTATTATATTTGAGGGACCTCTCGCCCCTAATGTTTACGGTAGTGATTACTCAATTACCGCGCCATACGGGCCTGAGGGGCGGCGCTTTCCCGTCTGTAAACAGATCCGTTGCTAAACGATTTAGTGAGGGGGGCCAACAGGCATTTGATTTCCCCTCTGAAATACCGAGTATCCCTTTAACGCCAGCCCCTGACCATACCCCTCCCCGCGACCCCGTCTCTTCTCTACCCGACCCCCTTCCTTTCATAAATCTGTCCCCCTTTCTACCTCAAGAGGCTAGGTCGCCTTAGGGGCCCATAAATCTCCATGTGAAATGAAGTTGGTTTCAATTATTGATTGGCGAGTATTAGGCAATGCGAATAATTAATCTCGACTTGAGGGCTATTTTGACAAGCCCTTTACCCAGTGTATTTTCTAGTTTTTAAATCAATGCTTTCAGAATACCGCAATTTAACCCATGAGATTTGATATAAATTGTTAATTGACGTCCTTGGGAGTTGTGGTTGGAGATTATATGCTATTGTTGTTCTGCATTCACTGGTCATAAGTAGTCACGGTCTGGCCTGCGAGACGCTTCACTGAAGACAATACATTTCATATCGATATCGTAATGCCAACCAAACTTCCATAATCAGCCATTATAATCGAGACTGTTCTTTTATAAAAACAGCCCCATTTATCATTTTCATAATAATTTTGTAACCAATATCAAAGGCATATTTGTGAATGAATTCCATTTCTATAGGTGTTCACTATAAAAGTCGACACAGATTGCGCCGCCTCTACAAAGCAATGGAGTTAGTCGTTCTGGGTCAATGGCGGTTTCAATTATTCTTTATTTCACTCTTGTCATTTATTAATATTGTTACATTTTTAAACAATGGAAATATGTCTAAATTTGAGACTTATACAGTATCTTATATCCGTAGCATAACGAGCGTATGATACGCTACACAAACATTTTCCTCAGCAAGAAATGTTCGAGTTAGATATTTTATTTTGTAAATCTATACTGCCTTGAATTATTAAAGTATTTAAAAAAACCTGACTTATCTTTCGAAGAGGCTAACGGTTAATTAATTTTATGCCAGTAACTTAAAAAAAAATAATAATAAATTAAAAAAAACTTTTCAAATTGGTATCAGTAGGCCTATTACCATCACAATGTCAAAACATGTGGTTCATGATTTATATTGAATGTTAAACAAATAGACACCAGCTGAAAGATATACTTATCATTTATCTGTAACATTTGATCTGAGATTTTAATTTGGTTGTACAGTTCGCTTTAACATATTAAACTATTATCAAGATCACACCATCTTATGCCTCTATCGCGGTGAAGTTGTATTTCGATTATTTAACCCAAGTTTCTTTCAAATTGCCACACGTTTTACGTCGATTAAAATCGACCTGCATTTGTTATACATGAAGGGCTATTCCAAATTTGAAAAAGCTTTGATAAACATACAACTGTTTCGCCTCTGGGTAATAAAAATCGCAGATATATTGTAAACGTCATTGACTTTTCAAATGTACAACATATTGAGATCTAATCACTTTAAGCCTTTTAGTATTTAAACAATGTGAAAATATCGACACATTTACAAGTCTCATTCAAAGCATTGAAACGGAAGCATGTTTATATTAGGTAACAGCTGATCCGGATTGGACAGTGTAACTGCAATGTACATTCTAGAAAGGTAATCAATATCTAAATTCGGTAATTGTACCTGTAATGAGAGGGCTTCATGAAATAATACGATTTTTTTCTTCATTGGTGTTAAATAAGATTACAGAAGCGCACTAGGGACAGTCATGTCTAAAACATTTTAGAAATTCTATCTCATTCAGATACTATCTTTTCTAATTTTGTTTTATTTTCCATTTGTAATGCAGGCAAATACATGAATTGAAATTTTACAATAAGCACATGTTTACATATACGTAAATTGAGATACTATCAACTTTGTATGTGATACTATGTCTGACTATCTGTTAGAAAAATTAAGGCTTACGAAGGAGATTCAGTCTGATTAAAATCGATTAGAGGGAAAAAATGTGAAAATATTGTCTCTAGTGGAGTTTGAACTTCAACCAGCCCGGCTTTCCTCTCATTCACACGAGACGGAGAGGATGTTCTGGCTGGTTCGAGCCAATATTTTTTCTATTTTATTCCTCGGAGCACGGTCAGTTTTAATCACACTGGGAGGAGATTGTTCTACACATTTTTTTTTATCTAAAACTAAGTCCTACGTAGGAGATACAAAGTTTTTAGACAGATTTTTAGTTTTACGGTCGTTGTGTTCATCACGACACTACTACAGTACTACACATCCGTAAACGAGACACACGTGGTTTTTAGTTGTAGTTGTAATATCTCCAAAACATTTTGACAAAATACAATAACCCTACCTTTGCGCCAGGCATATTTGAGATATGATTTTTGTTTGGAATTTATATGAATATCAACCGATTTATTAATTAATTAATTAATTAATTATTTTGTTTGATTGTTTGTTTGTTTGTTTATTTATTAATATATTTGTGTTTATTTATTTATTTGTTTGTGTGTTTGTGTGTTTGTTTGTTTGTCTGTCTGTTTACAGTATCTATCTATCTGTCTGTCTGTCTGTCTGTCTGTCCGTCCATCCATCCATCTATCTATCTATCTATTTGAATACGTAACTTTTGACCATACAATAAACAATCAAATCACACTGATTACTTATTATCTTCGTGGCTGATTGGATGTAGACTCCTTATGGGCCACTCAGATCAGAAACATCGTGAAGTACGAGTGAAAGGTACGATCTGATATCCATGAAACTATTTCTATCACGTCCCCTACTAAGAAGCAAGTATTTGATTGTCAAAAAATTAATTGAATCTATTGTTTGTGACTTAAAGATACATGTAATTAAATACTGAATCTGGTATAGCAAACACCTCACCAGCACAAGAATGATAAATAGATTCTTAACAACTAGACAGGGAAAAAAGTGAGTGTAGGCATACCTGAAATGAGAATTAACAAATTTAGATAAAGTAACAATACGTTTGCGGTTATTTTCAAACTACATGTATTGTTTGTCACATATTTGAGGACGAATATGAGTGATGTTTTGAATTTATATCATCACATTCATCTTTGGAAACAAATTCAGATAAAATCTAATAAAAATCATTGTTGTCTGTTTTAATTGTAGTAACTAATAATATATCCATAAGTAGTATTTAACCGCAATTTTGGATATTCATGTTTATATTTCATATATCTATTGCAATTTTCACCTGATAAACACAACACACCTGATGGTTTAGCTTGTTAATGATAATAAACGAAATGATATTTAATGCAATGTAAAGGTAATGAAGAGTATACGAACAATTGCATGTGTACATATACAGAACATAATTGATATATTCGGAAATATTGTCTCTGCCATATCTGAACAAATGAATATCTTATTATCTTTTCAACTGAAAATGACACTCATCAAATAACTCTATACTAGATCTAATAACAAACCTTGGTGACAGTGGACTTATGAAAATATAATTACAATCCATTTGATACAAACAAAACATGAATACAGCAGTAAACAAACATTAGATTTGAGAGTTCATATGTCATGAATAAGTATACATTAACGGGCATAGAAAACTCTGTTATTTTACACAGGAATATGAGAATACACATCGTTCATATTAATGTTTAACACCCACTGAGTAAACCCAATTAATATATTTGAATAACAATATGAGATGACATTATTGCTTTTTCCGTAAAAAGAGGCACAAATCTCAATTTAATTTTGAATGATAATGTTCTTCAAAATGTTGTTTTTGCTCAAATGACAATGCTCTATAAATATTCAGTTTGGTTTATGTGACCATGGCGCACTTGTGGTGTAAACTTTTAAGTGCTGTTTATACACCTAGTGTATAGGAAATTACTAAATTAAAAAGAAACGTTTTTCGATAACATCATCTATTTAATTTAGATATATTGTCGATTTGATTTGTCACATTGTTGAGGTTTTAAGACATCTATTATGAGATGGTGATCCAATAATGATGATTGTTATTCTGTTATTGTTATCATTGCTGAAGATGATTAACTCGTGATAATGGTGTCAGTGTATTGATTTCATGACCATGTCATTGGCTATGATTATGAGAATGAAATGATTATATGATGCTGCTGATGATGATTGATATAATGATAATAATGAATATGATAATGACGATGATGATGACGAATAAAATAATGATAATGAAGAAGAAGAGGAAGAAGATGATGATGATGATGATGATGATGATGATGATGATGATGATGATGATGATGATGATGATGATGATGATGGTGATGATGATGATGATGATAAAAATGATCGTGACATTGTGGATGATCAACACGTATTATTTCAATTCAGTAATATATTTAACTGACGATGCTTAGATGACGATGATGAGATAATGATGATGGTAATGATGATGATTATGATGATGATGATAAAAGTGATGACGACGACGACGATTATGATGATGATGATGAAGATGATGGTGATTTTAATGATGATGATCGAGATGATGATGATTGTGACGATGACGATGATGATGAGGAGGAGGATGCTGCTGGTGATGATAATGATGGGGATACCGAATATACATTTCATGAGTGAAGGTGATTATAATTATGCAAATCTCAATTCTTGACAGTGAAGAAAAACTACCGTTGTCAATTATAGTACACTATTATTGATACGAGACCATAAAAGCAATATATCTTACAATGAGAAGGAAGACACTATGAACAGTAAGGACAAAAAGTCAACATCTGTGGTATCTTAGTGACTACCAGATGATGCGCCTACACCAGTATAGATAATAAACGAGTATTCTAATGATCCAGCCCTCCACATCCTATTGTAGTCTCTCCCCCAGCTGAGAGGAATAAATCCCTTACCTCGATTGGTCGACGATAAATTAACATCTCTCATTTGCTCTCTTGTTTAAGTAACGTAAAAATCTAGCAATGTGACATTTCCTCGCTTAATGCTAGTTTCATCTGAGTTAGGCCACTTCTGTAGTTTGTTTAATAAATCACCAGGGGAAGATTAATGAATTAGCCGATAGCTACTGTATTGGTGTTTAGGATGGTGTCTCCTCCCGCCGTGTGAACCATGCTGCTGGACCCATCACATAAAAACTCATTATCCCCGCTTTAAAGAGCGATTGGCAAACCAAGCTTGCCGCCTCTCGTTTAACTGTCTTCCCCGGATCGTTTACTGTTCAGACTTGACTAGCTCTGCTCATCTGAATGCGACCTATCATCCTGTTATGAAAGCCTTGTTATTTAATTAATTTCTCGCTGCTCCTTTCTGGATGAAAGCCAAGTGTTCGTGACACTCGGGGAACTAATTCTGTCTAAATCGCGCAAAATTATTGTCAAACAAATCCCATTCCATTGATTTTGTTCCGAGGGGTAATAATTCTGTTGGGTAAATATCGCAGGAACAATACTGCCTGATAGATCGTTCTCGCGCCTAAAGTGATGATATTAAGAATCGGTGATATTAATGTGTCATTTTCTTCTCGCGTCAATAACATCTTCTGTCTATGGGGACTCCGGGAAATATCATTACGATGCCAATATGAGGGGAGCAAGTCATATGTTTCTTCTTGTCAATCATGGGTTGGTGGTTGAAAGAATGCCGTCTTCACCGAGGTCAAAGGTTATCGGAACATATTTATGATGTCAAACCATTTTGATATCAAGTATTTCCAGATTCTTTTATGTCCTGGGTGAAATCAACTTAACACGTTTTTACTCAAATCAAAGAGTTTTTATTTCAAAGTTGCTTATTTTGCGGTTTAGGAAAGTAAATATAGAAATATTTACGAATTGGTAACATGTTTGATAATATTTTTATGTGAATTAAAGAAAAGCCATTTAAAGGGACAGTAGCACGTTTTATAGGGCGAATGTAAGGTGATGTCAGGAACATGAAAATAAATGGTTATAATTGAAAGACAATGTATTTATAGTTATTGAAGCAGTAATAATTATAAATTAAATACGTAATGTAAAGTTTAGCCATGAGATTTACTTTTCTTACACACAAAATGAATTAAAGGTGTTCAAACAAAAAAAAATTCTCTGACTAAGGATGATTGGTTTGTGTAAAAAGATTTTTGACACTGTCAAAATAATACATTGAGCATTAACGTGCAATTATCAGTGAAAACATAATAAAAACGTCAACAAAAACGTGGTACTTCCCCTTTAAGGGTACGTTCGTGTATGCTTTTTAGGTATTACACGTTAATATTATGATGAACTGTACAAACCATGTCATATTACTTACATAATAAATCAGTTTCATTTTCCCTTCAGTTCCTGAAAAAATCTTATTAAATGAGAAGGTCATACTTATATTGGAAAAAGCATATGTTCATTCACAATAATCATTGTCATCAAAACTGGAGAGGTTAAAGATCATCGTAAAGTGAAGAGACTTTTTAAAATATTTATCACAAAATTTGTCAATATACTAGTTGGCAACCCGTTTACAGTACATGGATATTCATGTGACGTTTAGTAAAGCTACACCGAAAGACGTCATGTTGCAGAAAAAAAAACTAGGTATTTAAAAAAAAAATATTGACATATAAGTAAAGTTTAAAGAGTGTAATATCAAAATATGTAAAACAAAAATTTCTTAAATTAATCTTTTTTCGTCTATTTACTCGTATTTCTAATGAAATTTTATATATAAAGTAAAATGTTGCCAAATAAGTAATTTGTTTATATTTCATAATCTCATAAATTTCCGTAATACAATAGTACTAAAACTGTATTTATCTTCTGTCACTTAAGTATTAATAATACCAGTGTCATATAAAACGTATGTAAACGATTAAACATATCACTTCTTTTCGTAACTTCAGACTTGTGTTTGATTTTGTTTTTGTCTACACGGTTATAAGTTGTTACGAAACTCGAAAGTTAAACTCGTATAGCTAACGATAAAATGATTTTTTTAACTCAATTATGAATATTTTGTCTAAACTAAAATTTATAAATAATACTTGTAAAACATTGAGTTATGATGGTATCGTCACTGCTTCTTGCATCTATACATGACCTTGTTGCGTACAGTCAGCAGGCTTCATTTTGTGAAAACACCATGCGACGGTTGATAAGTATAACCTTCACTTTATGTACTTAATGTACAAACCGGTTACATGAATTTGTTATAGTCAATAAGAATGAAGAACGTCGCTTAAATGTCAAAGAATGATTTTCGTTGAAATAGCCATCATGGTGTCACTATAGAAAGTCCAACTGTTTACATCTAACTAATGAAATATACGGTAAAATAATGATTTTATCTTAAGTATCACATACATATTATTGTCAATCTTTAAGTTTATTGAATTACTGCAATTGCTTCAAAACGAGTGTGTTATATCACCTTTAAGGATCACTTGCATATTATTGTCAATCTTTAAGTTTATTGAATTACTGCAATTGCTTCAAAACGAGTGTGTTGTATTACCTTTAAGGATCACTTGAATATTATTGTCAATCTTTAAGTTTATTGAATTACTGCAATTGCTTCAAAACGAGTGTGTTGTATTACCAATAAGGATCACTTGCATATTATTGTCAATCTTTAAGTTTATTGAATTACTGCAATTGCTTCAAAACGAGTGTGTTATATTACCTTTAAGGATCACTTGCATATTATTGTCAATCTTTAAGTTTATGGAATTACTGCAATTGCTTCAAAACTAGTGTGTTAGACTACCTTTAAGGATCACTTGCATATTATTGTCAATCTTAAGTTTATTGAATTACTGCAATTGCTTCAAAACGAGTGTGTTATATTACCTTTAAGGATCACATACATATTATTGTCAATCTTTAAGTTTATTGAATTACTGCAATTGCTTCAAAACGAGTGTGTTATATTACCTTTAAGGATCACATACATATCATTGTCAATCTTTAAGTTTATTGAATTACTGCAATTGCTTTAAAACGAGTGTGTTATATTACCCTTAAGGATCACATACATATATTATTGTCAATCTTTAAGTTTATTGAATTTCTGCAATTGCTTCAAAACGAGTGTGTTATATTACCCTTAAAGGGGCAGTAGCACGTTTTTAGGGGGGATATAAGGTGATGTCAGGAAAATGAAATTTTATGCTTCCAATTGAAAGACAATGTATTTGAGCTAGATGGAGCAGTAATAATTTAAATATATAACGTTTAGTTAAGCCATGCGATTGCTTTTTCTTACACAAAATGAATTAAAGGTGTTCACACAAAAATGGCCGCCAATGGATTTTATGTGAATCTTCATACTTCGTCCTTTGACTATGGAGGATTGGCTTGTTTAATGAGATTTTTGACACTGTCAAACTAATACATTTAGCATAAACTTACAATTATCAGTGAAAATTTTAAAATATATAATTATCAAAAAACGTGCTATGCCCCTTTAAGGATCATATACATATTATTGTCAATTTTTAAGTTTATTGAATTTCTGCAATTGCTTCAAAAACCTTCACTCGGGTGATGATGCAACAACATAGGATATTCTGGGTGGGCTCGCTTCTTGTCTTCAGCTTACGGCTAGTCAACACACCTTTAACCCACCCGGGGTAGATTTACCTACACAATCTATACATGACTGGATCCCTATATCACTTTCCTCTCTGATCACCCCTCCTCAACAGGGTAGCATGTCTCGGGTTTTGATAAAAGAACGAATGTTCAATACGATTCGTTAGAAAAGAATCTGAAACCTGAATGAGTTGGTAGAGATGAATGAATGTTTTATCATTGTAATTATTATATTCCCAATAAAAACATTAAGGACCACGCCTTATACAAGTTCTATTATTTTACACTGATCGTGATATTAACTGTTACATATTTCAAAGTTGAAAATTGAGGTTACCCTTAACTTGTTTCCTTAACTATGATGTTAAATTCTTGTTTGTTTGAATATATATACTAATATACCACTCGACAACAGTTTATACTCACTGCAGGGTGTACCAGTGACTCTAAATTTCATGTTTGCAATCAGGCGCCATGATAAAAGGAAACCCGAAGATTTTCATTCTTCCAAAATTATTGAAACACAGGCGTCATAATAAAAGGGAACCAGAGGATTTTCATTCTACCCAAATGATGGAAACAATCTTCACCTTACAGGGGACTCCTATTTACGTACAAAAGTACATTTTCAACTATGTCAATCGGCTTTTTCGGAGTATGCTATGAATCAATGCAAAAGTTTATCACGAAGGGAAAATTAATTTGAACAAAGAATTTGTGATTTGCCGTTTTGGGGGCTTTTTTAATAAATATAATTATGTTTATTTCTTTAATGGAAGCTTAGTGTTATAATGATAAAATGGTATAAAGAGTATGAAGTGACTAATTCAAATATATAAAAATGTAATTGCCATCAGGCATTTTGCACACACCTGCATCTAAACTGTAAACCATATACATGTATTGTAATAAAATAGTGTCCGAAAGAAAGGCTACCGTACGACTAAAACTAATAGATACGACTAAAACATAGTTTGATAATTTATCCAGAAGTCAACTTACTTATATGTAAAATCTTGAAACATTTTCTTTTCAAATTTCTCCTTAAATACAGGCGAGGTGGTATAACTGAACACTTTTTAACGTTCTAAAGTAACGATGCGTCAACGAATAATGTCAGATAAAGTTTATTATATCAACAACAGTCTTTTCTAACCTAAATTTCATTATTTATGTGGAAAAATGTCGAACATTCTGTGCAAAAAAATAATTTGAAATTAATGCACCCCATGTGCGTACATGAAGAGAAACATATTAAAAAGTATCTTTTCATGAAGAATGAAATATGCATACTTTTCACACGACATATGCCTGTCAAGTACAGACTCTATGAGGGAAAAGAATTTGGTTTTTGACGACGTTGAAAACTTGGTTGGGTTCATTTTGGACATTAGTTTAAGTTTAGTGTAAAGTCAACCTGTCTCTTGAGACAATGCGTGTGGAAATTTATTGAATACTAAGCTTCTAAATATATTCTTTATATGCCATTTTTTTTTATCCTTTATTATGATGTGATTGCTTTCGTTTTTATACTTAAACAGTTTTATTCAAATGCCTTTTTATATCCACTTCGCTTAAGAATGAGTTTGCTTTGTAATATATTATGAATTCACACTCCTTTTGGAATGCAAAAGCGCAGGGCTATTTAGTTATGAAATATTATGAATAATAAAAACCAATTTAAGTATTAAATTTCACAGAAATATTAAAACGAGACGTACCTACTTTGAAAAGTACATGTTTTGGAGATTGGATCCCACAACAAAGACAAATTAATAATTGCATATTTGGCGACACGTCATTTCCTTTTAGTGCATATGAAAACCACCAACATTCCTGAAGCAAAAATATATCAGATAAATCAATTAACATGTAATTGAATATCATTGTCAGACTCACAAACAGCCCACTGTCTTCGACTTGAATCTAATGCATGCTCATTGTTGATTCAAAATACAGCGAGCTACCCTGCATGGAGACAAAAAGGGGCAGACAAAATATGACTAAATACCAAAGGACCCAAAACCTCACGTTCGGGGAAAAGGTCAATTCATTTCCCATTTAGTGAACACTGCGATAAAACATGATGACTTTTTATCACATTATCAAGTAATTGAAATTCTCATAAGAGAAATTAAGTGCAATAAAATGCCCGATATCTTCATGGGACGTACTCAACTTATTACTCTCACTAAGGAGAAGATCTGAAATGATAATCGATGTGATCAGGACCCTTTTAATGCTTGTGTAGATGGACAACTGATAGACATTAACTTTAGACCTTGTTGTCAACCAATGGTAAAATTATTCAACAAAATGTGCATTTATTTAAGTACCATTGTCTGGTCGTTTTAAAATCATATTTGAATTTTTGAATCGATTTCGGCGAAACACATTTAATTGTTGAAAGGAAAGGTCGTCGTTTGAAAGCTATGTAAAGCGAGTATATAAGTAAAACTGATATTTTACTGACAGTTGGTAATAAAATTCTTCAGTGAAGGAATGCAATACCCCAGTAGATTTTTGAATCAATTTCAGCGGAACCCATTGAGCTGTTTAATAAGGAAGGGCTATTCGTTGGATGTTATTTTAGTTTTCTTTCGAAAGGCCTGCCTCGCATATTCATTGAAACAATGCACAATAATAATATCCCTCCCACCCCACATCTGATTGGGACATAGATATAAAAAGTGTGAATGAATATACGATGCTTACATATATACTATCAATACTGGACAAGCATGTAAAAGTTTCGTCAACTTTTCAATAGTATGATATCTACTCTCAAAACACTATCAAAGTTTATAAAGATTGTTTGTATCAAATTTTGATTGTTATATCTAATGAATGCAGTCACCTTGCTGTAAAATTTTATTGTATTATTAGTTTACTCATGTACCACCGAAGGTGGATCTTTTTTTAGTAATAAACGAGTGATGAGTGATGATAACGTCTTCACATTGCACCATCACCATGTTGATGTACCATTCGTGAAGCAAAATTTGACCTTGAGAAATCAACTATGATATCCCTCATGATCAACTAAGATTCGTATTAGCATAGCATACATGTATTTGTTTGATCATAATCTTTCGGTAACATAATACACAGACAATTAGCCAGTTTTTTAATTCTATGGATCAGCAGACTTCATACCCAGCTTATATTACTGTTTATGTAAACTTCTATGAGCGGTTTCGTTACAAGCTTGACGTGATCTTTTGAAGGGGTTGAAGTTCTATGTCATCCCTCTTTCTGGCCATCAATATTATTCTCAATAAATGTGTATATCATATAGAATCATTGACACTTTAATCAAATAATGCTTGAAAAGATAAACAGATTTTTTTAAACCCACCCTCACGGTAGAATGATATTAACTGCTTGAACAGTTTTTTTCAAAATAATTATTTAAAACCCACCCTCACGGTAGAATGACATTTACTGGTTAATCCCACTGTACTACGTTTCACTATTTCAATCATCGTTGGATATCAATAAAAACATGATCATATGATCATGCCAAATATGATTAGTTTCGGACATTTTAAAGTAATTTCATACATCATTAACATAGGGTTATTGTTTAGAGAAATATTTTTATTAAAAATAAGTTACCAATTGTTTACCAATTCAATAACAACCAACACGTTTGTTAGGAGATGACACCCAAAGTCACTCATTTCACATTAACAATGCCAATTATCTAGGATACCAAAGTTTTTATTGAGTGTCCAGTTCCCTATTGTTGGAAGCTGTTTCTGTTTTATATCCGATGACAGTCGTAAAATCTCTTATTGACTTTTGATATATTAGTATATGTAGACTTTGTATGCACATTTACCTGAGCCAATACTACGTGAAAGTCCGGGGATGTAGCTCAGTGGTAGAGTGTCCGCTCGTCACCCGGAAGCCAGGGTTTCGATTCCCGGTCGCGTCATACCAAAGGACGTTAAAAGATGGGAGTTTTTGCTTGACACTCAGCATTGTAAAGGCAGAACAACGCATTAACTAGCAGACAGACAGACAGACAAGTATTTTATTAAAGTCTCACTTGTGTACATTCATTTTATATTTACATAGAAAATGCAATAAAATGCACGGATGCGGTTAAAAGTACACAACCAATCACTTGGTGATTTATGAGAGACTAAAAGCAAAATATATTCATATGCATAAAATAAATATAAAACTGTACATAAGTTAAAAGGAGATAATAGTGTATAGAACCATAAAAGTAAGAGCGTAAAATTACGAATATAAAAGATGACGGCGTTTTGATAAGATAAGATTGCAGGTCCTGGCAGTGTGTAAAACAATATTACAGTCACTAAAAAGAACGTAAAACGTTAAAGCATCGGTAAAACTAGTTAGAAAATATCTGGGCACTCGGTGTGATTTCGCTATCGGGGCATGTAGATATGACTCTGTGCAGAAGTCCTGTTTAAAGTGCTTGTATTTTCGAAGTTTGGTTCGTCCGTTTCTTGTCTCTTCGCACTGGACATTTTCCCTCCATTCGGTTTTGTAGTTATTAAAAGCTTTCGTCTTTACAGTTCTTACAAGAAGGCGTGACTCTATCCGTTGTTGAGTTCTTAAATGGGAGAGATTATTTTGATCCATGTAGACTTTTAGACTAGCGCTACACTGTGGCTGCCGGGTGCCTAGGCACAACTCGAATTCCTAATATGTATGTATGTACTGAGGACAATAAAGTGTTATTATATTATTATTATATTATTATAAAGTTGGCTAATGCATTATATTATTGTTTTGAATACTGCCTAAAACGACTGGAGTTATTGGTAATCAGTCAACCAGAACATTACACATCGTTGATCTTTAATATCTGACGTTTTGCATCGTTAGCCAATTTTCATTAACACGATAAGCATGAACATTTACAATGTGCCAATTGTATAAGAATGGAATAATGGCACATTATATGGGTAAACTTTAACGACTGGATGATCAGTATAAAACTCGTCATGGAGATATAACTAAACAGCTTGGTGGAATTAATTTTCCGTCGATATAAGATACTTCAACTCCGAGGTTTTCATGGACATATTTTACATGAAGGAATCATAAAAGAAAAGTGAATTTGCAATTTGTTGATAATGGTGTTTTGACCACTGATAGCAAAAGTCCAAAACGTATCGATGACCGGTTATACAAAACTACTGGAACTGTGAATTAATGTCACCACAGTGTACATGTGAACATAATATTATACAGTGTACTGAAAATGTATTTATTACATTACAAAAATCAGTTCAAATAATAAACAATCTGTTTCGTACATTCCTGAACTTAAATGGCATTGAATTCACGTTGTTTTTTTATCTTGAAATCTTCAGTTCAGAATGAGGTTTGTAATTAAAACTTTTTATGTCATAACAACAATGTATGTAGTATCATACACCCTTAACCTTTTGATCCAAAAGTATTGTCTATAAGTATTCTGCTAAGAAATGGTTACATTTTCGAAATCTCTAAAGTACATGCAGTAATTAATAAAGTATATTTTGAACACTAAAACATAACATCAATGTATGTAGTATCATACACCCTTAACCTTTTGATCCAAAAGTATTGTCTATAAGTATTCTGCTAAGAAATTATTACATTTTCAAAATTTCTAAAGTAGTAATTGATAAAGTATGTTATGAACAGTAAAAAGAACCTTTGTTCGTCAGCTGAAATTGTCTATGTTCTGCCCGAGCACTGAGAAACAAGATATACAAGAATAAAAACAACATGTCTTGGTTCGTAGTTTTCACAATATTTCTATAATGTTACTGTATCAATGTGATGTTACATCATGAAACATGCTTGCGAATTATGTTTTCGATTATTACTTTGCATTTCGAATGTTGAAACGGTTGATCAAAAGCCAATACTTTGAAGACTGTTTTCTAACCTTTCCAGTTCACCGATAATCATTGTTTCAGTCTATTCATCTTCGGTTTCTATTAATAAGCTTTGGAAGAAAAATGCTGAATTATTTCAAAAGAACCTCTCATTTTTTAATTTTATTGAAATATGACAAATTTGGAATTTAAAAGATTTAAAAGTATTATTTTCAATATCACAAATATTACAAACAGATTTCCTATTGTTTTGTGAATCTACCCATAAGAGTGAAATCTAAATCAGTAAGTAATTCACTAAATTGTAAGTGATATTTTTATCACCCGAATTGATATAAACTACGATGACGTCATAGTTTTATGTACAAAAGTATGAAGGTCGATAATCAATTCAGACGGTACAAACATAAACAAAGCGTTTTATCATTAGAATTTTAATGTGACAAGAATCGATGTTTCATTGCTATGGTCCACAGTTCGTGTTTGTGGAAGCCAGGGTGATATATTGACACGTTGATCGTTCATATGTTCTCATTTATAAGGTAATAGAATATGTATATAACATACGTCGATAACATGTGTTCACATGTTCAAACCGTATCACACATCTATCAAAACATGATATAAAACGCAATAATCATCAGGTAAATAAAGAAAATATGAGTCAGTATATTAGAACTAAAGATTTTTCTTCTCTCATTTGATCTATTATATGTCAAAGAAGAGCATCGATTGAGTTTAATGACAGGAGCGCGCATTATTATGTTTTATTTATCATGTAACATGTGCTGCTACCACAATGATGACGGCGATAAAACTACTCGCGTGTAACATTAGTCGCTCATACCAGCATAACGCATGTCAAACGCATTATTGTTAGCTATCTATTCATCTATTGTACATTACAAAATATTAAAAAACGGTTTAATTTTGTTTTGGTTGGTTTGGTATATGCCTAACTGATCAATTTATATCATAAGTATACATTTTCTACCTCATAGCAATCTTTGTTATTAGAATCGATCTATTGTGTGTCGTTTTCAACAAAACACAACTCAGGGGTTTACAAATTTGGAAAATGAAATTATCATAATTTGATATCTGAGCATTCAGATATACATGGTTGCAATCAAAAGGCATTGTCACAACAAAAGTTGCTTGTAGCCTGGAAATATTGGTGATTGTTCCGGAAGCACAGACAGTTATTGCCTTTTTTAAGGTTACTGTACTAGGAGCTTTTATTAATGGCTTCGAAAAGACAAAACAAATTTTTTACAGTAATTGTTGATATTTTTGAATTGTCATGTTTTACATTTTATGTTCTTAAATTTTCCATTAAATTACTTTAATTATTGATTCGATCACGTTTTCCTTCAGCGTTATCAATGGTATACATTATACGATACATTTCAATAGTTCAAATTTTAGCATTTAGAACGGCTTAAGTTATTTATTCGTATAAATAGGTATAATTAGAAGTAATCCGGGTTTTTTATTTTTATTTTTTAAAATTCAAATAAGGCGATTTAGAGTGGAAATATTATAGATAACATTAGCTTTCTAAAGATGAAGATTCACGGGCATCATCAAAACAAGGATACGCGATCTAGTTATAACAACGTAGTCATTTAGAGACATACACACTCTGCTTACCTTATATCAAAAACTGAATTGAATTGCTGATGAAACGGTAAAAACAATCAAAGTAGAATACGTGAATTGTTCACAATGTAAAACATATCTAACTAAAAAAAGGTTGTAAGTTGTTTTTTTTATATAGAAGTGTGATTGGTAACATAAGGTTTGTGAATATGATAATTATACATTTAATCACCAAAAACAAAGTTACACGATAATAACTTACTGACCCACAAGGACACATTCAATTCGTAGAAAACAGGTACACTGTGGTCAGTCAACGCATCTTCCAATGCAAAGCCTAACACGCCAGTTTCCGAACTGTCAGTTTTATGCCTTGCTGCAGACCCTTGAGTTTTCTGTGCTGATATCAGCGTCCCTACAGGCGATTGTTAGCAACTTCCAGTTACTTTCTGATTGGACTTTTGCTCTCTCATAGTGGGCTGGAGAGCTGATTATGTAAGAACATTTAAATAATAAAATCAATGCGTGGAAACCAGACCACAACGACTCAGAACTCAAACCGTTATCAGTTAACATTCGAATATTTGATAAAAAATGATTCAAACGACAGGAAGAAATGAGATCCAACTGATCGAGTGCATGTTATCGTGAACAACTGACTCTCCCTGATCACCAGTGACATGTTGAACTTCTCTGTTCTCTGCTTAAAAATCACCAGCGTGTAGAGAGCTCATTTTAGTGACCCCTTTCATGTTAAAATTTGATATGATGAAGAGTCAAAATTATATAGATTAACAACTTCTTTATTGCAAGGATATGTGACGTTTCGGTGTAGTTGCTAAATACCATTATCAAGCATATACTTGTATTTTCCTGTTGTCCGGTGTTTCAATTTGGTACGTAGTCGAACTTAACATGATAATGTTTTGCAAGCTCAAACTTACATTTATACCTTTCACCTCTCTTCATATTCAGATCTTAGTGATCTCTCAGAGTAGGGGTATAAGAGTGGCGGATTCGCGTGAGTGATTCAGAGAGTACAGTTTAAATACTTGGACACGCCCCTTTTCAAAATGTTAAAGAAATAAAGGAGAGATGTTGCATCGTGATTCTTGATCTTGATTTTTATACTTCTTTATTATAAATCCCCCCACTCTCTTCCGAATTCCAAATTAATTTAATTTTTTACAACATTAGAATTTTTAAAAACTTTATTTGGGTGTCTATGGCCTATTATAAATTTATCCCCCAATTCATTGAAAATAACTAGTAGGCCCCAACGTCGGCGACATCACTCAATGGTGGAAGAAGACGTTAAACTTCAAGCCACCGGCAGCATTGATACATAGATAAACCCTGTAAGTAAGTCGATGTCCACCGCTTGCCCCTCCCAGCGTTCTGTGGTATTGCACCTGTCGCTCTACTTTAAAGGTGACAAACAATATCTAATGACCCTTGTCGATTTTTTCCCCTCCACACCACATAACTTCAAGAGCACTTCACACGTTCTTCTCGGCCATAAGTTACGTGCTTGTAAAACCGATAATCACTTGCTTAACAGGATGTGCTCATACCATTTGTCCACACGTACGTATGTCTCGTATAATGTTCTTGAAAGCAGTTTGAATTCGGATGTATACCGTCGGATAGAGAAATTAAAAGTGAATTATTCTTTCTTAATTATTTACCGTTGCTGTCAGCAATATTTCAACTATTTGACACGTTATTGCGTGCTGTGTTGTACATATATTCAGTTTTGTCGTTTTCTCTTAGACACCTTAAGGCCTTTAGTACTAAACGTTATGATATCTCTTTTTAATTACATTTTGCACCGTGAATCTTATTTGATTTAACATGTCCATAGTCTCTCATAATCCTTCTGTACAGGGTGGCTCTTCATTTAATAAATTAGTTTTATTCTACAAGAAAGGGCGGCGCTAGACGTCCTGTCTAAAGGTGGTATATGATCGGGCTAACAGCATGTGGATCCACTTAAGGATGCCGGAACGGACCAACCGAAGTTGGTCTGATGAAGGAGTCAAACGACTCCGAAACATGTAACAACACCATTCTGGTACTCGTGGATAGCTCCGTGTGTTGTGAACGGTTCTCCCCTCCTCTTAGTTTTTATTCTTAAATGTAATTTTAGCGAAATGTTGAGGTGAGACTCAAATAAAGAATCTGTCTGTCTCTCTGTCGTGACCATCTGCAGATCATTGTTAGATCCACCTGGTTCACAAGAGAGCTAATGTTTAAAACGTTGTTAACTATTTGAAATAATTCATGTTCTCACATGTTGAATTAAAAAAAGCATGGTTGTTCATTATATGTATACACCTATGAGTCATTGTTTATTTGCATTGTATGAACAAATTCGTCATGATTGTGTTTGTAACACGATATTATATTAGCAGTTACCTTATTTACCAATAATTGTGTTCCTTTTCGTAAATAAAGAGGATAAATCAAGGATTGTCAATAACAATGTTCATTACTACTAGAGTCTATGGTCGGGTACTAAAGTTGAAGTGCCAAATTGAAAACCACGCATGTGCCTAAAATTTCCAATTCCATTGGCTGATATCAATTCATGGGAAAGGAAAGCAAACTGGTAGTAAATCGATGTTCTTCTCGAGATAAGAAATTTTTATTGTCAGTGATATCAATACCCCTTTGATAACTCAAGTAAATAATAGCTGAGAGAAAAACATTCCTTGTCGTAACACTACCCGAAGACCAGCCAAAAATAATTTCAGGACGATTTCGTCACATAGAAAAACTCCATCAACAAAAGCCATAATTCCTTGATGTGACCCTCTTAGATCAACATACGGGTCACTCCGCGTCTCCAAAAGCTTCCATTAAAGTTTAATTATTACCGGCGGACATGTCGATTGAGCCAACTTCCGTCTTTAGCGGGCCTCGCTTTGCCTAGACTCACCCTGTGAGCTGGTCGGTAAACTATTAACAGGCTATCATGTCCCTTTAATTGATTAATCTTTCTCTCAAACTTGTGGAACAGCTAGGAAGCAAACAAATCACTTAGGCTTCAATGGGGCGATGTATTTAGGATAATTGGGCGGGTTTCATACATAAACCGTATATCAGCCCTAGCGTCGAATACAACTCAAGCACTTGAAGATCAAAGACGTTTTCTCTTGTCATTAGTTTACTCTGCAGATTACGAATCGGGTCTGGGACCTTGTGGTCATCGATATCCCTAGTGGACGAGGCGATGTCCGAGCTGAGTCGCCGGTCAGACCGTAATGACCGCATAGTCGGATAATCCGGACGTAATTTGAGATGTGGACAAATAACTCGCGACATATTTGTCTGTCTTGTGGGAGATTGGGAATTATCACCTTTTAATTTCATACAATCAGCATTAAACACATTGCTTCGGACATTTTCGAATCAGATAGATTGGCACTGAGGCGTCACATCGCAATGATAAACAAGATATATATAAATTTCCAATCTACAGAGATCAACCCCAAAATATATATATATATATATATATATATATAAATGTATTTCCAAATAAGTGCAGAAATAGTACATCTGAGCAAGTACTAATCATATCAGATAATAGAATATTCAGATGTATATGTAAAAAATATATATCAATTTCAATAATGTCAATCTCTACGAAAAAGATCCCTAAATACGTGAGTATACTTTATATGGTAAAAAGTCGAGCCGGTTTTGGCAGGTCCATAAGTTTTGTCTCAGTATTTTGTCTTAGAATTATTTCATTAATATGTTTAAAACGTTCATATTCGAGAAAATGTATTTTGGGTTCAACTGCATTTATTTGAAAGCTGCCATAGAATAACATTTTTATATTTCGTGTATTGGGAATCCAAGATACAGTTACGATGTATCTTCTTTTCAGGTTCTGAAAAATAAAGTTGCGTTGAAGTTTATTAACCTAAATAGGTTTATGTCACATTTGTGCTTTTTATAATTTTTAAATTTAAATTTTCCTTTTTAGACAATGAATAAGAAGAAGAAACATTTAGGAGACCATTGGGTGAGAAAACTGAGCAAGGACGAAGCCGAAATTGCTATTCCGAAAATCCTAGTTATATGTCATGTCAGGAAAATGAAAATAAATTGTTCCAATTGAAAGACAATGTATCTAAAGTAAATGAAGCAGAACTAATTCAAATATATAATGTTTAGTTCAGCCATGCGATTCATTTTTCTTACACAAATGAATTGGCGTTCAAACAAAAATGGCCTTCAATAGATTTTATGTGAATCTTTATAATTTGTTCTCTGACTATGAATGATTGGTTTGTGTGATGAGATTTTTGACACTATCAAAACAAAACATTTAGCATAAACGTACAATTATCAGTGAAAAAATGAAAATTTCTCTTTAAAGAATGGTGAAGTAAATAAAATGGATAAATAACCTCTATTTTCAGTGTTGGTGTTGGTTCGACATATATGCTTATGTCGTTTTCAAGAAAGAAAGAAGACAATGAAGGTTAGAATGCCCATAAAAAAATAAAAACCTCAAACATTTTCATTCATGTATCTTCTACATTCCTTTCAGAGATCGAGTAATAAAAGTCTCAGTTTCATTTGCATGAACTTTAGACTCAATGTGTCGTATGCCATATAATACGAAACTTTATTGTTTCATTCAGTTTCATTTTTAATAGCATTAACTTGACACTTAATATATGGCATGATGATACTTGATTCGTATTATTTTTGAGTTCAATTCACATTAAAACATTGTCAATAAACCAAGGATTCTATGCCGATCTACTGTTTGATTGGATGGCTGTCATAACATATACTTATCATATTTTTCATTAATTCCCTTAAACAATGTAATATTAGGTTTTATCGCAATAAGATTAAGGAAGTGCTATATCAAGTATAAATATATGTTCCTGAATATTCATCTCGTATGATTATATCATTATTATTAATTTTGTATTGTGGTTAGGGATATTATCAGTGTCATATTATTGCTTTTCGTAGGTTTCATACGGATAGGTAGATATAAATTGTTTACAATGATAAGTGATAATATGCTATTGCATTGACATTATGATATGATTACACACAAAATATATAATGGTTCCATTGCAGTAAATTGTATCGTTTCGTAGTGATTTAAAGCGGCAGTAGCACGTTTTTTGATAATTTTATATCTTAAAATGTTCACTGATAATTGTAAGTTAATGTTAAATGTATTATTTTGGAAGTGTCAAAAATTTCATTACACAAGCCAATCATCCATAGTAAATCACCTAAAATCCATTGGCGACCATTTTGTGTGAACACCTTTAATTAATTTTGTGTAAGAAAAAAAATCGCATGGTTAAACTTTACGTATTACTGCTTCGTTTAGTTTAAATACATTGTCTTTCAATTGGAACCATTTATTTTCATTATCCTTGCTTCACCTTCTATTCCCCCTAAAAACGTGCTACTGTCCCTTTAAAGTCAGTGTTTTAAATACATAGATATGGGCATTCATAGTATCCTCTGAAAGAACCACTTCGAGAGTTGTCAGTGGTCATTTTTGCGAAAAAATACAAATAGTGTAACGATCGAGAAGTTTCATTTTAAAGCTAATTGACATCGTATTGTGACAACAGGAAGGTTCGAATTCAAGATTGAATTTTTGATCATGTTTGATAGTTTATATAACTGGTATTTATGTAAGTTGAAAGTTTGAATTCGGCATTTGCGAATATATGACCTATGACATATAAAACAAGTTTTATCATCCAATTTGCATGTTGAAATTATTAGGAAAAAGAAGTTGAAAAAATCTACATGTATGTAAAACAATTATTTATTCAAGTATCATTCAAGATTTACACATTTAGATCTTCTTGTAAAACTTTTGATTCGTTAAAAGTGAATAGCTTAAGTGAATTATAAACACCTGTAGAAATGTAATGTATAATGGTATCTTGATCTAGTTTTTTGGTAGGAAATTACCTATATGAATGTACATATCGTACATAGGACTGGATATATAAACAGGGATGATATTGGATAATCTATTGCCATAAGGGTGTATGTTATCCAGCACGATTCTTATTTTATTATTTCAAAATAATGTACTTACATCGAGGAACTTACAAGCCATTGATAAACTATTGTTCTAAACGTTTTTTAAAGCATGTTATTCATAAATAAGAAAGAACTTTAACTGAATTTTTACATTTTTATCTTAAAATATATTTGTATTGAATATTTGCTTAAGGGGGCAGTAGCACGTTTTTATGGGGGATATAAGGTGATGTCAGGAAAATGGAAATTAATTGTTCCAATTGAAAGACAATGCATTGAAACTAATTGGAGCAGTAATAATTCAAATAGATAATGTAAAGTTTAGCCATGCGATTCCTTTTTCTTACACAAAATGAATTAAAGGTGTTCACACAAAATGGCCGCCCATGGATTTTAGGTGTATCTTCAAAGTTTGTCCTCTGACTATAGATGATTGGTTTGTGTTATGAGATTTTTGACACTATCAAATTAATACATTTATCATTAACATCCAATTATCAGTGAAAATTTAAAAATTATCAAAAACGTGCTACTGCCCCTTTAACAACGAAATAAACTATCCTCCCTTCCTTTCGATAATTTGTTAACTAGTTTTTCAACTTCAAACAGATAAAACAGTATATTTGAATATATAATGTTCATAGAAGATGAATGAAGAGAATTTACAACAAAGATTTTAATTTGTGAATGAAAGTGCAATTGATGTTTAAATAACTAGAATTTTGAAACCGAATATTTTTTCTGCATGACATTGATCTGTAAAAGGTAAAAATCAAATATACAATTTCACTTTGTATATATATATATATATTAATTTTAACAAAACAAAACCTTTTTATATTAAGTATTACACTACATGAATTGACATCTACTCATTTGTTTGCTAATGAGAAAAGTATAAACACAAATCTAAGATATCGAGATAAGGTCTTTTAAGAAGTTGAAGAAGACCACTTTGACCCCGGCTAAGCTTCAAGTACGTCTAGTGTAATACTTCATCAGTCTTCAGCATATCCTATCAAATTGTAATCCTCTTTTAGAAAAGAAAGATCAAAACAGCCAATATTCATGAGAGTTATCTGGATTTTGAAGACTCATTGGCTATTCAAATAGATATAAGATAGCCCGCAATAAATACGGTTTATGTGATATTTAGACGGAGTTTGTGACATGTTTGTTTGTTAAGGGCGACATGTGTCTCGATCCTATCATCAATATCAGTACATGCGAGCAGGGGCTTAACTAGGGGAGAAACGATCAATTATAATTCTTTATGTTTCATACATTTGTGCTTTCGTAGTTTAAGAAGTAAGTAAATCATGACAAGTCCCATGAATGGGATATGTTTGCAGCGTTTGTCTTCATGGTCATTTTACGTGCGCTTCATGCAATTTGTGGATCAGCGGTTAGTTGGTAAAAAAAGATTTTGTTCAAAAAGTGTCAGCAAATTAACCCAATTGGCTTATTTGAAAAGTTAATTGAACATTCAAATCAGTTTGATATGGCGAATTAATTCACTTAGTTCAAGAAGTAAAGAATTTTTTTTAACAACATTCGTTACTTTAGAAAAACAAAGCTCATTTGCTATGAACGATATGGGTTGTAGGCCTAAACAGACAGACGAACGTGGAGAGGTGTATCAAATGATTAAAGGTTTTGTACGGTGAATTTCAATCAAATAAATTAAGTAACAATAAGTTTCGTCGTGGTGTACTTTTAACATAATAAGAGTAGTTGCAAGAGAATAGTATGCTCCTACTTCAGCTATAATAAGCAATTTATTGTTGTACTTTTTACCGATTGTAGATGTTTTAATATATGTTTCCAAGATTGACTTACGGGTGCCACGTTTGACAGTTTTTTGTTGCAAATTATTTACCATTCTTTTCCGATAAACATGAAAATGATTATTTTTAGAGACGTTTAGTATGCCTATTTTCTGTTATAATGACATTGACAAAGAATATGAAAGGAATATAGATTGTTTATGCAACGAATGTCCATGTATCCGATGTCAGATGATATTAAAGAGTAAATTAAGTTTAAAGGGTACACAATGGAAATGTCACATCCCTCTTTACTTCTAAACTAAGGCTCCGGCCCTTGTCAATGAAAGTAATATTTCTTACTCAATGCTTCTATTGAGTTTTGGTAGATATGGTTTATATTTTATGACCGCTTCAATCAGACAACCCAGGGAAACAACACCAGATATCTATGTGATTGAATAATGACCAATTTATGGAAGAAATACACCACTGACAATACACTTTTATTTTTGAATTAGGCAACATCTAAAGTGACCACCGTCTGAGTAAGCAGTAAATTAAGATCTCTCACAAACATATAATATAGTTGTTTTAGATGATTTATATATATATATTTCAAAAATAAAAGCGTGTTGTCAGTAGAACATTTGGTTTTCGGAAAGGGGACTGGCTACTGATTCTTGTGATGTGTAATGTTTGTAGTATTCCGGGTTCAGGTCGTGTGTCATACACAAACAAACATGAATGACTCGGAACGTCTCAGAAGATTCATGATCAGTCATGCGGACGGTGGTCACTTTTAACAACGCCTCATACGAAAATGAAATTGTGTTGAAAGTAGAACATTGCATTTTCAGAAAGAGGAATGTCTACTGATTCCTATGATATGTAATATATGTAGTCACGAAAAAATGAGGCAATCCAAAAAACTAGCTGCATATCGTGTTTCGGCCCACGGTCTAATACAAAGAACGAAGCAATATGGTTGTATTTCACTGCGGAACAACTTTATTTTGCTATCAGATTAATTTATCATCTGATATCATATCGCCACATTCGTATTGTTTGAATACATGTATAATATTAACACGACTTGGACATCAACTCACTTAAACATGCACTCATGCAAAAAACATATATACAAAGTAGGCAACTCGAACATAACAGGCGCTTACCCGGAGGCAATTATCAAAGAAGAAGAAGAAAAGTATTTTATTAATGTGTCACATTCTGTACATATATATATCACAGTATAAAAAGCTGTTAAAAGTCAGCACCCAGATATAAGGCTTACGAGACACAAACATACAATTACAATTACAAATTCATAACAAATACAACAATACATTTGCATTCGTCAGATTTCGCACCACCTTTCACCACATTACCCATCCCTACCCCACCCCACATACACTATCAATACATTACTGCACTCATAAGAAACCACGATATACAACGCATCCGTATACAATACTTTATTCTCTCAGTCAAACACAGACTCACACAGTACACATTCGCCCCTCTCTCCCACATACACACCCTTTCAGTCAAACATAAACACAGACGGTACCCACACGACTCCCGACCCCCACACATGCGCACACAAACTCACCCTCGCTTACTCTTTCGCTCTAGTTATGGCCCAAAACCGATTAATACCAAATTTAAAACCAAAAACAACACACCCACTCTCAGTCTCACATCAAATACTTTGACTGAACCTGCACATATATCTTTTAAAGCTCTGCTGTGATAATTTTCCCTGTTTTAAACAGTTTACAATCTCTTATCAACTTGCCCTTATTTTTACATGTGAAGAGTTTACTTATATTTTAGCCAAAACCTGTTGTAACATCTTAGAATAACAGCTTGTTTTACTGTATAAATAATTTTAGGGTTCTTCTTTTACATATGTATACCTAATTTATGTATTTATCGATGTTTTATAATGTACCGAGTGTCTATAGTCTTTTAAAATGTTTTATCATCTCTAATAAATCGCTTGGCGATTGGTCGCTTTTATACATCGCAATATTATTTTAAGTATTTATATTTGTGCGAGTGAGATGTAAATAAACAATTCTGTCTGTCTGTCTGTCTGTCTATATAAAAATTCATTTTGTTGTCTGTTGGTGGTGAACCGACAAGTTTATGTGATTATCCTTGGTCATGTCACATACCTACAGTAGGCTACAGGGTATACACAGAGCATAAATATACGAATACAGTAGGCAAATAATTCTAAATATTTCTAATCCAATGAAATGTTGTTAAAACGATTACACGTTGTGATCGTATATCCATGTAGCATTTACTGTCGTTTTCAAACCAAGTCAAGCATGTAGCCATTCGCACTTACCACAATATGTATATGCTCTTGATCAGCAGGGTATATAGATGAAGTCTTATTCAGCATGTTTAGAAGCAGAACGACCCTAGCCAGACATAGGTTGTTTAGACTGTGGCGTTTACTAGTGCGTATAGAAATAATATTCAGGCCCGTAGTCAATTGTTTGAAACTTTGGAAACAGTGTTTCGTTTTCCGTGAGCCCAGTTAACCTGAAAAACGTGACTTTATAGAGAGCTTCCATAGAGCAGACTGGTTTATTATCTATGCATTTGATGAACAGATTTTATATTCGCTCCACAAAAATATTTTTCATAACCGCTACGATACTAGGCCTATAGACCTACTAAGACTACAGTACCATGAAGTATTAGTGAAACAAGCCTTCGTTTGAACGACAACAATTTTACAACAATTTTTGTAATGTAAGAAATTAAACCTGCCGACCATATAGAATCTACCATCAAATGAATAAAACACTCTTTCCAATAAAAAAATCTGCAATAAATTATCCAGCCATGGTCTCGAACCACTACTTTAGGTCCATTTCAAGTTAATCGCTTGTCGCAGAGCGTTATCACGTGACTTCGACCTTTCACCGGAACAAAATGGCGTCACTGTTGGGCTTTCAGGAGTCGCTTGGGGAATGCAGTGTATATTTCACTGCTTTTGGTGCACTGGTTGCCTCATGCATCGCTCTGAAGACAGCTCTTGGTGTCATTAGATTTTTGAGAGATTATTGCATCGGGTCGACACTTGGTTTGTCAGCTAACGTGAAGAAGGCCGGGCAATGGGCAGGTGAGTCGGTGTACTCGAGATTGTAACACGTGAGTGGCTCTGTGTGCAACTTCCCATGACAACACGTTTTGACCCCAGATAACCTGCTCTGTCATGTTCAACAGCTAGCAAAATATTTATGAAAGAGTCGTGTTTCTGCTGTTTATTTAATATACACCTATCATGAAGCACATTTCTTTTTCTTCATTCTAGATACTAATATTTTGGGGTTTGAACTTTGTTTCCACTTTTGAGTCATTGCGTACACACCCCCGTCAAATAATACTCTATCCAGAGGATGGTGACGTACACATGTACTAATCAGAATCAGAATCAGAGTCCTAGGTCTAAGTTCAATTTGTCAACCCTGTCATAAGTATTAAGTTCCGCATGCTAGATATAAAGCAAGGTATAGATTATGTAAGTACCCTATCATATGACACTGTAATCTTTGATAAGCACAAACTTAACATGCAATGTGAATGAGCAGGCATGTATTATGTAAAGGACATGCTTTCCTTCTTGCAAATCATGCAATACAGTCACATTTAAATATTCGTGGAGTTTTCTCTAAATCATTTTTTCATCATTTGGTCAGAGGTTTGTTTAGGATGAATTAATCTATGAAGGCTTACAGCAGCATGACTATGTATACATATAAAATTTGTTATTTCATTGTGATGTGTACTGTTTAATTTTGATAATGAAAAGGTGTTATTTAGAAGTAAATGATAAAGTAACACATGCATAATAGAGCAAATCTGTTAGTTGCTGAAGTCTATTAGATGCCAAACTTTATATATAATTTGAACTAGAATTACCAACTGTTGCTGAAGAGTAAGGATGAGGGGTATTGTAATACAGAAACAATGTGATACGATTCGGTACACACTTCTAAAATTATCCAATATATCGATCGTTTTAAAATGAACAATTTCAATCTTAAATTGAAGAAAAACACAACTAAATAAAATGTGACATCGCAGAAAGTTTTTAACAAAGTGACATATTGTGTTACCTCAAATATGTATACACAGTGATTGAAAAATCTCCCTTTCCAAAACAGCTGATAGCTGAGCAATTATTATCTTTCTTAACACTCATATGTAGACGAGATAGAATGCAAAACCTTGAATTTGAAAAGTACCAATATATTGCAATAAGCTTTTCTGTATCGAAATATATTGCAATATTGAAATGCGAAACAAAGCCATCCTCACAGAAGAGGAACATTACAAAGCTAGTCTGTTTTCTACCTCACAGACACAGGGCTTTTATTATGCCCCCGAATCGGAGATTCCGGGGGTATATTGTTTTTCACCTGTCCGTCTGTCCGTTTGTCCACAAAAACTTTAACCTTGATCATAACTTTTGATTGGTCAGAGCTAGGTCTTTGATACTTGACATATGGATCCCTTGTGATGAGACCTTTCAGATGACAGTCGACACCATGACATTTGACCATGTGACATTGACCTTGACACAGCGAGCAGGATGCATCCGGGGGCATTCGTGTTTCACAAACACATCTTGTTAACAAATAAACTTCTTACCATTGGAACTTTCTATTACAGTTGTAACCGGCTGCACAGATGGTATTGGGAAAGCCTACGCAGAACAGGTAATGTATCCATCCACATTGACTTCTTGTTACTAGTTGTCAGTTTTTGTATAAATCAACATGAAGAAGTAAAATGATATATAAAATCCAAGATCACTGATTTATACAGACTTTCCATATATACCACTGACCTGCTACCTATGTTCACAACCAAGTTTACAACTAGCACTAGTCTGCTAGCCCTATACTTATTTACAGTCTCTGAAAAATAATAATTCTCAATTGGAAATTTCAGTAGTTCCTACAGATCTAGACTTGCTTTTCAAAAGGTTTTGTTAAAGAGACACAGAGTATGTTGATGGGATCACATATGTCAAATTTTGAAATCAATGTTATTACATCGGGAACCACTAACTGTTACTGAAAATAAAAAGTTAAAGGTCAATCAGTACATTAGAGCGAAAATACAGCCATTCAAAGTGTAAATTTTGATTAAAAAAACGGACAATGTGACTCGAGTGGCGCATGTAAATTCGCCAAACGTAATTTTGAAACCTTGTCATCATCTGACAGGAAGATATATATTCGATTCGATAGTGTTTATTAGGTATTTTAACTAATGATAGATTATTGGATGCATAATTTTGAATATTAAACGTATTTGAGATGTTTCTTGATTTTTCCATAAAATCAAGCATTTTAGAGATATTATGCACAAAATGGATATATTTGCAAGTCCAGTGATGAGCAATCTAAATAAATTTAGATCAACAGATTTTTTATTTTGTCATACTGTTGATCTAAGATTGACCTGTGTGAGAGGTCGTCCCGGTGACCTTTCGTATGCAAATAAGGAATTCGCGATTTGATCAATCAAATCCGACGTCACAAACAGTTCATAGTCGCTATTTCAAGGTGTGAACTGAAGAAATATATGATGGCTTATGGCCTGTTCTCAATAACAGTGTGCATTGTAAAAAATAAATCTTGCTTTTGATACTGATAAGAAAAATATCATGTTATTTTATTTTGGTTGTATGAAATATTTTTAGTTTTATGGGTGACAAAAAAATCACTATTTTTAGCTCATCAGGACTGAAAGTCCAGATGGGCTTATGGCATGGCCCGTCGTCCGGCATCCGTCCGTCTGGCGTCCGTCGTCCGTCCGTAAACTTTTGACACTTTCGACTTCTCCTCATGAACCATACACATTAGAGAGCTTAGCATATGGAGATTCTAATTTGTAACTTTGGTGACCCTGTGACCCCAAATAGGGTCACAGGGGTCACAACTTTAAAAACCTATTTTCATCTTCTTCTCCAGTTCCAGAAGGACTAGAGAGTTAAAAATGATATGTGCAGACTCCTTGGCCAATGGGGATTCTAATTTGTAACTTTGGTGACCCTGTGATCCCAAATAGGGTCACAGGGGTCACAACCTTAAATACCTATTTTCATCTTCTTCTCCAGTTCCAAAAGGAGTAGAGAGTTAAAAATTATATGTGCAGACTCCTTGGACAATGGAGATTCTAATTTGTAACTTTGGTGACCCTGTGACCCCAAATAGGGTCACAGGGGTCACAACCTTAAAAACCTATTTTCATCTTCTTCTTCAGTTCTAAAAGGACTAGAGAGTTAAAAATGATATGTGCAGACTCCTTGGCCAATGGGGATTCTAAATTGTAGATTTCGTGACCCCATGACCCCAAATAGGGTCACAGGGGTCACAACCTTAAAAACCAATTCTCATCTTCTTCTCCAGTTCCAAAAGGAGTAGATAGTTAATATTGATGTGTGCAGACTCCTTGGACAATGGGGATTCTAATTTGTAACTTTGTTGACCCTGTGACCCCAAATAGGGTCACAGGGGTCACAACCTTAAAAAACTATTTGCATCTTCTTCTCAAGTTCCAAAAGGTCTAGAGAGCTGAAATTATATGTTCAGACTCCTTGGCAAATGGGGATTCTAAATTGTAGATTTCGTGACCCCATGACCCCAAATAGGGTCACAGTGGTCACAATCTAAAAAACCTATTTTTCTCCATGAGATGACAGTCTTTATTTCTCCTTTACTATTTTAGTGTGGACTTCTTTCACTGTCTGATATTGGCGATCTAGAAAGTGTTGAATAATAATAAATCATTTGGGTAAGGAAATTTATTCCGAAATCGTTACATTTGTTTTGTAATTTTTTAATAGGTTTTCTTGCAATAGGTAACATCAGTTTAATTTTTAGCTCATCTGGCCTGTATAAAGCAAACTTGATATGATGCCTGATGAGCTACAGAGCCAATGGCTCTATTTTTTTATTATTTGGATGGAAATGAAAGAAATTAGTACAAACTAGTTTGATAAAAAGGAGTTACCTCCCCTTGCATGAAGGTTTTCGTAAATATTGGCATTTATCAAGCTCTAACTTTGTGATTATTATTCGCCACGTTAGTATCTGTGCGACGTGCAATCATCATTTGTCATTGACAACTAGCAAATACGCTAAATCATTTTAAAATGAAAAAATATAATCTATTAATACATCCAAGCAATCAGATTATTCATCGAAATGGTCGCTCTGCTCCGCTCCGAATGACAAAGCTCCGAACATCATTCATTTCAAAAGATGTGCTGCTGAGTTTTTTTAACTTCCAGCGAGCTAGGGCAACTTTCCTGATTGGCCGAGCGGCTGATTTCAGAGGTCAGCGGGATGACCCGCCTTACGGGCCAATCTTAGATCAACATTATGACCAAATATAAAACCTGTTGATCTAAATTTATTTAGATTGAGTGATGAGATATGAACTTCAATCAGCATATCAGATATTTTGTAGCTTATCAAAACCAAATAAAATTTGAAGAAAGATACTCTGTGTCACTTTAATATAAAAAGGTCTTTAACTACCGTCTGAGTGTTAGACTATGGTAGACCATGCCTAGTAGAACATGAAGTGACTGATAGTAATAATAATATTGTGGATAGGTATAATGTGCTTATAATCGTGTGCTCGAAGTGCTGCACTACCTGGTGTGAGGACTAATACAGGGATGCAGAAATCGGTCTATTTGCCGGACATGTCCGACTGGGAATTCAGTTTGACCGATTGAAAAAGTGACCTGTCGGACATTCAAGGAGTCATTTGACCGATTGAAGATAATCAAAGAATTACTAAACAAACAGATAAACAAGCCTGAGTTGACTAACAAGCAATCAATAAAGGCCGATGAAATGCCCCGCTTGTGTCGGTCATAATTGTAATGAAAACACGAACCGGTCATCAATGAAACAACTAATCCATTCAAACGACATAATTACCTTGTTATCTTTAATTATTGGATCATCTCAGTGTCATGCATTGAGTAAAACAAGTCACTAAGGCCAAACTTTTTTTTAAAAAGACATCAAACAACTTCACATCGTTATTTTACATGCTGTTACTTTTTCCTCCCTCCACTAACTTCACAAGCTCCATGCATTGACTTTGCAAGCAACACTTCATTAACACAGTGTTGGGAGCTTTCATTACTGCAGGGAGGTGAAAGGAACAGCCGGATTACTGCAGTGATAGGGAAACGAAAACAGGCTGATCTGTTGGCAAGTTTGACAGGTTAAAAAACTTATGCAGTGTGTGTCAAGTAGTTGATATGCATCATAACTTAATAGAATTATATTTAAAACAGCCAAAGTAATTTTATTTTACTCAATGTAATGTATTTTCAGTGTTTTATTTTTGCATTGCATTGCATGCGTTGCTATAAATAGATCTGTACATCGTCTGTTTTCCAGTTAACTTAATATTAGATTCTAAGCACCTGGCATTTGTTTACTGAATAACTGACACTATTGAAACTTGATTATTTAAATTATAAACATATTCATATACCTAGGCCTAAACATCATAGTAATAAGTAAATTACTGAGTAATAATTTTAGACTTAAATTTAGTCTGTGAAATATTTCCACATGTTCAATCGTGTATTTACGTGAGATAAAGCACCAAAATTTATTACAAAATATCATTATTCGTCGACTTATACGTGGAATGTCCGATTGGCAAAAATTTGAATCTGCATCCCTGGACTAATATCAATCTTTTTTTCTTCTCTACTCTGTCGGAGTATGTATCTCTGTCCAAAGGAATAAAAAATATATAAACATTTTAATCTTAAAGACTTTTCGGTTAGCTTGATTACATTTGGACAACTAGTTTGAATTCACTAGTCCAAATGGCTAGTTCTGTGATCACACTAATTTTGATAAGTAGTACAAAGTCAGGCAACTGTCTTCTCTTTGATTCAACATTAATCATCCACATTGCTTGTTTTTTATCTTGCATACATTATATTGAATGAAAATCGTCTAAGCTATTTGATTAAAAAAATCTAGAGTAAGTTGATGAATTCTTGACAGTGAAGATATATCTTAATTCTGACTCTGTGTAGTTATTGCCTAATGTGTGAAGTTAATATTAATTGCCTGCTGTGTTTCAGCTTGCTAAGTTAATAATGCTTGCCTACTGTGTTTCAGCTTGCTAAGTTAATATTAATTGCCTGCTGTGTTTCAGCTTGCTAAGTTAATATTAATTGCCTGCTGTGTTTCAGCTTGCTAAGTTAATATTAATTGCCTGCTGTGTTTCAGCTTGCTAAGTTAATATTAATTGCCTGCTGTGTTTCAGCTTGCTAAGTTGATATTAATTGCCTGCTGTGTTTCAGCTTGCTAAGTTAATAATGATTGCATACTGTGTTTCAGCTTGCTAAGTTAATATTAATTGCCTGCTGTGTTTCAGCTTGCTAAGTTAATAATGATTGCATACTGTGTTTCAGCTTGCTAAGTTAATATTAATTGCCTGCTGTGTTTCAGCTTGCTAAGTTAATATTAATTGCCTGCTGTGTTTCAGCTTGCTAAGTTAATAATGATTGCATACTGTGTTTCAGCTTGCTAAGTTAATATTAATTGCCTGCTGTGTTTCAGCTTGCTAAGTTAATATTAATTGCCTGCTGTGTTTCAGCTTGCTAAGTTAATAATGATTGCCTACTGTGTTTCAGCTTGCTAAGTTAATATTAATTGCCTGCTGTGTTTCAGCTTGCTAAGTTAATATTAATTGCCTGCTGTGTTTCAGCTTGCTAAGTTAATAATGATTGCATACTGTGTTTCAGCTTGCTAAGTTAATATTAATTGCCTGCTGTGTTTCAGCTTGCTAAGTTAATAATGATTGCATACTGTGTTTCAGCTTGCTAAGTTAATATTAATTGCCTGCTGTGTTTCAGCTTGCGAAGAAAGGCCTTAATGTTGTGCTGATCAGCCGTACTCAGGAGAAGTTAGACAACCTGGCCAGAGAGATCGGTGTGTACACGTCCTGTCTCCGGGCAGTTCTTACTGGAGTTGTGTCCAGACAACATGTCATCTTACAATGATACAATTCAATTATTATAATAGCATCATACAATGATACAATTCAATGAAAAATGTCATCATACAATGATACAATTCAATTATTAATAGCATCATACAATGATACAATTCAATTATACATGTCATCATACAATGATACAATTCAATGATACATGTCATCATACAATGATACAATTCAATGATACATGTCATCATACAATTTTATGATTCGAGTTGAGTCAATGTCAAATGGCTATCCCTTTTTCATGAATCGTGAAAGTTGCCATATGGCATTTCAGTCCATCTTTAAGAATAAGACGAAAAAGAAGTATAAAATCTGTACTAATATCTTTGTCAGAAAATTGAAATTTCATGTTTGGTGATTTATTGCATATTATATTAAACATGTTAGGTTGCAACCTAAAATAATTATTCTTTGTGCTACAGAACCAAGCTTATTAATATTTGTTTGTGAATTGCTAAGTTAATATGTATTTTTGGTCATGAAAATAACTTGTTTTATATGATAGACAGCTTGCAGCTTAAATTGATTATGATTACTTATAAAATAATCATTGTGCTACAGAACCAAGCTTAATAATATTTGTTTGTGAATTGCTAAGTTAATATCTATTTTTGGTCATAAAAATAACTTGTTTATATGAAAGACAGCTTGCAGCTTAAATTGATTATGATTATTTATAAAATAATCTTTGTGATACAGATCCATGCTTATTAATGTTTGTTTGTGAATTTCTTAGTTAACAAATATTTTGGTCATAGAAATAACTTGTTTTATATGATAGAGAGTTTGCAGCTTTAATTGATAATTTACAACATAAGAATATCTAATGGTGATTAGACATATCACTAAAACAGGGGAAAAGAGAACTTTTCTATTTAGTATATTGAGAAGAGGGTTATTTTTATATAAAAACGTAACCGTTTGTTCATGCTTTTAAGAAAAAGGATAATTTTATCTTCTGGATCATGCAAAAAAATTATTTGAACTTTTGAAATTATGAATAATGATATGCACTTTCATTGACCGCCTGAGATATATCACAGAGTCAAAATATTACTCCAGATCTTATTTTGTCTAGGATGTTTATGATGTTAACATGATGATATATATATTAAAGTTATTCTCTTGCCTAGGCAAGGCAACTCCTGAAGCTTTAAAGGGGCAGTAGCACGTTTTTTTATAATTTTATAATTTAAAATTTTCACTGATAATTGTAAGTTAATGCTAAATGTATTATTTTGACAGTGTCAGAAATCTCATTCGACAGGCCAATCATCCATAGTCAGAGGACAAAGTATGAAGAATGACATAAAATACATTGGCGGCCATTTTGTGTGAACACCTTTAATTCATTTTGTGCAAGAGAAAGCAATTGTATGGCTAAACTTTAGATTACATATTTGAATTATTATTGCCCCATTTAGTTTAAATACATTGTCTTTCAATTGTAACCATTTTTTAATTTTCATTTTCCTGACATCACCTTATATCCCCCCTAAAAACATGATACTGCCCCTTTAATGCTGATCAAAAGTTGTATTAAAGTTGTACTTAGTATAAAATAGTTTTTTTTATGTCAAACAAGTAGAGATGTGATTTCTAGGGTGTTTATCCGCTGTGGTCCTTATGTCTCCCTTTAGATATTGTCTAATATTATTATTAATTTGAATATGACTGAAGGGTTAGAAAAAGTCTGGTAAATGTATCTATAAAACTACCTATCAGCTGCAGTTTATCGTACATTTAATGTTTCTTGGATGACATCAGACAATCGTTAAGTGTCCTGTGGTTTAAAAACAATGTACTTTTTAATCTGAAATATTTTGGAAATATCAGAGGGAGGAGTGATTTAAATGATGAGCTTTGTGCCTAACATGCATTTATATTTGCCTAGTGACTGGTCTATATCTAGCTGATACACATTCTGTTACAGAGAGCAAGTATAGCGTCAAGACTAGAGTGATTGCCGCTGACTTTACCCGCACCGACATCTATGACAGGATACAGCATGAAGTCCAGGGTCTCGAGATTGGAGTGCTGGGTTCGTACACTTGCAACTCATGTGAATTGTCTCTAGTTCAAGATGATGTTTTCATCTCATCAATGTTATAAATATATTGATATTGATTGACTGCATCCACATTCTGGAACTCTCTTCGGCTCTCAATCAAAACTAGTCCCTCACTCAACATCTTCCGCTCTCAATCAAAACTATCTTTAGGAAGCACCATAACCTGTGAACTTTTACATGCTGCGCCTTGAGCAGTCACTCGTTGTTTGGATATATCGCATGTTATTAGAGGACTTATTATTATTATTATGACTTTAGTAGCTTGATGGGCTTATAACATTGTTATTGTTATGAGAAATTTAAGAGTGAAGATAAACCTGTGATAGTTCAATACAGGAATAAGAGATTTCAAGCTTAATTTGTCGGAAGACACTTTCAGTTGGTTATACCTCTGCTTTACAAAGTAAGAGTACAGCGTTCATTCTTCCAGGCTGTCCATTGAAGTTTGTCCGGAGCATATCTCCTAAACTGTACATGTTAGCTTCACCCAACTTCACACACTTATCAACCATTATCCCTAGTTGTGCCTTTTGGGAGATAAATCAACATATTTTTTTTCTATTTCTATGGAAAATGACTAAAACATCAACTCTAAGTCCTTTGTAGTTCTCACCGTACACTGATGAGAAACTCAGGATGGTATGAAGAAGTACAATGTTCAACTTTTAATAATAAAACTGGTTAAAATGATTGTTTTGAATATTTGTGCAGTAGAATTATACAATATTATGTATTTTGTTGCAGTTAACAATGTTGGGATATCCTACAAATACCCCATGTACTTCCTGGAGATCCCCGACACTCTGCAGGTAGCTGTTGGCTTGCTTCTGTGTAGTCAGATTATAATTGTGTTTGTTTGAATAGATGCTTCATAATAACAGGGATGGCAATTTTCTGCGGATCCGCGGATTTCCGCCGATTTTAGTTCAATTTGATCATTCCTGTAAATTGTCTAAATCCGTTGAGAAAATATAAGGGGGGGTTAGGTACCTTATTTTTATTTGTGTAATAGAAATTCGTCTCAAATTGCATCAAACTCGCATTGTGTTTTCCGGAAAATCCCAATTCCTTACTTGTGTTTGTTAACAGCTTAACGATTGGATTAGTATGAAACATTCCGACCAAAGAAAATGCTCGTAGCATTGTCTTACTAAATTCATGGCGGCGTGGTCGAATCGAGATTTCAGTTTTGTGTATCGTTTTTCACATTAATTATCCCATTACAAAAATCACTGCGATAAAATTCACATTATGTTAATACAGTGCGATAACTACCTTTCATCTACTGTATTTAGATTGTCAGAAAATATTTTCTTTATTTTGTAAACATTGAAAAATGTGCGAGAGCTGCTGACAGTCAAGCCTTCGTGTCTTTTTATAGATGTGAGTGAATGGTGTGCACATGTTGGATTCCCCCCCCCCCCCCCCCCCCCCCACCCCCCCCAAAAGAGTCGACAGTATTTTGAGGTTCCTTTAACATTTACAGTGTTCCGAATGATTAATTTTCTGTTACAGACTCAACCTAACAAACACGTGAGTCTGGTATTTATTGTATGCAGAACATGTAGAACATTTATGTGATAGGAATAGTATATCAAACAATTGTTTACTTCAGTTGTACTGGCCTACTTTCAGTTTGATATTGTAGTATAATTGGTTACTATGAACAAGGATTTCTATTAAAAATCTTTGCTATGTTGTTCAATCTCTACTTTGTTAATCAAGAAAAATTTAAAGCTTTTCTTTAAGTAAGGTTTGTGCAGCTGATATATGTTAAGGGCACTCAAGGTAATCTATCAGGTTGTACAAGGTGCAATCTATTTTTTAAAAATCAAAAATTGATCTAAAAACTAAAGATTAAGCTGGATTATTTATTTATTGTGAAAACTTCAGTTTAGTATTGATAAAAAAGTCCCATCACTTTTCTTAGATATCCCACTACTTCCTAAAAATCTCATTGCTTTCTCCCACTGACCCGTATTGCCAAGGTGATCCCTGCTGTGTCAATAGTGCTGTATATATATAAACTTGTAGCTAGAAAACATTTGCTGAACTGAGTTTGTGAAAAATGAATCTGAAACAGTTACATTTTCAAAATAGTAAGTTGACATAATTAAATAATTTGGCTCATTATAAGTTCCATGTCTTGTGTCTTTTAATCAATTATTTGACTCTAAATAAGGTGTAAATAACTAAAATGTTCTCAGCTTAAGGGGGGCTCCGCCCACCTGCACCCCCCAATCGTGTACTGACTTTTAAGATTTCAGCTGAAAACTCTTTTCCCTGTTGCCATCCCTGATAATATTGCTTATAGGGATGGGTATCGTTCCACATTTCTGTAATGCAATATATTGGTACTTAAGGATGCGCTGTATTATAGATATATCGGTATATTGCAATACAGGAGCAACGTGATACGAATCGGTACACACTTCTGAAACTATCCAATATATCAAACGTTTTAAAACGAGCTATTCCATCTAAAATTGCCCAAAAAACACATTCAAATAAAACATGATTGACGGAAAGTTGTGTTTTGAAAATATGTATACAGGTCATAAACTGTGATTGAAAGAAAATCTGTTACCAAAACGGCTCGTAGATGCAATGATGATTGTTCTTAACGCTCATATTTAGACAAGATAGCATGCACATTCTTGAATTATCAAAGTACCAATATATTGCAATACGCTTTTCTGTATAGCAATACAGAAATGACGAACGATACCACTCCTTATTGTTACCTCTTTAATTCAAGAATGTGCCTGCTATCATGTATAAATATGAGCGTAAAGAACGACCATCATTGCTCAGGTATAGGCCGTTTTGGAAAGAAATATGTTTTAAATCAATTTTAATGATCTGTATGCATATGTGAGCTATTTTCACAACACAACTTCACACTATCAAGTGTAATTTGGTTATGTTTTCTTGAAATTATGTCTCCCCCCGAAGGGTCGGGAGACATATTGGTTTTAGCTGAGTTCCCGTCGGCGTCGGTTTTGGAGTCGGTGTTCCCATTTCGTTTCCGGAGCATATCTCTAAAACTATGTGACCGATCATCACCAAACTTGGTATACTGTCTCTCCATATCATGTAGATGTGCCTTTTGGAGGTTATAGATTTTTAGCTCATCAGGACTGAAAGTCCAGATGGGCTTATGGCATGGCCCGTCGTCCGGCGTCCGTCCGTCCGTCGTCCGTCCGTCCGTCGTCCGTCGTCCGTCCGTAAACTTTTGACACTTTCGACTTCTCCTTATGAACCATACACATCAGAGAGCTGAAATTTTGTGTACAAGTACCTTAGCATATGGAGATTCTAATTTGTAACTTTGGTGACCCTGTGACCCCAAATAGGGTCACAGGGGTTACAACTTTAAAAACCTATTTTCATCTTCTTCTCCAGTTCCAGAAGGACTAGAGAGTTAAAAATGATATGTGCAGACTCCTTGGCCAATGGGGATTCTAATTTGTAACTTTGGTGACCCTGTGACCCCAAATAGGGTCACAGGGGTCACAACCTTAAATACCTATTTTCATCTTCTTCAGTTCCAAAAGGAGTAGAGAGTTAAAATTTATATGTGCACACTCCTTGGACAATGGAGATTATAATTTGTAACTTTGGTGACCCTGTGACCCCAAATAGGGTCACAGGGGTCACAACCTTAAAAACCTATTTTCATCTTCTTCTCCAGTTCCAGAAGGACTAGAGAGTTAAAAATGATATGTGCAGACTCCTTGGCCAATGGGGATTCTAATTTGTAACTTTGGTGACCCTGTGACCCCAAAAATGGTCACAGGGGTCACAACCTTAAATACCTATTTTCATCTTCTTCTTCAGTTCCAAAAGGAGTAGAGAGTTAAAAATTATATGTGCAGACTCCTTGGACAATGGAGATTCTAATTTGTAACTTTGGTGACCCTGTGACCCCAAATAGGGTCACAGGGGTCACAACCTTAAAAACCTATTTTCATCTTCTTCTCCAGTTCTAAAAGGACTAGAGAGTTAAAAACGATATGTGCAGACTCCTTGGCCAATGGGGATTCTAAATTGTAGATTTCGTGACCCCATGACCCCAAATAGGGTCACATGGGTCACAACCTTAAAAACCTATTTTCATCTTTTTCTCCAGTTCTAAAAGGACTAGAGAGTTGAAAGTGATATGTGCAGACTCCTTGGACAATGGGGATTCTAATTTGTAACTTTGGTGAACCTGTGACCCCAAATAGGGTCACAGGGGCCACAACCTTAAAAACCTATTTTCATCTACTTCTCCAGTACTAAAAGGACTATAGAGTTGAAAATGATATGTGCAGACTCCTTGGCCAATGGGGATTCTTAATTGTAGATTTCGTGACCCCATGACCCCAAATAGGGTCACAGGGGTCACAACTTTAAAAACTTATTGTCATCATCATCTTTAGCTCCTAAAGGTCTATTGAGCTGAAAGACTGCATGTAGACTCCTTGGCCAATTGGGATTCTAAACTGTAGGTTTTGTGACCCCATGACCCCAAATAGGGTCACAGGGGTCACAATCTTAAAAATCTATTTTTCTCCATTAGATGACAGTCTTTGACAAATTCATTTCTCCTTGGATATTTTAGTGTGGACTTCTTTCACTGTCTGATATTGGTGATCTAGAAAGTGTTGAATAATAATAAATTTGTTTTGTAATTATTTTATAGGTTTTCTTGCAATAGGTAACATCAGTTTAATTTTTAGCTCATCTTGCCTGTATAAAGCAAACTTGATATGATGCCTGATGAGCTACAGAGCCAATGGCTCTATTTTTTAAAATTTAATTTTGAGCTCATCAGGTCTGAAAGACCCGATGGGCTTATGGCATGGCGTCCGGCATCTGCCGTCCGTCCATCCGTCCATCCGTCCATCCCTCCATCCGTAAACTTTTCACATTTTCGACTTCTTCTCCAGAACCAATGACTCTAGAGAGCTGACATTTGATGTGGAGACTCCTTGGCTAATGGGGATTCTAAATTGTAGATTTCATGACCTCATAACCCCAAATGGGGTCACAGGGGTCAAAACCTTAAAAACCTATTTTCATCTTCTTCTCCAGTTCCAAAAGGTCTAGAGAGCTGAAAAGTTGTGTGTCGTCTCCTTGGCCAATGAGGATTCTAAATTGTAGATTTCATGACCTCATGACCCCAAATGGGGTCACAGGGGTCAAAACCTTAAAAACCTATTTTCATCTTCTTCTCCAGTTCCAAAAGGTCTAGAGAGCTGAAAGGTTGTGTGTAGACTTCTTGGCCAATGGGGATTCTAAATTGTAGATTTCTTGACCTCATGACCCCAAATAGGGTCACAGGGGTCACAACCTTAAAAAACTATTTTTATCTTCTTCTCAAGTTCCAAAAGGTCTAGAGAGCTGAAAAGTTGTGTGTCGACTCCTTGGCCAATGGGGATTCTAAATTGTAGATTTCGTGACCCCATGACCCCAAATAGGGTCACAAGGGTCACAATCTTAAAAACCTAATTTCATCTTCTTCTCCAGTTCCAAAAGGTCTAGAGAGCTGAAAAGTTGTGTGTCGTCTCCTTGGCCAATGAGGATTCTAAATTGTAGATTTCATGACCTCATGACCCCAAATGGGGTCACAGGGGTCAAAACCTTAAAAACCTATTTTCATCTTCTTCTCCAGTTCCAAAAGGTCTAGAGAGCTGAAAGGTTGTGTGTAGACTTCTTGGCCAATGGGGATTCTAAATTGTAGATTTCTTGACCTCATGACCCCAAATTGGGTCACAGGGATCAAAGCCTTTTTCCATCAAAAGTCTGATGAGCTACAGAGCCCATGGCTCTATTTTTAGCTCATCAGGACTGAAAGTCCAGATGGGCTTATGGCATGGCCCGTCGTCCGGCGTCCGTCCGTCGTCCGTCGTCCGTCGTCCGTCCATAAACTTTTGACACTTTCGACTTCTCCTCATGAACCATACACATTAGAGAGCTGAAATTTTGTGTACAAGTACCTTAGCATATGGAGATTCTAATTTGTAACTTTGGTGACCCTGTGACCCCAAATAGGGTCACAGGGGTCACAACTTTAAAAACCTATTTTCATCTTCTTCTCCAGTTCCAGAAGGACTAGAGAGTTAAAAATGATATGTGCAGACTCCTTGGCCAATGGGGATTCTAATTTGTAACTTTGGTGACCCTGTGATCCCAAATAGGGTCACAGGGGTCACAACCTTAAATACCTATTTTCATCATCTTCTCCAGTTCCAAAAGGAGTGGAGAGTTAAACATTATATGTTCAGACTCCTTGGACAATGGAGATTCTAATTTGTAACTTTGGTGACCCTGTGACCCCAAATAGGGTCACAGGGGTCACAACCTTAAAAACCTATTTTCATCTTCTTCTCCAGTTCTAAAAGGACTAGAGAGTTAAAAACGATATGTGCAGACTCCTTGGCCATTGGGGATTCTAAATTGTAGATTTCTTGACCCCATGACCCCAAATAGGGTCACAGGGGTCACAACCTTAAAAACCTATTTTCATCTTCTTCTCCAGTTCTAAAAGGACTAGAGAGTTGAAAGTGATATGTGCAGACTCCTTGGACAATGGGGATTCTAATTTGTAACTTTGGTGACCCTGTGACCCCAAATAGGGTCACAGGGGTCACAACCGTAAAAACCTATTTTCATCTTCTTCTCCAGTTCTAAAAAGACTAGAGAGTTAAAAATGATATGTGCAGACTCTTTGGCCAATGGGGATTCTAATTTGTAACTTTGGTGACCCTGTGACCCCAAATAGGGTCACAGGGGTCACAACCTTAAATACCTATTTTCATCTTCTTCTCCAGTTCCAGAAGGACTAGAGAGTTAAAAATTATATGTGCAGACTCCTTGGACAATGGGGATTCTAATTTGTAACTTTGTTGACCCTGTGACCCCAAATAGGGTCACAGGGGTCACAACCTTAAAAAACTATTTTTATCTTCTTCTCAAGTTCCAAAAGGTCTAGAGAGCTGAAATTATATGTGCAGACTCCTTGGCCAATGGGGATTCTAAATTGTAGATTTCGTGACCCCATGACCCCAAATAGGGTCACAAGGGTCACAATCTTAAAAACCTATTTTTCTCCATTAGATGACAGTCTATGGCAAATTTATTTCTCCTTGGATATTTTAGTGTGGACTTCTTTCACTGTCTGATATTGGCGATCTAGAAAGTGTTGAATAATAATAGGTTTTCTTGCAATAGGTAACATCAGTTTCTTTTTTAGCTCATCTTGCCTGTATAAAGCAAACTTGATATGATGCCTGATGAGCTACAGAGCCAATGGCTCTATTTTTTTTTATTTCCATGGCAACAATTTGGACTTGGTCTTTTTCAAGGGTTTCAGCATCAAATCATTTAGAATTTTGAATATTTTGTTTGCTACAATTGTGGAGTTAATAGGTTATTTATTCAAGTTGAATTATAAAGAAAATATTAATGGTGCTTTATGATAGTATTTTTTAGAGGTTTGGAGCATTTGAGGAAGGGGGAAACATCTGTTTTTATGGGTAAAAACACTTTCTAGTTTCAGATGGATATATTGAATATTTTCATAAGTGTGTACTGATTCTTATAATGTTGTTGCTGTATTGCAATATACCTATATATATCGATTATACCTTGCATCCTTAATTGCTTATACTGGGATAAACCTATCCCTATTGTCTAAAACACAAATAAGAATTTCAAAATAATGCCTCTACTAGAATATGAACCTTTTTGGTGGTTTGCTATACATATGGTCTGACAACTGCCTGCCAAGGCACATGTTCTGTTAATAGTGTAGTTAAGATAAGACTAAAGTCCATTGATGGCATCACATCATGTTAGCTGCAATGATTTTAAGAAATGGTTGTTACTGTTATTAACACATGTAAATATTTTTCATGTCCTAAGACACTGGTGAGATTCAACCATTTAAAGTCAGTCCTATTTAATAACATTTTTAACAATGTATAAACTTGTATGAATTGATTGTATATTCTATTGTTTGATTTTTTTGGGGGTCAATTTTCAGATTTTCTGTGATATGATGTCTATTTTTAGAAATTGTATATGTTATAGTAGAGTTTTCATTAGATATGATATGTTTGAAATTATAATTATCACCATAATATGATCCCTGCGAAGGATGTAAATGTACATGTACATGTATAGACGCGCGCTTAATTGTAAATTTATCTTTTGTACTATAGGCCTGTGTATTTAGTATTGAAATAAACTGATAACATTTTTATGAAAGTTGTAAATAACAATATGGTTTTTACAAATCGCTTTTCCTCGTTAATTACCAAACCACTCACTTGTTTCATAAGATACTAGTAAACAGGACTTCATTAAGTATTCTCTGTATAACCGTTACTTCTGTTGTGTTTCCAGTTTATGACGAACCTGCTCAACTGTAACCTCGTCTCCATGATGATGGTGAGTCAATTAAGTTAATCCACAAAATATTTTTTTTATTCTGTATAAGAGATCGTATTAGGGTCTCGGGAACTGGTCTATTGAGACTTGCTCAAAATGATGTGAGGTTTTGGAGCAAGTCGGTCTAGTGGTAAGCATGCTTGCCTCTCATGCCAAAGGTCTGGGTTCGAACCCAGGTAAAATGACATATGATTCAAACTGGTTTGTGTCGCAGTACCAATGTGTACCCTGAACACAGGATGTACAGAGCTATTTACTTACACCAAAGTGCTAAGTAGCTGCTTTAAAAGTACAATTCCTAAAGGTAATGATGAACAGCGTGTCCCTGAATGTAAGGCCTTATTACATAGCAGTGTTTCTTGCAGTCAACTCACAATGTCAATGTATGAGCCATACAGACTAGTTCAAATTTGACAGAACTGGTCCAATCATTTCCAAGAAGCCAACTTAATACATCTTTACAATCATGAACTATTTCTGTTTTGAGATGCATATTTGATTCTGATTGCAAGGTTTGACTAGTCCAACAGCTTTTCACTGACCATACCCTATTTATGTTAAATAACAAAAAAAAAGGTAAAATGTTTTGGTAAAACATTGAATATCTTCATTTATTTCTGAAAATGCTCCCTATAGGGCTTATCTATAAAATTATGTTTTGTTTTGTCTAGATATTTGTTTTTGATGACCTGTAGTTAAAATTTGGAAAATGAGGTAAAATTTCCTGTTTTTTAGCTCATCAGGGTCACAGGGGTCACAACCTTAAAAACCAATTCTCATCTTCTTCTCCAGTTCAAAAAGGTCTAGAGAGTTAATATTGATATGTGCAGACTCCTTGGACAATGGGGATTCTAATTTGTAACTTTGTTGACCCTGTGACCCCAAATAGGGTCACAGGGGTCACAACCTTAAAAAACTATTTTTATCTTCTTCTCAAGTTCCAAAAGGAGTAGAGAGTTAAAAATTATATGTGCAGACTCCTTGGACAATGGGGATTCTAATTTGTAACTTTGGTGACCCTGTGACCCCAAATAGGGTCACAGGGGACACAACCTTAAATACCTATTTTCATCTTCTTCTCCAGTTCCAGAAGGACTAGAGAGTTAAAAATGATATGTGCAGACTCCTTGGCCAATGGGGATTCCAATTTGTAACTTTGGTGACCCTGTGACCCCAAATAGAGTCACAGGGGTCACAACCTTAAATACCTATTTTCATCTTCTTCTCCAGTTCCAAAAGGAGTAGAGAGTTAAAAATTATATGTGCAGACTCCTTGGACAATGGGGATTCTAATTTGTAACTTTGGTGACCCTGTGACCCCAAATAGGGTCACAGGGGTCACAACCTTAAAAACCTATTTTCATCTTCTTCTCCAGTTCTAAAAGGACTAGAGAGTTAAAAACGTTATGTGCAGACTCTTTGGCCAATGGGGAATCTAAATTGTAGATTTCGTGACTCCATGACCCCAAATAGGGTCACAGGGGTCACAACCTTAAAAACCTATTTCATCTTCTTCTCCAGTTCTAAAAGGACTAGAGAGTTGATAGTGATATGTGCAGACTCCTTGGACAATGGGGATTCTAATTTGTAACTTTGGTGAACCTGTGACCCCAAATAGGGTCACAGGGGTCACAACCTTAAAAACCTATTTTCATCTTCTTCTCCAGTTCTAAAAGGTCTAGAGAGCTGAAATTATATGTGCAGACTCCTTGGCCAATGGGGATTCTAAACTGTAGATTTCGTGACCCCATGACCCCAAATAGGGTCACAGGGGTCACAACCTTAAAAACCTATTTTCATCATCTTTAGCTCCTAAAGGTCTATTGAGCTGAAAGACTGCATGTAGACTCCTTGGCCAATTGGGATTCTAAACTGTAGGTTTTTGTGACCCCATGACCCCAAATAGGGTCACAGGGGTCACAATCTTAAAAACCTATTTTTCTCCATTAGATGACAGTCTATGGCAAATTTATTTCTCCTTGGATATTTTAGTGTGGACTTCTTTCAGTGTCTGATTTTGGCGATCTAAAAAGTGTTGAATAATAATACATTTGTTTTGTAATATTTTTATAGGTTTTCTTGCAATAGGTAACATCAGTTTCATTTTTAGCTCATCTTGCCTGTATAAAGCAAACTTGATATGATGCCTGATGAGCTACAGAGCCAATGGCTCTATTTTTGTAACTTTGTATAATCTAATTGAAAAGTTTTTGTTTTCTCATTAAGGAGAATTATAATTAAGTTATATCACTTTATGAAATGTGTTTAATGAGGAAGGGTTTGAATGACAAGGGAAGTAACTCCTGGTATTTTGTTTCAGATGACAAAGATTGTTCTACCATCCATGTTGGAGCGTCACCGTGGTTACATAATCAACATTTCCTCCAGTTCCTCTGAGGGTTTTGTTCCCTTGTTGTCTCTGTATGCTGCATCCAAGGTGGGCATGTTGTATGATGCAGTTGATTAGAAATGTAGAAAGTATCTTGTTAGACAACTGCTAAAATTTGCTTGATTATTTTTCTATTTTCCTTCAAATATATTTCAACAATATAAAAAATGGGGTTGCTTTATGTTAATTTGTCCAATAAACACCTTTTATTAGCCTTTCATTAAGACCACGTAATGCAGGTTGAGAAAAAAAATACCTCAACTAGGGGCCATAAAACTCATCTGAGTGTGACGTGTCGCTTTGCAAAGTAACACTTTGTTTCAACTGAAATACTGCCTTATAAGATTGTTTAATTATATCCCCGTCCAACGGTCTTTGGTTTTTAATTATACCCACAACCAACAGAAAATTATTCATCTGATTGTTTTCAATTTTTGCACATGTCTTCTACCCTACTCGGAGGGCTGCAGTGCCAAATTATTGTTCTTCATTGTTTTTTACTTTAGGCTTGTTTAGTCTGAGTACAATACCAGGCTATCTTTTAGATTAGCTATCCGTCCTGTTCAATGTGTCAACTCAAGCTGCCATTGAAACTTATCTAAAGGGAAGCAACTCTTACCCCTAAGTGAGATCGACTTGATGTAAGGTGATAGAACACGAGTTCAAATTCACCAAAGACATCTTGAAATGTTTTTTATTTGAAAATCATGATAGATTCTTAAAATTTGAAAACTTTTGAGTTTGGACAAAATAACAATGACAGTAATTAAAGGCATTTATAAGAAAGATTTACATTTACCGTCAGTCAGCCAAGGCTCCAAAAATACAATGTTTATTTCTAATGCAGGATACTTACAATCGCAAAAAAACACTCACATGAAAACCTCTTTATATTGAAATCGAATCCAGGCTTTCCAGATGATAAGCAAACAGAGAATGATCAGTAGGCCTTATCTTCATATCACTTGCTATTCATTAAAATTATGAACATCATTTTGAAATTTAATGAAAAATAAGCCACACAAAGGGTTGAGTATTCCTATCAAAACACACCTTTAAGTGATCAAATATAACTTGAGAACTTTATTACAAGGTAAAACATCATCTTGACACATGCAAAGTAAAATGTTTACAATTTAACTTCCTTATGATATGGGTAACAGGGATGACTTCCTCAATCATACATTTTTTACCTGAATTTTTACTCTCTGGTTATATTTCAGCTGTTCATGGACTATTTCACAAAGTGTATGCAGTATGAGTATGCCAGTAAGGGAGTCACTTTCCAGGTCAGTAAATGTCTTACTTTTTGTCACATCAAAATATCTACATTCAAACCCAAAATTCATTTCCCGCCATCACTTCATTCAATACCTTATCGTGGTGTGCTGGTTTGTGTGCTTTGGCGAGCTATACCAGCCGGAGTTTTCACGTTTCGCGCCATCTGCACATGTTAACAGGTATTTAGGTTGTTCTAAAACTTGCTGTCTTTTTTTTACCTTTCCGTCTGTTCCTTAATCCTAATGATCCCTTTCTCTTTGACGTATCTTCTCTCTCTTAGATGTCAACATGCACATGTTTATTAATAGCTGAAATATTGATGACAGCAGGTTGAACCCCACTCACTCATTCATTTCCTCACACACAACCGCTGTTGCAAGAGGCTCTTTAAGTTCCAGAAATAGGAACATTTGATATTATTACACACTTGGGTCAGTCAGACACTGAAGTCAGTCGGTCAGACATCTCAAGTCGTTTCGTATAATTCAGATCTAATGAGGTTCTGTTTCTTTTGGTGTTGTGAAGATGGTTTTGTCACCAGAGATATTTACATACAAGTGATCATTAAGAGGTCATTACTGACCAAATATTACAATAATGACAAGAGTCATAACTTATCTAGCTTTCTTACTATTCCAGTCTTTATTTCAGAGTTTTGACTTCAGTTCTGACATGAAAAAAGTCAATTGGAGATGTATCACAACAGATATAAGATGTTTTCTAAAAATAATTCTACCATGACATTTCAAAATCCTCGAATTTCATTGGTTTATTTCTATGGTCGAACCTATGGGCGATTCACCTCGGTTTGATACATACTGCCATAGAAACGAACGAGTGGACATGCATGCAGTCACCGTATATTTCGGGAGTTGCCTCGTCTGAATACTAACTAAAGTCTTTTATCTTTGTACTACCCGTACTTTTATATAAGTAAAGTTTGGTTCGCATCAATATCATGCATGTTTATGTCCAGGAAACAGTGTAATTTTAAGCGAAAGGCTGAATTTAGATCAATATGAACCGCAACCGGTTTTGGTTTGAGTGATGTCAACAGTGACGTCATAAGCACAAGACATTATGACGTCACAGTGTTGACCGAAGCACAGCTGACGTTACGCGATAGAAAAGAAATGACATTTAAAACCCTAAAAAAACAAGTCATGGTAGAATGGAGATAAACCTATTGTGTTTTATAATTTTTCGATACTGTTGATGATGTTACATTCGAAGCCTCACGCTACCGCGTTCGGCTCCGAATGACATCAACAGGTATCGAATCTACGTTAGACCACGAAGATTAAAAAACACAGTAGGTTTATCTCCTAATTTAATTTCTTCCTTTTTATGTTTGACTATAAATTTAGAGTATAATGACCTAATTTCTTTATCCTTAATTCCTTCATTAGACACCACAGTTAACTAAAACATTACATCATTGTATTCATTAAATTTTCCTCTTCTTGCAGAGTGTGATGCCAGGTTTTGTTGCCACCAAGTTGAGTGGTATCCGTAAATCCAACCTATTTGTACCATACCCAACCGAGTACGTACGGTCCGCACTCGGAACCCTCGGCCTCACTAACTCCACCAACGGCTTCTGGTCTCACAGACTTATGGTAAGCTTCTGGTCTCACAGAGTTATGGTAAGCTTCTGGTCTCACAGACTTATGGTAAGCTTCTGGTCTCACAGACTAATGGTAAGCTTCTGGTCTTACAGATTTATGGTAAGCTTCTGATCTCATGGACTTATGGTAAGCTTCTGGTCTCACAGATTATGGTAAGCTAGTCTCACAGAGTTATGGAAAACTTCTGGTCTCATACACTCATGGAAAGCTTTTGGTGTCACAGACTTATGGTAAGTTTTTGGTCTCACCAAATTTAGGTAAGCTGGTCAAATGGTAAGCTTCCAGTGTCACAGATGTATGGTAAGCTTCTGGTGTCACAGACTTAGGGTAAGCTTCTAATCTCACTTTATTTAGGTAAGCTGGTCAAATGGTAAGCTTCTGGTAAACTTTCTTGTACATTAAACTAATGAAAAGCCTTTAGTCCAATGGTAAACTTCTTGTCTCATTAGATTCTTGTCCAACAACATGCTCCTGAGCCTGTGGTAAGCTTCTGATCTCACGATAGACTTCTTGTCCAACATAGTTATGGTTAGCTTCTGGTCTCATGTAAGCTTCTGGTCTCATGTAAGCTTCTGGTCTCATGTAAGCTTCTGGTGTCATGTAAGCTTTTGGTCTCATGTAAGCTTCTGGTCTCATGTAAGCTTCTGGTCTCATGTAAGCTTCTGGTCTCATGTATGCGCTCTGATCTCATGGTAAGCTTCTTGTTCAACATTATTATGTGGAGCTTCTGGTCTCATGTAAGCTTCTGGTCTCATGTAAGCTTCTGGTCTCATGTAAGCTTCTGGTCTCCTGTAAACTTGCAGTACAATTATTAGGATATATTCATCGTCAGATAATTTGATTATGTATTGGAATAATTGAGGTTACCAAATGTCATCAAACCTCTACTACAAGCTATCTGTCTCAAGTCTGATCTATAACCACTCATTCTTTTCACAGACCATCGCCGGAAACATTGCACCTGTCTCCGTGACGATGAAAGCTATGGCAGGAGCTAGAAACAGAGCCATTCGACGAGAAGAGAAAAAGAAGGGCCAATAACCAACAGCTTTTGCATTGAAAAGATCAACGATAACTCATCATAATGTTGAATTTTACTCTCATAACCTCTCTTTGATACGACCAAAAGAACACAATTAACAAGCATAATATTACTCCAACAGCTGCTACTGAGGTCATTTCTTCTTATATGACCTCTGTGACAAGAGGGTAGACTTTTTGATCAATCTGGAAATACTCCTACATCTATTCAACCGTATAGAAAATAGACATAATATGAAATCATTATATGTACATGAAATCCCAAGGGATTTATATTGATTTATATCATGATGATTAAAGAAGTTATTTCATTCATTGTGATAAAGGTTTTTTGCCACTCAGTAGAGTTGTGATAAAGGTTAAAGGCTTTATTTCACTGATTTTGAAGTTTCCTCACCCTCAATCATGTTATTATTTAACTTTGCTTGCTGATGACAAGACTGTTTGATTTAAAAAAAGGTTGTTTGATTGTTGCACTATTAATCAATAAAACCATGTTTATATCAAGAATGAACGGAACATGTATGTCTGATCAAAGTTTTGTTGTGTTTGACTTTGTTTAGTTACAGAATGATGTTTTTAAATGTCCTATGTTTTAAGTAAGATCATAAATATAAAACACAACGTCCATCAAAAGAAACAAGTATTCCTGATGTATGTCATGTATATATGATTATATATATGTAAAAGATAAGTCAGAAGTTGAATGAATCCATTTTACTGGCTAGTACTTTCAGCTCAATTTAGGAGCATCTTCAGGCCATATACAAATAACGGATATGAACGTCGCCAGGCGACGTCATCGTGTACAACATGACGTCATTACATTATTACGTCACAATAGGAAAGGAAAATAGACATTAAGCTCTAGAATTTAGGCTTGGTGAGAACATTTTGATAAATCTGATTAAATATATATATAACTAACTGTCTGTTATAAGGATGTTATAAAAACTTTACAGAGATGGTGTGAATGAAACAATAAAATCACCTTTACTTGGATGTGTTGTTTGCCCCCCAAACAATTGCCATGTTTGGTGAGATTATGGTCCCTTATATGTATAAGCAGTGTGACTGGTTTTGAACGGCATTTTGACAATTTAGGTTAGATTATCATGGTATCATAAAAAATTGGTTTGTCATGTATCTGATATTTCATGAAAATACAGACATTCCAATGATTTTGACATTTTGAAATTGGATTATTTTTGCATTTCCTTTGATTAAAATATCATTAGCAGCCCCGTCTAAGGACGGGGCTGCTATCAGTTTTTGTGAAGTTTCCATCGCCGCCGCCGCCGCACTCGTACTACTAGCTATAACTTTTTTCCCCTAAGCTTTCCAGAACTCTTATTCATACCTTACTACTCATACCTCGGGGGAACGATTTTGACACGTTCACTTTCAAGGTCAAAGGTCAAGGTCACGAGCTATGTATTCACTCTAAGAATTCCTTGTAAACGCGATAACTTGAAAAGTTTTTGTGCTATGAAGCTCTAACTTGGTATATATCATCCTTGGAAAAGTAAAAAATTTGAAAAGGTTTTGGCTACAATCCGTCAAAGGTCAAGGTCACAGCAAGGTCATGACGTAAGCATGTTTTAGCGAAAATGCTTTATTTTAACTATGAACACTTTTAATCAATACATGATTGTTATACTCAATGAAAAGTGTTCAATGATTGTGTGACCTTGAAGGTCAAAGGTCAAGGTCATGAGATATGAGTTATTACAAAATGCACTAAATTGGGGTATAACTTTATCCCATTTAGCTTTTCAGAACTCATGAACATGTCTAAATGTTAATACTTCCAGGGAATCATTATGACATGTTCACTTTCAAGTTCAAAGGTCAAGGTCACGAGTTATAAAATCACCACAAAATTCTTTGTAAACACGGTAACTTGAAAAGTTTTTGTGCTATGAAGCTCTAACTTGGTATATATCATCCTTGGAAAAGTAAAAAATTTTGAAAAGGTTTTGGCTACAATCTGACAAAGGTCAAGGTCACAGCAAGGTCATGACTTAAGCATGGTTTAGCGAAAAAGGCTTAATTTTAACTATGATCACTTTTAATCAATTCATGATTGTTATACTCAATAAAAAGTGTTCAATTATTGTGTGACCTTGAAGGTCAAAGGTCAAGGTCATGAGATATGAGTTATTGCAATTCCTTGTAAATAATAACTTGAAAAGTTTTTGTGCTATGAAGTTTAGATTTTGTATATATTATCTCTTGAGAAGTACAACATTTTAAAAAAGTTTTGGGTACGAACTGTCGAAGGTCAAGGTCACAGCAAGGTCAACATATATGGAGAAAATGGATTAATTTAATTTTTAACACTTTATTTCATTACAATAATGTTATACTCAATGAAATGTGTTTATTGATTGTGTGACCTTGAGTGTCAAAGGTCAAGGTCACGAGAAAATTTCCAATTTGGTGAGGCCTGTAAAAGGCGGAACAGGGTAAGGCGAAACTCAAAGTTCCGGGGCTGCTCTGCTTTTGCGGTATCCCGCAAACGCTAATCTAGTTTATTAATCTTTCTGTGTTCTCATAAAAATACCCCATATTTATAATTTAATTTAGATTGTAATATTTGTTTTAAGAAAATTATATGTTTGATCAATATAAAGAAGATATTGTTAAATACAGAATATCAAAAAAGCTTTTTCAATAATTCAATGGCTTAAATAGTCACTATCAATAGCTCCTTGCATTAAAGTAGTGAGCATAGAATGATTTTTCATTTTAGCAAGAGATAAATAATTTTTTCTCTGCATTTATTGAATTTAAAGGTAATGTAATTATGTTTGACATATCATAATGCATAACGCCTCTGTAGTGGCATGTTTACATCGATCTTGACACTGATAACACGATCGTGACACTGATAACACGATCTTGACACTGATCACACCGATCTTGACACTGATAACACCGCCTGCACTTGTTTACAATTTACTCTTTGAATTTGCTTATATATGTATATCTAAATAAATGCTAATATTAATAGTAAGAAACGTTTGTTTGTATTTTCTTGCTGTTTGCATTTGCACAAAAGGATTTTTTCACCACTCTCTCCAATCTAGAAAATAGGTTTTTGTTTCAGGATATCGTATGTCCCAAAACTCAAAATTATGAATGGATAGTATTCATCACTAAAAAATGAACAATGTGGATTTTGTAAATTGATTTCTTCGAAAAAAGATCATATTTATATTTAAAGAAATTACAACTATTACATCTTATATGTTGCAGAATAGGGAACTCATTGCCCTCGAACGATATCCCTATTTTCAACAATCATTGACAAAACGACCATAATCATATGTTTAAAGTTAATTTGGGGTCTATTGGGTTTAATTGAGCACTTTTTGTTTTCAAGTGCGCATTAAAGTTAATGCTAACCACTTTTTAGCTCACCTTTACAAAGTAAATGTGAGCTTATGTCATGGCGCTTCGTCCGTCGTCCGTCTGTCTGTCCGTCCGTCCGTCCGTCCGTCCGTAAACTTTCATGAAAAAGACTACTCCTCCTAAACGAATTCAGATATCATTCTGAAATTGTAGTATGTTATACCCATGGTGATTCCCCACAGAAAGGTAGACGTTTCAGTTTTGAGAATCCAAGATGGCCGCCATGACAGCCATATTGAATTTTCAATTAGATTTCATGAAAAAGACTACTCCTTCTAAACGAATACAGATATCATTCTGAAATTGTAATATGTTATACCCATGGTGATTCCTCACAGAAAGGTAGACGTTTCAGTTTTGAGAATCCAAGATGGCCGCCATGACAGCCATATTGAATTTTCAATTAGATTTCATGAAAAAGACTACTCCTTCTAAACAAATACAGATATCATTCTGAAATTGTATTATGTTATACCCATGGTGATTCCTCACAGAAAGGTAGACGTTTCAGTTTTGAGAATCCAAGATGGCCGCCATGACAGCCATATTGAATTTTCAATTAGATTTCATGAAAAAGACTACTCCTTCTAAACGAATACAGATATCATTCTGAAATTGTAGTATGTTATACCTATGGTGATTCCGCACAGAAAGGTAGACGTTTCAGTTTTGAGAATCCAAGATGGCCGCCATGACAGCCATATTGAATTTTCAATTAGATTTCATGAAAAAGACTACTCCTTCTAAACGAATACAGATATCATTCTGAAATTGTAGTATGTTATACCTATGGTGATTCCGCACAGAAAGGTAGACGTTAAAGTTTTGAGAATACAATATGGCCGCCATGGCAGCCATATTGAATTTTCAATTAGATTTCATGACAAAGACTATTTCTCCTAAACCAATCTAGATATCATTTTTATATTGTAGTATGTTATACCTATAGTGATTCCGCACAGAAAGGTAGACTTTTCAGTTTTGAGAATCCAAGATGGCCGCAATAGCAGCCATATTGACTTTTCAGCTGCAGATGACACATCATTATTATTAAATTTTAAGCTTTCATCAAGTGATCACTGGCACCATATAAATTCTCTAATTTGAACTTACTAATCATAATATTATCTTAAATATGGAATATTTAAGATTGTCGTGCAAGTTGTTCTATATTTTTAAGTGTTTCTAAAAACAATTAAGATGAAAGACAAACATAATTGATTAATTTGTTTAAAATCTTTATGGCAACTAGCTGCAAAAACCAAATCACATTAAACATGTTAAATTTTAAACAATGGTATTTCCCTTTTATTCCTTTAAATACCACACATATGGGGTCAACCAGAGTTCAGATATTCCACTATGCTGTCTAATACACACCCCAAGGCAGGCTGCTAGCATCACAGTGTCAGCTGCTAGTCTGTTGCATAATCAACCTGACCCAATTGATATGGTAGAGCATTATGCTATATGGCCATGGCCCATGTGTATGCAATAAAAGTTATGGACTTGTATTCTCATGACAGTGATATGTTCTTTCTAAGAATAACAACTTACACAAAACTTGTCTACAATAAGCTTTGTGTTTAGCAATCTACATGATAAGTTGATGTGGAATAAATATGCAGATGAAAATCGAAAAGCGTTAAGTAAGAAAAGTAAGGAAATTTGATTTGTCATATCTCTCTGTTGATTTGACAATGCAAAAATGTTTACCATTATAGTACTGTATGAGTGTTAAATAAATTGATACTTTAATGAAAGACATCTCATGGTCACTTGACATGTAAATATTATGTGAACAAAATAAACGTGTCTTATGCATTGCTGTGTTTATGACTTTCCTCTCAATCAGTCATTCATTTTCCTTGAAAAATCTGTACTTTTGGGATTCTCAATATCCCATGCAGCATAACCATCAGTGAAATAATCTTGAAATCATATTAATGATTCACTACAAAACAAATGTAAGTGCCCACCATCCTGTAAGTAATGAATGACATTTAAATGGATACACCTAAACCAATCAAGATATCATAATGAAATTAATACGGATGCCCACATAAAAGTAGCATTTTGAAGATTAAAAAGTACAAAATGGTCACCAATTCAGCCATAGATATACAAAAAAGTTATACAAAAACCTACTGCTTGTTAACTTATCATGATTATATCATTCGTGTATTAATGTTTGTTCAAGCTCTAGTCGTTTCCAAAAGAAGACTAGTATTTTAAAAGATAAAAAAATCATGATGGCAGCCATAATCAATTATATAAAAGATGGTTACATGTATAATTAAACCAATACCACATCATTCATTTTAAGGTGAGCTTCTGTACCCTCGGTACTTTTATTTGTGGTTTGCCATGTTAAATGATTTTTTTTTTCTTTTGCCAAATAATAAAGTTTGACCGGTTGGTCAAGAGAATGGATGAGTCGGTAAAGAGAATGGATGAGTCGCATTACAACAAACAGAATTCACTTTCGTTTCTCAGGATATTTTTTAATGTAACATATTTTTTATTGACATTAAAATACCACAATTTTATGAATGCTTATATCCAAAATATGGGAAGCAGTTGTCCCATGAAATCTACTTCCCTAAACTGCTCAATTATTGACCTAATATATCATAAGATTATTTTTACAAACACACTGTCTTTCTTTCCTTTCGGGCAACTTTAGCCTGTGGAAAAACGTTAGAGTGCTTAACATTTCCCATTTGTATATGATTTAGTTCAATCTCATTAAAATGATATCATAATTTCTTCGCTACGTTTCGCAGATTATAGTAGCGTAGTGTAGCAGGTAGATCATATTTTAATAAGATTGGATTTAGTTGAAAGTAAAATTTCCAGATTAGACGATATTTGCGAAACATTAAATTGCGCTATATTAGGCTAAATGAAAATCGCCTGATCTTTCTATCTAGGTACAATAACCGTGATCTTGGCGAAATTGTTGAAAGGACTTAAAGGGGCAGTAGCACGTTTTAGTGGGAATATAAGGTGAGGTCAGGAAAATGAAAATAAATAGTTCCACTTGAAAGACAATGTATTTAAACTAAATGGAGCAGTAATAATTCAAATATATAATGTAAAGTTTAGCCGTGCGATTCCTTTTTCTTACGCAAAATGAATAAAAGGTGTTCACACAAAAATGGCCGCCAATGAATTTGAGTGAATCTTCAAACTTTGTCCTCTGACTATGGATGATTGGCTTGTGCAATGAGATTTATGACACTATCAAAATAATACATTTAGCATTAAGATACAATTATCAGTGAAAATTTTAAAATATAAAATCATCAAAAAACGTGCTACTGCCCCTTTAAACCTAACATCGTCTGATCTTGCTACTCCGAGATGATTCAACTAACCCTTTGCACGATGTTAGTATAAATTGGAAGTATGACCCAAGGTTTGAACATCAAGGCAATAGAAACGGCAATACCACATTGACAGACCACAACCTTAAAGAATTGAAAGTTAATAACGCTATTTGCTTGATCCACATGACGTTTAGGACACATATTTCAACCGTACTCATACCAAAATATAGAATAAAAACTTGGGTCGTTTTTACCGCATGCATAATAAATCATAATAATTCATAATGAATTTATAATTTCATACTCGGTTCAATTCATGCAATATATTTTAATATGTGAATTTCATGTATATATTATTATATGCGTTTTGTTAGAAATATTTCTAAACATGGTTGATTGAAGTAAACAAATGATCTTATCAAATATTTGTCTTTCCTAGATCCTATATTCTTTCTATAAAATGAAATATCGTACACGGGTTAAACTTACAAAAGCCATTACGTAAAAAGGTAGACGAAATAGTAACAGCGGCTTAATCCAACATAATACTCTTGATCCTACCATTTCAAAATGCATTGTTGATCATATGATAAATATGATAACGTAAAAAAGTAGACGAAATAGTAACAGCGGCTAAATCCAACATAATACTCTTGATCCTACTATTTCAAAATGCACTGTTGCTCAAATGATATAGAAAGGTATCGACTATGGTGGTCCGTGAGTTAATTCCCCTGTTTGATGTCATAATAGCCCCATATTACCAGTGTTTGCCCGTGCTAAATAGGAACCATTCCCTCTCCCTGACAGTTCTACAGGCTTCAATGTGACGCACGTGGGCGCCATGCTAAACACAGACCTGGTGGGGACCCATTGATCTAGTGCCATGGCTTCATTACGGTGTCACAAACCCATGTATGGTTTATTTTGTCAAGGACATCTAAATAATCATTTCACTCAGATGATTTGGAATGTTAGCATATGACACTTTGAAAACAAGTGACTAGTATTCAAGAAGGTTCACTTTTATTTAAAAAAAGAGTCTTCGTTGGTTTATAGTAGGAGCAAGATGAAGCTCTGCTTGACATAAATGTGAAGGAACGTTTGATCAGTAGCTAGTCTATGTTTCTTATTTTCATGAAATAACGTCAATGATTTTTGTGAGCATATTTCAATCCCTTCATTCTTCTACCATACTGAATTTAAAGATTAAAATTGTCACCCAAGAATTGCCAAGAGACATTCCCAATAGTAGGACGTACATACTGGATTATAAAGATTAAAATTGTCATCCATGAATTGCAAAGAGACATTCCAAATAGTAGGACGTACATACTGAATTTAAAGATTAAAATTGTCATCCAAGAATTGCAAAGAGACATTCCAAATAGTAGGACGTACATACTGGATTTAAAGATTAAATGCAAGAGATTCATTCATTTGGAATAATAGATCTTTGAAGGGGCAGTAGCACGTTTTTTGATAATTTTATATTTTATAATTTTCACTGATAATTGTTACTTAATGCTAAATGTACTTTTTGATGGTGTCAAAAGTCTCATTACACAAGCCAATCATCCATAGTCAGAGGACAAAGTATGAAGATTCACATAAAATCCATTGGCGGCCATTTTGTGTGAACACCTTTAATTCATTTTGTGTAAGAAAAAGGAATCGCATGGCTAAACTTTACATTATTTATTTGAATTATTACTGCTCCATTTAGTTTAAATACATTGTCTTTCAATTGGAACCATTAAATTTAATTTTCCTGACATCACCTTATATTCCCCCTGAAAACGTGCTACTGCCCATAAGTCCAACATCCCTTTTTTTGTTGAGAAATTAGAGATAAAAATCAGTTTAGTCAATATGAAATATTTTAAGAATTCTTTGAATGATCATTGGAAGTTGTTATATCAAAATAGTTTGTTAAAGTAAATTTTTTGACTTTTACCACCGCATTGATTCAATATATAACGGTAAACATAACGTTGTTTCACATTAAACATTTTATGTTTAGTAAATTCATAGCTTGCTTTTCATTTACCTTGATGTTTATAATTATGATGTGATACTAACCAAACCGAAAATATCAACCCTGTTGTACTTATATTCTTTGTTTACTTTACACTTTGAACTTTATGTGGTAAATGCGAATTATGATTAATTTTTAACTCTAACCACAGCGTGTGAACGTATTGAGAGAAAACGATGAAAACATCAGTAAAACTCCTCCCTACAGACCAAAGAGTTTTTAGCTCATATAAAGAACTTTGTGGTTTCTTGAAAGACATTCCACCAATAACCATTACTCATGCCGCGATTACTACGCTGTGTTTACGCACTTACACATCGATATCCCTCCGCCCAACCAACCACATGAATCACCCATTGAGTAACCGCAGGATAATAAAGCACCACCTTTCTCGTCATAAATTAAACAGTTTCAGGGCTGAAATACTTATCTACTTCGCCCTGATCATGGTTATACCTGACACATTACGTTAGGCTAACAAGAACATTGTTGAAGCCGCCCTGAGTTCTGACGATCCAAGATATGCTCCAGCCATGGTATTTCTTTGTTGGACACTTATCTTCAGAGCTACAGAACCACTCAATAAGTTGTTCGAGACACATTTGCAAAACTCTATAAATGTTGTCATTGATCAAATTGAGTGTATTCCTTTTTGATCAGTAACTGCAATCTAATTAAGTTTATCATCCAAAACTTTGTTCCACAAGAGATATCGCCTGTGGAAGATCAAGCGATATCTCTTAGGAGATATCGTTTTGACAGTAGATATTTCGATCAAATTGAGTGTATTTTTCTACCTGATATTATTAATATTAACAATTGATATAATTAACGTTACTGTAAAAATACCTGCTATAAACCCAGAAAGTTGTTTCAGACATTGTCATCTCACTTTTGCCATCCCCGAGATCAAGTCCATAATGAAATGACTTGAAACTGATCCCTATGTTTCCCCCCTAGACTGTTAAAGTGCTACAGTGTGATTTTCAACATATATTGTTATGCCTTCGTACAAACATGAATGGTAGAGTTCATTACATGAAAATCTCAATATTTATCCCCAAATGGCAATTATAAGATAAAAAGTTATTTTCAATAAAAATCTTAAAACAGTCATATAAATTCGTGGAAGCCAACTTCACACATCCGATTAAAATGGTTTTAGTTATATAACTATCAAACATTATCAACTCGTTAATGTCATTCTAACTAATGTCGACAGAAGGTCACTTTGACTTTGTAGGTACCTGGTCAAATAACAACATATCGATAACCTGTAATACGTTGAAAGTCTTTAAGTGAACAGACGTCAGTAATTAGATTTGCAAGATCAACACACAAGGGTGTTTGTCGACCTTGTCTGTGCCAAATCATCTTCACAACGTCACGGGCGAAACGAAAAAGTTTCTAAACTTTCCCATTCCTCCCTTGACATCATGGGCCGTAATGTCTGTGCTAGCATTTCAACCCGCTGCACGGAAGTAGAATAGCCCAATCAGAAGACAGCATGTTAATGAACCGATTTGAAAAACATACTTTTGTCTGCTCTGCATTCTCGGTGCTCACCAACAACATGAAAACAACCATGCGGACTGAAGTTTAAAATTAATTTTCATTCGGATAGTTTACAAAAAGATCGCCTGTTAGTATTTTGAATTTGTTCCGAATGTAAACGGCAATTTCATTGGCTATTGTTGAAAGAGTTGATAAGGGGCGTAACTCGTGATCCCGATAGGTGTCGCTGCTCCGGATCACCAGATTTCTACCTTGTGATGGCAAGGTCTAAACGAGGAGTTTCTCGATACGTTTTCACCTTGCCGTGGGAAGATGGTGCCAAATGAGAGTTTCATTATTCAAATATCGCCTAATCTTAGTAATGAAATGTCTTGATGGCGTGGTCTCAGTCAACGTTTCGTTTGCGACGTCACTGTTTAAAAACCCCTGACTCGGTAAATCTTAAATCCTGCGTTTAGACTCCTTGGCTAATGGGGTAAAAGGGCACTTGGACGTCCAGAAGCAAAATGCCTTGCTACTGAAATTTTGTGTGTACAAAATCTCCTCTCATGCAGATTAAAATGTATTTAAGCCTTCACAACAATTTTTCACCTTCTTTTCCAGTAGCAAAATAACTAGGAAATGTATACCTTATCCGCGACTGTGTAGCCAATAAGATTTTGTTTAACAGATATGTTGACATATTGGCCTCAAATATGATATCTTTCAGCCCCAAATAATGAAAGAGTATGAATTCTGATGCATCACAGAGCCAATGGCTTAAGTTTTTATCATAACGATTTCATAGTGTCTAAAATTTCATGCAATATGGATAGACAGTAACAAAGTTCTTAATACTCTTCATTGATAAAATCTCCCTTAAAAATAGTATAAGTTAAACCATTCAGAGGCGGATGCCTGTTTCCTCTTTGTATTTATGACACAATGCGAATATATCTAAATCATTAGATGAACAACATTCAAATCCCTAATAATCTGTCATCTTTTACCTGAAATATGGTTTAAAAGATATGGCGTAATACTTCGCCCCTGTCTGAGTCTACGTAGATTTTATCAAATCAATTATGAATAAAAAGTTATTCACTAAACAATCATCTAATAATACCAATAAGCTGTCCAGATTATTCTGTAGCATCGTATCCAGACATGACAGAGAGAGAGTATCTTAATTCCAAAGAAAAACACAAGGGGTAATACGTTCCCACCTTGCCTCTCCCCTATGTGAGATTCATTATATACACAAAGGTCGGCCAGTCTCGGTAGGAGAATTACCACGTGTTATTGACTAGCCGATATTGTTTTCAACTTTACCTCATAGATCGAGTTTCATCTCCTAAGCACTGACATAAACTTTCCGACACGGCGTATTTTCTTTCCCTGTACGTATGTTTATACTTATGAAATTGCTTTCTTTTGTAAAATGCGCCGTGGTATTTGATATTTTCAGCTATTGTAAACCATCAAATATGATTGTTGAGTCAGTATTTTGTATGTTATTATGATAAACACGGATTTGTCAGTACAAAATAATGGTTTAATTTTTTTGTCACTTAAAACATGGTATTAGCGGTTCATAGATTAGATTTTGTTGTTTACCTATACCAATAGAATTTTAAAGCTATCATTTCATTTACCTATATTACACGCATATTTTGTCAGTTGTATTATCTGGAGGCTGTGTTGGGAAAATATTTAGAATACTAAACGAAAAAGATGTTATACTGTTTTACGACTGTTACCCGTGAAACACTATGGTTTCTGTGTTATACTTCTTGCTAAATAGCCTTAGACATGGTCAATAATTGTGTCATTAACTCTATAAGCCATAATCTCACCATATAGTTCGGACTCTCGTTGTCCAGTATTAAATCTGTAATCTTAATAATTTAAAAACCTGTTAGATTACCGTATGTTGTATGTTGCTATTTTGTTGCCATGTAAGTGTTGCTATGTATGATGCTTAAATATGATTGAAACCTCAGTTCAGGAAGAGATTGGTGAAAGACTCGTTCAAGACTCCAGGCCTGGACAAACTTGGGGTAGCACGACGGGGTCTTAGGTATGACTCTGTCGTGTACCCGTAAGATGTGAATATAACACTGGCCTGGAGAGTAATGAACCACCTTTAATAAAACCAATTTGTAAAACCTAGACATGGCCTTCTTATTGGATGTGTGTGCTGTTGTGATACACCCGTATCATATCATTAATACATAAGAGGTCCTGATCTCTATGCGAGAATTGCCAAGATAAGTATGCAAAAACTGTCTTTTATCTTGGGATTAATGGACCAGAATTTGAGATTTCGCCAGACCAATTCATTCGGCGTTTGGTTTCAAACCTCAACAAAAGCACGTGCACGATAACACAGATGCTACAACCGAAGATGCTTTGGCATTTGTTTGATAGTAGTCAGTTCAATTTTTGCCGCCCTTATAAATACCTCTTACTACGATCATGGGGTTTCACTGCTGTTGTCACGCCCTTACGTATGTGTAGGTAGTGAGGGTTCACATATCAATGATATTTGTCTGAATCATTTGTAAGAAGAGCATATGTTGAAACACTATCTTTTACACTTATCCAGAACCTATAGCTTAGGGCTTTACTTTTTTACATTGTAAAACGCATTAATTAAAAGCATGAAGGCTTTTATCTTCTTATAATCGTTTTGTGTTTTGATATGTAAATTGCGTGCTCCATTCTCATTCTTTTTAACAAGTTCTATGAAGGAAACAAGGCGTAAATGTATTTTTTTTGAGGACGATAAGGACGTGAAAAGTTTAACTCCAATTAAACATGTAACCGAAGTCACCTTTGTGATTTCTGATGACCTTAAAGTATGGTGAAATCATTATCGTCCTTCAAGTTTTCTAACATTGTAAAACGTAATAACTGTTGTTGGTGTTGGGTTGGAGTTTAACGTCTTCTTTCACCATTGGGTGATGTCGCCGACGTTACAACGCATTAACAAAAAGTATGAAGGCTTTTATTTTCTTATAATCGTTTTGTGTTTTGATATGTAAATTGCGTGCTCCATTCTCATTCTTTTTAACAAGTTCTATGAAGGAAATAAGGCGTAAATGTATCTCAGTTTTTGAGGACGATCAGGGCGTGAAAAAGTTTACTTTAATTACGATTCTTAAACATGTAACTGAAGTCACCTTTGTGACCTTTGACCTGAAAGAAATCATTATGATCCTTCAAGTTTCTCACTTAACCTTCACTTATGATTGATTGATAACGGTCAATTTTGGTCAAAATCAACGGTTTATAATTTAATTCCACGCCCTAAGATCGCCTTGGTACAAACAAGTGCGTGAGAAATAAAAAACAATAACTCTCTACAAGTTTGGTAAAAATACTTATTTTTTCAGTAAGGAAATTATATTACGTACCAAGTTGAGACAGGACAAAAACACATCAAAAAGTGATCAATAAATAATATGCTCAGAAAACGTCACGAGATTATGAAATAATTAAACACGACCCAGTTTGTGAAACCCCAAGAAGCTTACAACAAAAGACGTCTGTCTTGTCTAATATTTATACCCTGTCGCGGACAAAATGTGGACAGCAGATTGTGCCCATGAATTGGGTTGGCAGGGTTCTTCACTTGGTCCCTTTCTCTTTTACAACTACGCAGAAATCCTGGTTCGCCTTCTAGACAGATCCTACATGTGTATTTACACTGCTGGGAATAAGGTCGGATCGAGTGACGAATTAAAAAGCGGGCATGTATCAATAATAACAATTATTTAGAAAGTGTGTGGTCATGAAGAACATTTGCGCCTGTGTGTCTGTATAAAGAGCTCTTACAATTACTCTGTTCATGGCAGTTATAGATAGGTAAACAACATTTTTGAAGGAATCTGTTTGTTAAAATGGTTCATTACATGAATAATAGTTTAGATTTAAAATTGATAAATATCGTATTGTTTCAAAGATTTCATATCATATTCATATGTTCTAATGTGTGAACGTGCATCGTGATATTGCATCCCAAAATTAACCAGAAATAACGACCAAATGCATACAGCTACCATGTCTAATTACTCGCAATTAAACTTTGATATGTCCACATGTATCTATTAATCGTCATACCTCAAGAGTAACAGCATATCTGAGACATGTTCTATCATCATACACAAATAAAATACAATAAATTAGCAACCCCAATAGATAAAAAGCAAGCTCTTAATGCCAGTCCGATTCAACCAGACAATGTGAAGCTGTGATGTATCTGTGGTGATGAAACACCTGGTCGCCATCTGTCCCGGATTCGAACCCAGGATTGTGTAGTCTAGCAGCATGGGGCGGGGAGGGAAGAGCGGAAGAGACCAGCCCCGCTGTCTCAATTGTCATAATGGGAACGGGGAAAGAATACACCCCTGTTTTACTCCAACAGAAGAGTCGAGCAAGTTCATATACATGTAGTAATTCTCGGAATTTTCCGTACGTAACAATCATTTTCCTAATTAGAACACCGGATTTGACGTATCTCAATGCATTGGTAACAAACCTCCTTTTTAATATGATATTGAAGAATGATATAGTGAGAAACTAATGTTATCGTCAGTAAAGTAAACGATTATGACGTCATTTCCATGGTGACGTCGTTTGAAAGGATCCCGTCGCTCGGGATCCTGAACTTACGTTTATCATATTCAGAACTTTATAAATAATAACTAAGGTTAAACTTTTATCACTGTATTTAGTTTTCACACTTGATAAAATTGCCTCCTACGTTTAACTACGCAAAGTAATGAGAAAATAAACAGATAATTGAGGTATCAAATCATCAGTCGAGCGTGTCATAGGTAATCGCCTTCTTTGCATTATGTATCAATGCGCAGTGCGACGTCTCGGATTTTTTAAGCAATTCAAAATTACTTTTAAAAAGGTTAAAAAGAGAGTATATAATAAATACAGAACGTCATACGTGTGCATTTGGGTCGTTTGTATTGAACTCGAAGATGTCATGGACGCGGAGAAACAACGAGTTCGAAGAGGACTGTGCTTGATAATTTTATAATTGGAGAACAGAAAGACGGAGTAACAGTTTCTGCATATTCTAGTACGTTCATTGGTTTTCAATGAGTGGTTAACATGAATCAAGTCGACATTTCGTGTTTTAAAAAAATCTTAAAGATATCTAAAGGTAGAATCAGAAAAGAGATATAAGAGAGAACTTGGTATGACTGGATAATAATGCTAAAGTTAAAATTGGTATGTTGTTCTTATACGCATTGCACACTTGATTATAAGGATCTAATTAAGAGTATGATTCAATGTCAAAAGTACGTGTTCACAAGTAGGAATACCTTGAGTACTGTTACAATTGTTGTTGAAGTTCTTGTTCGCTGACCTCATGCTAAGAAGATTGTTTACTTGAATCATTTTTTTCTTTAACCTGGATAATTTATCCAAGTGCATTTGCAGGTTTCCTAGAAAGATTAACAGTATCGAGTTATTGAAAACAATAATGCATTATGTTTCTTGAGTAAGCTCAACTCAACGTGTAATAGAATGCAGCGAAATATGAACAAATGGACTTCCGTTTACAAATTATCCCTCCTGAAGTAATGTATATCACGTATGAACCACTTGAAAAGGATAGAATTTGTCCTTCCTCTGCCGTTTCCTAATTCAACCTGCTTTAGTACGAAAGGGTATTTGACATTCTTCTCCGCCACATGTAAAGGAACCCATTTTAATACAATAAAGCTATTCTAATTGTTTTATGCTTACAATATTTTGTTGTAGACAAGTCTGTGTCACGTCAACTTATAAAGTTCTAAATCACACTGACCTACAAAGAACTTGTATACGCATGTGGGTAAACTATTCTAGATAGATCCCAAAGTCGTGATATATTGTTTTAAGAATTCCATTATGGTATCTGTATTTCCTTAAGAAATATCGGGAAAAGATATCATTTGTTGTTCACTATAAACATTTTTAAACATCACAAACCATTACGTATAACTGTTAAAAGGAAAATGGCACAAAGTACAAAGAAATGCTATAAATATAAATGATATGGCCATCTAAATGCTATAACACAATTCTGATGGAATCGAAAAAAATCATTCATTGTTGATTACAGTAATTAATACAATCACTGCACGATTTTTAGTAGAGAAGTGAAAATACGCTTTTTTTAATGTTTCTCTTTGTCAATACATATATGTAAAATAATGCTTGAAAATAATTGCAACATAATGAAAATTCATATTCTACAAAAAGCAACCCCAATATAATTTCTAACACTGAAGAGGTGCCAACGCATTTCGCTGCAGCCACTTGAGTGAATGAAGTACGAGCTGGGAAAGAAGTTAAACAACGACAGGAAATAATGCACCACATGTGACCAAGGTGCTGAAACAAAAGATATGGGCAAAAACTCGTGTTTCCTGCGAGTGGATTCTGCATTCAGCGGGCAGTGCAGTCGACATTGACACAATGCACTCCCGAGGGTTTGACTGCCAAGTGAATAGCTGAATCAGACAGACAATCGCTAGGAGTGGCTATTGCATAATGCGCACGGAGTAAGAATACACCCCTGTGTAACTCCAACTCTTAAAACGATCTTACTCACATTTAATTCAATTGTCATAATAAATACAGAGAAAGAATACACCCATATGTAACTCCAATACTAAAGATGATCTTATTCACATATAATTCAATAATCATAATAAATATAGAGATAGAATACACTCATATGTAACTCCAAAATTAAATATGATCTTATTCACATTTAATTCAATTATCATGATAAAGGAAGAGAAATAATACACCCCTGTGTAACTCCAATATTAAAGATGATCTTATTCACATTAAATTCAATTATCATGATAAAGGAAGAGAAATAATACATCCCTGTGTAACTCCAATACTAAATATGATCTAATTCACATTTAATTCAATAATCACAATAAATACAGAGATAGAATACACCCCTGTGTAACTCCAATACTAAAGGTGATCGTGTTCACATACTCACGTAAGTCCAATGTCTTGATAGGCACCGGTAAAATACACCTCCGTATTACACTACAGTAGAACTAATTCACATATATTCAATTGTCATAATGATCCTTGAGAAAGAATACACCCGTGTACTAATCCAACACTAAAGTGGTAAATGGTGTTCTCTTTTTACCACCAGTTGTTTTAATTGACACTGAAAATGCCCTGTATTAAGCCAACAATACAATGAATGATATGTTTATATAGTGAGCGAAGTTTTACGTTTATTTTTTTTCATTGAAAATGATATCATTTACATAAAGAAAACAGTTAAGAACCCCTACGATTTTTCCGCAGCAAAAGTTTTCTGATAGAAAGAATACAATATGGTAGTAGAAATAATCGTATGATATTATAAAACCATAATTTAACAGTTTAGGAGACGAACTTTCATTCAGATAACGTTTCGCATCTTTTGGATATTCACATTCATAAAATTTTGTTTTTTATTTAAAGTTACAAGATACCTTATCCTGATAAATGAAAGTGGTAATTAGTAGTTTTATATTGATAATCCATTCTTTCAAGGAAACTGGTCAAGCTTTAGTATCGGCATTAAAGATGCTGTATCATACTTGCAATATTTTTAAAAGTATTTTTAATGTATTCATTGTATTTTTAGAAAAATTTAGCGACCAACCTTGAGAAAATCGGACCAAAATTTATTAAAAAGAAGATATAATAATCAAGTGTGGCCTTTTTACAACTTCCGGTTTCTAAATGTACGCTTGAAAACCGCCTTTGTCGCGCTCAACTTGATTTCTTTTTCTTTTCCCCCGAATTAGGTATTCGTTGCTGTCAAAGTTGAAACCAATCGAACGCAATTACGGTAGTTTAGACACGGTGTAAATCCTACAGGTATAATGATTACGTCACCGAAAGCGGGTTCGTTAAATGCTATGCCCTTTCTACATATTTCTACAAGGGGTACTGTGCTTTGAGCGTCGAGATAAGTATGTTATTGTTGATTAAACAATCTAAATATGATATCAAAATTTCGACGAAAGATTTTTCTACAAAGTGATGTATTTCTTTTCTCAATAGCTAAATTTCATCCTGAACCGCTTGCAAGTATGATACAGCATCTTTAAGTCAAAAGTCACTAGTTTGACCACACGAAGTCAATAGAAGTATTTACTTTACGGATTGAACGCAAACGAATTCCGAACTTATTCCAAAATCGTATGATAAGAGTCTTTACAACAATAATTTTCAATAACTTTTGTATATGGGGATGTCATTTCAACGACCAGTGCCTTCCTTATTTTTCAAGAAAAAGAATGATTTGATGTGTGTTGGTAACACAAACGTTGCTTTTGATATTTGAAACCCAATGTTTATTACGTTGTTATGGAACTGCAGACATACTTATTTTTGATGAAAATTGAGTATTATTACAATTCAGTCGTTATTTTATAAAACGTCAAAGTTAACGACTATTTTGAAGAAATTATTCATAAAATCTGCATATTACATGTTAAGAGTGTGAAATTCATTCAAAGTATCGTAACTTTGTCATAGCATCACTTTTGAGTTTTGAATATAGGGGGATGTTTATTTTTTTCTTTATGTATATAAAATTCGATTCGACATTTCTCATTCGCCTTAAGATAACATTCTCTCCCCACAGAGGCAAGTCAGTCATACCTGAATTAGCTAATTCAGGTATAACTGAGTTGCCTCTGTGGGGAGAGAATGTAAGATAAGGGATCAAAGTAATTTCTTACCATATGAAATCTGTTACGATCTATGAGTTAAGCATTCTGTCATAACCTTTAGCAATTCAATTCTATTGAATGTCCAAATGTATCATAGTTTCACGTACACCTCTCAATTAAATGTGCTTGTATGAGCTAAGATTAAATTTATTTGGGCATACACGTCGTTTGCGTTCTAAACGTAAATTTCATAATATACATACAGTAGAACACGGATATAGCGAACACGGATATAGCGTAGTATATGTATACAAGTATAGAAATCAAGCCAAATGTCGTAAAAGTGGTTATGTTTTAAACGTCGATCCTTTACAAATGTAACACATAAGAAACAAATATTGAGAAATTTATTTTACAGAATGCATATGAAGAAAGATCATGTCATTGAAATCCATTAAATACTTAATTGTCTTTAATCAATTGCTACTTAATATTCTGCATTAGATCTTCACAACAAGAAGATTCAATAACAGTAACCATTCATCAACCTATAGCTGCATACCAAAAGTTTGTTCACCTGCTTGTGATCTTAGTGCAAATATCATGTCATTTGGGTTTCGTTTTGACGTTCATGAGCTAACGCCAGGACTACTTTCAGAAGATCATCAATTGTCCCTGTGTAAAATAACCATTCCCAAACCACATTTCGGGATCGTCTTGTCACTGGTGCTGAGTGTCGATATTTGGCATTGTTAAATAGACAGATGGGGTCATATTTGTGAAATTCGGATTTTCTTAAATTTCGATTAAAATCATCCATGTAAAATTTGTAGGACAAAAATACGCACAGTTACCTTGTCTTATCGCAAAAGAACACATATGAATAAGATCTAAAGCTGTTGATCACTTTTGAAGGATTTTGTAAAGCAAAATAGAAATCAGTGTTTTCGAAATTTGGACCCCTGGTCGCTTCAATGACCTGCCAAATTTGTCACAGCTATCTGCTAGGTATGACATACGAATATGTCAACGCAAACTGAATTTTAACTTATGCAGTGAAATTTCATTATTATCGGTCTCGTTTCCACAATGATATGATGTCTCAAAGACGTTACAAATTACAAGATATTTGCACTAGAATACGAAGGTAAGTGAACAAACTTAAGATACGCAGCTGTACATATCACTCAAAACTGTGTTCCACAGGAGATATTGTGGAAGAGCAAGCGATATTTCTTAGGAGAAATCGCCAAACAAAAGGCAAGTACATGACATCACAAACATTTTGCATCTTCAAGTGATGATGTCACAATGCCATGACGTCAAAAACACGATGACATCATTATGCTATGGCATCTTAAACACGAAGACATCACAATGCTTTTTTCGGTTAGTGCAATGTTCAGAGATGTATATTCATCAAGCAAACGTAATGAAATATGATTTTGGATAATAAATGGGTTCTCACCTTCATGTCTTCTGCTATCAAATTTATCAACAACCGATCAACTTGATAAATGTCAAATTTGTTACTATTGACAACTTGATATATTTGATACCAGAAAACACCTGGAAGAGACTCATTATAATTGAACCATTTTAATACAAACCCAGCAATACACGTGTAAAACACGTGACCTGAGATACCATTACCTCACTACACAGAACAAGACGGGGTGGAGCTTGCTATGGGAAACAAGTGTTATGAATGGAAGCCTCGGGGCTGAATCTAACACCGGTGTGAAAATCATGTTACTATTTCACAATGAAATAATATTCCAGTTATGCTAACATGGTGTTGTATTGTTTATGATATAAACACTTGCTTGACGTTCCCAGTCAAAATTTCAACATGCGGATCTCTTTTTAGAACAGGCTTGGTTGTTGTACTTACCGCGTATGAGAAAATAAACCATTTCAATTGAACCAGCTGTAAATTCTGTGTTTTTATAATATTGCGCCTTGTTGTTCAGACCGGTCAGAGTGATTTGGAATTGATTTGAAAACATGAAAAGTCTCTTGTGTAATAAGCATGGGTGAATGTATCGGGATTTATTTGTTTTTAGGGTTTAACCTGTTTGTAACGTTTTTGATCTTAATTTTAACGGAGCCTGATATATTTTCTCACGGCACTGTTTAATAACATGTTTTATTCGTGTGTCAATGCATGCTTGTCAATGATGAAGCGTTATGGTATTTGAAAAAATCATTCTGGGATCGTCAATCTTTTGACAATAAGTATTTATAGAAATATATATAATGATTGACAGAGAGAGGGTGTGATAACTATCTCATTAAATGGTTTCAACAAAACTATCATTAAGATAAAAAAACCTTCAAATTTAAAAATGAATTTATATAACACAAATATAAAAAAAATCTTTAGACAACTTATTTGTTTTTCACTAGGATGTATGACATGAACTTTATTCAAGCATATTATATAACGTGTAGATAACAGAAAGCATTTAATGTTGTAAAGGCGCCTCCAATGTGGGTTACTATAATGATGAAAATAATAATAATAATAATAATAATAATAATACTTTATTGCCCAGGGAGGGAATTTGTTTTGCGTTACAGATTGCAGAGATAAATAAAGGTTAGAAGTACAAGGTTTATACAAACACATCACTCACACCATTCAACATGCATTCACAAATCACAAAGAACATTCAACATTGGCTTAAAGGGGATCTCCAACTTCTAATTTTTAACTTCCAGTGTTTTATTAGCGAGGCCCTCTCCGACCCTTTCGGGGCCTCGCTAATACAACACTGAAAGTTAAAAAAATAAAGGGGGTCTCCAACTTCAAATTTTTAACGTCCAGCGTTTTATTTGCGAGGCCCTCTCGGGGCCTCGCTAATGAAACACTGGAAGTTAAAAATAAGAAGTTGGAGACCTCCTTTAAAATGGATCATAGTATAAGTTAACTGGCACGGACCAGGGGAATCCGACTGTCTAATTAAAACAAATATGAAATGAAATATTTAAATACAAATGAAATAACCGGGAGAAGTTCAATTTTTGCTGAAACCGTTTCGTTGGGATGTGATGTCTAATAATCACTTTCCAGAAGCCGTGAGACCAGATATTGATGAGCTAATGGCCCAAGCGGCGATACTTCAAATCACCCTCTCAGATGTCGATAGGTTCGTTTTTAATACATTTATACTTTTCGGATATACTACACATTGCGTGTGGAGGAATGAACCTTTAAAGAAGAAGAAAAACCAAATTCTTTAATAAATTATCTTCATGTAAATTAATGGGGATTAATTATAGTATTCACGCCGCCATGGTAACATATTAAGTGTATATTGAAACCACCCCGATTCCACAGGAACAGATGTACGAACGAACGGTTGACGTTTGTCCGTATATTCACAGTATAGATTAGCTTCAAATGGAACATATATTTGTATGTTAATTCTTCTTTAAGTGTTCCGGAAATATACTGGATGTCGGGATCTTTGTAGTTCATGTTTCTCTCGCGCTGCCGAACTAACTTCATCTGTATCCACTATTCAAACTGTTACAAGTTGCTGAAGACATACACAGTTTCCTTTTACAAGATTAAACGTCCAGATTTATCTATAAACATACCATTACAATAAAGATACTTTGGCCCTTTTTTCCTGAAATTAACAGTGTGTTTAAATCAACCGAAATGCAAAAAGTAGTCGAAGTTGAAGACAACTTGATCTAATCTTTATCTTAAGAAATTATTTACATCTTTAACCCTACCGGAAGCCACAACAATCGTTTGTTATAAAGAAACACCCTGAAATGTAAACTAATATTGACTGGGTTACAGCATACAGCTTCCGTTTGTGTTAGTCTACCACAGAAGAGCAACATTTACATTTGATCTACCCTTCATCACTGTCACCGTACACCGTTTACCAGCGTCTCACACTTCATGTCTCAAGTTTACGTCATCAAAGGTCACGGGCGCACCCTGGCGGTGACCCCTCATGGACTGCACAACGACGTGTGAATGATGGGATGGTTGGGAGTACATCTTGATTCCAGTGCCATTGTAGGAGGAAACTGGTCTGTTCATATCCTCCCGACATGTGGCCACAATCGGGCCTCTTAGGAACGCCCTGTCATCTTGGAGGTTTGGACCTTTAATACCTCGCCAACAGGTCATCGCTTAGAAAGCACTTATCTTGTTATTGAGGCGAGAACACCTAGAAGTGTCTGTTTTGTGTACATGTGACTTTTAGCAAAATACGCGTCATTGTAGGCGGGAGAGTCTTAATGTGTGATTCTTTGCAGTAATCAACGATACTGACAATTAACTGAAAATTAATATGGTTTCACGTTTCATTGGTTTTAATGCACCTTTAAATATTAATGAGTATAGCATAATATGTTAAAAATCTACTAATATCTGAAACAATTTTTCAGAATTGCAAAGAGAACACTCGAGGGAGTTTATCAGAACAATTATTGTATTCATCCATAACAAAAATACGTAACTTGCATCGTAGCCAAAATTAACTGTATAAAAGCCCAAATGAACATTTCAGAGCCACTCGTGATTTTCATGATTTTTTATTCCATGAAAATATCCTTATATGTGATAAGAAGCGGAAATCATACATCCAATTGGCATGGATGTTACTTAAATAAACTATAAACAATAGCAACCCCTAGCTTTTCTTCTGACTGCTTTAGATAGTTTGCCAAAATTACGTTTGACTTAACGCGGGCCACATACATATTTGAACATACTTTACGCCTTCATAATGTCACTGAACAAAAGTGATTATCATAAAAATTGTTCTTTTAGCAAAAGTAGGAACATATCCTAGGATGTCTCTTTAAAAAAACAACTTCACCTTCTCCACGAGACAACTCTAAAGTCATCTTGAGGTGTTTGTTAGGGAACAAATCATTCACTCTTTGATGAATCAGTTACCGTAACGATCACCAATTCGCTGAAAAGACGCCTTTGCTGCTTAAATTTGGTGGTAGAACTCAACTCAAACTGATCATAAACAGTCACCGCCAATTTCGCTGATTGAAAATACAAAATAAACCTGCAATCGATCAGTCATCAAATTATTATTGATTATACCATTTTAACGATATTAATTTGATTATAAATGCAAGTAATTTGAATATTTAGTTTATATAAGAGTGTTCTTCGTAGTTTTTTCAATATAGCCTGGTGAATGGTCTTATGTCAGAGAAAGGACAACATATTGAGTGAGTGACTTATTGTTTTACGGCGCTTGGGCAATATTTCAGCCATTAGCAGCATATTGATGATAACAAAATCGAAAGTTGACGGTTTAGGATTAGAAATGTTGTATTAGCCTATTGGCTTATTGGCATAGCTTTGTCAAATGGTATACTTTGTCTTTTGTGGTGACACGTGATCCCTATTAATGACGCTCATTAACAATGGCCGATGCTCGCTTGATTGTTGGGTGATCCGCTCATTACTAGATACTATGATGATACTATAGTACTATGATGAGTTTGAAGGGTTGGTACCCTGCACCCCACTGACACCTGGTTCGAGAGACTTTATTATAACTTTGTATGTGACTTAGTTAGAAGTCGGTGTCTGTCCACCCAGCTTAACTGGGGACCTGGTGTGATACATCTGACTGGCCCGGTTGCATTGTCCTTGGGTGATGTTTTTTTACTCGTCGACCAGGGTATTATGTCGCTGCCTAAATGATCTACATAACTGGAATATTACTATTATCACTTTGACATGTAATTAAAACCCATTTTGTGAACTGGTTAAACTGTCAAAAGTCTGAAAATGCTTTTAATCATAAGAATATGAAGTTTGCTGCTGTTGTTACGAAAGACAGAGCTGCCTGATTTATAACTGAAAAGAGGACAAGGAAAACGAAAATATTTCTAGTACAAAATGAGATAAAGTAAAACCTGGTTATAATGCCATCATTTGTCCGAGAGAAAATATGACACTTTATCCAGGTTGGTATTAAACCAAGGTAAGACGCTTAGAAACATGTTGGCTACAAAAGAAGGGATGAATTTTGTCAACTAATTAAAGGCAAATATAACAAAATGAGATATATAGATAGTTTCAATCACTTGGCAATCATTCAACGAAAGCATGATGTATCAGAAATAATTTTCACATAACAACAAGTTTAAACTAGGATTGACGCGTCAATACTTAGGTCTTCAAGATTCCTGTTTGACCTTCACACAGTGTTTGACCTTCACATGACTTTTTTTTAAATGCTCCAAATTCAATGTTAATGTTTAATCTAATTTTAATTAGATTTATCAAAGATTGTATGTTCTTTTGGCTTTCAAATTCTATATAGAACAAGTATTTATCATGTGTCGTTGGTAAACAAGGATTTTTGAAACATACCCACCAAAACACCCGTTTTCAAAAATGCAAACTTTGACCCTTCCTCGTGACCGGAAATGACTGTTCGCGATCGATTTTATTCTTTTCTCTTAAAGACCTTGCCAATGTCTAACTCTCATGCTAAAATCATAAAATTCTATGCTCTGTTTTTTTAGTTATCTGCCCTTGCAGTTGGCGATTTTGAGATTTTGGTCAACTTTGAAAGGTCACAGCACAAAAAGTATTAAGGTTAGGTTTTACAACTTAAGGAATTCGAATCTACAGTACTTCAGCTACATTCAGTATGAATTTCAGCTCACTGTTGTAAGTATCTTCAGAGGAGAAGATTGTCAAAGGCGGGTGGGGTCAGACACGGTCGAAAATGCACTAAAAGCAAGATGGCGGCCAAACCACGTGACCTACGAATTTGTCCTGATTTCCTTTTTTTCATCATTTTTCATTGCGCATCTTTTAAATTTTTTTTTAAGTCTCTAAGTGCATTTTGAAAAAAAAATCAATGTTAAATTTTCGATTTTGGATTCGACCTGGACCCTTAATGAACGAACCGATTTTGCCCAAAAGCTTCGCATGTCGATTCCAGGGTAAGAGCTATCAGCATGCCAAGTTTGGACAAATTTGGAGCAGCCGTTTGGGCTGCAGCTCGTTCACAAAAAAAGTACAAATAATAATAATAAAACTAGGATTGACGCGTCAATACTTAGGTCTTCAGATTCCTCTTTGACCTTCACATACTGTTTGACCTTCACATGACTTTTTGTCTAAGAGGTAAACAGTAGCTAATACATTATCAAAATGACCAAATTCCACTTGATATTCAGTGTTAAAGACTTTTCAGAAAAAATCATCATGGTGGCAAATGTCAGCTATGACATCATTCTTCAGAGAATATTATTCCTAGTAGCAGAAAAAAATTTGGTTAAATTATCTCCCACCGTTTTCGAGATACATGTGATTTAACGTTGTAAAGTAAAGAAAACACTGAAATTTGAAGATTTTTTTACCCATACTCCATGTTGGTCCTTCTATCTCCTTAAATATCAAAATTTTTATGATAAAGTACAACATAGCAAAGGTTGTGCTTGGAATGGCGTATGAGAAAACACAATCAATTAAAAGATATCTTTATTAATAAAGAAACTGTGGAACCTTGAAATGTGCAAAAAATGAGGATTTTCCCAAAATCGCAATATTCAAGGACTGGTCATGGACAGAATTTTTTTTATCATCACTTGTTGATATTTTTTTCCGTCTACTCATTACATCTGCTTCACAAAACATCAATGTTAAAATTTCTATCTGTAACGGTTTTGAAACTAAAATTCTCAAAGTAAAATAACCCTCGAAAAATGTTAAAATCGCCGAAAAATGTAAAAAATCTGTTTATGTCCACATATTTCCTTTAATATCAACTTTTATATAATAATGACCTGTAGTGAACTTGTTCATCTATCATTGTAGAACAGAATGCATCAAACAGATTTCATTTTTGACATTTCCTTACAGAGTGGTGCCCCTTTGAACGTAACACGAAAAATGACCCTATAAAAAAAAGTCGAATTTCAAGGGCAGATAACGCCAGTCACAGTTCGAAATTTGAAGTTTCGGCAAATGCACGTTCTTACACACTGATTAGGCTTTCCAACGAGCTATCACACTAGTCTGTATATATTGCCGTTAGTGAGAAGAAGATTTTCAAAGACGCGTACCGTCAAAACCGCGAAATTTCACCAAAATTTCAGTTTTTCGAAAATAGAAAAAAATCTATTTATACGGCCGAAAACCGCTATGGTCTTAATCAATGGGGAATGTTGTTGCCCACATTTTAGTGAAAGTTTTATTGAATTATCTCCCTTAGTTACCGAGAAATTGAGGTTTGAAGTTTTTCCTTTAAGGGGAGATAACTCGAAAACAAAATCGAAATTCAAAAATCTGGCTCGTGCATGTCTAAGTTAGGTCATACTCTACAATTCCTGAAAGTTTCATGAAAATCAGTTCGTTGATAAGATCAGAAATGAACTAACAAAAAAAGTACAAATAATAATAATAATAATAATAATCCGGATAATAACAATAGGTCTTTGACTTTCGTCTGAAGACCTAACTAGGATTGACGCGTCAATACTTAGGTCTTCAGATTCCTCTTTGACCTTCACATACTGTTTGACCTTCACATGACTTTTTGTCTAAGAGGTAAACAGTAGCTAATACATTATCAAAATGACCAAATTCCACTTGATATTCAGTGTTAAAGACCTTTCAGAAAAATCCATCATGGCGGCCAAAGTCAGCTATGACATCATTCTTCAGAGAATATCATTCCTAGAAGCGGAACAAAATTTTGTTGAATTATCTATCACCGTTTTCCAGATACATGTGATTAAAGGCTGTAATGTAAAGTTGACTGTTTCAGACCTCTGTATAATGTAATGAAACCTTACACTTTAACTATTGATATTTTACTGATAAGGTATATCAGAAACAATGTTGGTCTTGTTTATCCACATACAAAGATGTTTTTTTTGTTTTGATAACTGAAATAGTAATGGAGTAATCAACTTTGGAACTTTATTGAAAACACTGAAATTTGAATATTTTTAGACCCCTACTCCATGTTGGTCCTTCTAGCTCCTTAACTATCAACATTTTTATGATAAAATACGACACATAAAAAGTTGTGCTTGGAATAGCGCATGTGAAAGTACAATCAATTTAAAGATATCTTTCTTAATAAAGAAACTGTGGAACTTTGAAATGTGCCAAAAATGAGGATTTTCCAAAAATCACAATATTCAAGGACTGGTCATGGAGAGGAAAAAAATTATCATCACTTGTTGATATTTTTTTCCGTCTACTCATTACATCTGCTTCACAAAACATCAATGTTAAAATTTATATCTGTAACAGTTTTGAAACTAAAATTCTCAAAGTAAAATAACCCTCGAAAAATGTTAAAATCGCCGAAAAATGTAAAAAATCTGTTTATGTCCACATATTTCCTTTAATATCAACTTTTATATGATAATGACCTGTAGTGAACTTGTTCATCTATCATTGTAGAACAGAATGCATCAAACAGATTTCATTTTTGACATTTCCTCACTGAGTCATGTCCCTTTGAACGTAACACGAAAAATGACCCTTTAAAAAAATGTCGAATTTCAAGGGCAGATAACGCGAGTCACAGTTCGAAATTTGAAGTTTCGGCAAATGCACGTTCTTACACACTGATTAGGCTTTCCAACGAGCTATCACACTAGTCTGTATATATTGCCGTTAGTGAGAAGAAGATTTTCAAAGACGCGTACCGTCAAAACCGCGAAATTTCACCAAAATTTCAGTTTTTCGAAAATAGAAAAAAATCTATTTATACGGCCGAAAACCGCTATGGTCTTAATCAATGGGGAATGTTGTTGCCCACATTTTGGTGAAAGTTTTATTGAATTTTCTCCCTTAGTTACCGAGAAATTGAGGTTTGAAGTTTTTCCTTTAAGGGGAGATAACTCGAAAACAAAATCGAAATTCAAAAATCTGGCTCGTGCATGTCTAAGTTAGGTAATACTCTACAATTCCTGAAAGTTTCATGAAAATCAGTTCGTTGATAAGATCAGAAATGAACTAACAAAAAAAGTACAAATAATAATAATAATAACTAGGATTGACGCGTCAATACTTAGGTCTTCAAGATTCCTCTTTGACCTTCACATACTGTTTGACCTTCACATGACTTTTTGTCTAAGAGGTAAACAGTAACTAATACATTATCAAAATGACCAAATTCCATTTGACATTCAGTGTTAAAGACTTTTCAGAAAAATTCATCATGGTGGCCAATGTCAACTATTACACGATTCTTCAGAGAATATTATTCCTAGTAGCAGAAAAAAATTTGGTTAAATTATCTCCCACCGTTTTCGAGATACATGTGATTTAACGTTGTAATGTAAAGAAAACACTGAAATTTGAAGATTTTTCGACCCCTACTCCATATTGGTCCTTCTAGCTCCTTAACTATCAACATTTTTATGATAAAGTACAACATAGCAAAAGTTGTGCTTGGACTGGCGCATGTGAAAATACAATCAATTTTATGATATCTTTCTTGATAAAGAAACTGTAGAACTTTGAAATGTGCTAAAAATGAGGATTTTCCAAAAATCGCAATATTCAAGGACCGGTCATGGACCGAAAAAAATTGTTCATGACTTGTTGATATTTTTTTCTGTCTACTCATTACATCTGCTTCACAAAACATCAATGACCAAATTATTATCTTGAGCAGTTTTGAAACTAAAATTCTTAAAGTAAAATAACCCTCGAAAAATGTTAAAATCGACGAAAAATGTAAAAAATCTGTTTATGTCCGCATATTTCCTTTAATATCAACTTTTATATAATAATAATCTGTAGTGAATTTGTTCAACAATCATTGTGGAACAGAATGCATCAAACAGATTTCTTATTTGACATTCCCTTACAGAGAAATGTCCCTTTGAATGTAACATGAAAAATGATGCTTTTAAAAAATGTCCATTTTCAAGGGCAGATAACTCACGTTCTAGATCAAAATTCAAAAAAACGGCTCAACAGCCCTCTTCGCAATTCTTTTAGCTTTCATTTGAGCTATCAAACACTGCTGTGTGTCTTGTCGTTAATGAGAAGAAGATTTTCAGAGACGCGTACTGTCAAAATCGCGAAATTGCGCAAAAATTTCAGTTTTTTGAAAATAGCCAAAAATCTATTATTACGGCCGAAAACGGCTATGGGTTTATTTGATGGGTAATGTTGATGCCCACATTTTGGTGAAAGTTTTATGCGATTATCTTTCTTAGTTTTCGAGAAATTGAGGTATGAAGTTTTACCTTCAAAGGGAGATAACTCAAGCACAAATCGATATTCGAAATTCAAAAGCTTGGCAGAGCCAGTTCAGGTGATACTCTATCAGTCCTGAAAGTTTCATGAAAATACATTCATTGGAAGGCTCAGAATCACTCTCACAAAATCGTACAAATAATAATAATAATAACTAGGATTGACGCGTCAATACTTAGGTCTTCAAGATTCCTCTTTGACCTTCACACAGTGTTTGACCTTCCCATGACTTTTTGTCTAAGAGTTCTTGTTTATCATCAGACAAAGATGTATGTTTTGTTTTGATAACTTAAATAGTAATGGAGTAATGAATTTTGGAACTATATTGAAAACACTGAAATTTGAAGATTTTTAGACCCCTACTCCATGTTGGTCCTTCTAGCTCCTTAACTATCAACATTTTTATGATAAAGAACAACATAGCAAAAGTTGTGCTTGGAAAAGCGCATGTGAAAATACAATCAATTTAAAGATATCTTTCTTAATAAAGAAACAGTGGTACCTTGAAATGTGCTAAAAATGAGGATTTTCCCAAAATCGCATTATTCAAGGACTGGTCATGGACAGGAAAAAAATTATCATCACTTGTTGATATTTTTTTCCGTCTACTCATTACATCTGCTTCACAAAACATCACTGATAAAATTTCTATCTGGAACAGTTTTGAAACTAAAATTCTCAAAGTAAAATAACCCTCGAAAAATGTTAAAATCGCCGAAAAATGTAAAAAATCTCTTTATGTCCACATATTTCCTTTAATATCAACTTTTATATAATAATGATCTGTAGTTAACTCGTTCACCTATCATTGTAGAACAGAATGCGTCAAACAGATTTCATTTTTGACATTTCCTTACAGAGTGGTGCCCCTTTGAACGTGACGCATAAATATCCTTTATTTCAAAAGATCATTTTTGAAACTGCTGTAGCTCAAAAACCAATGAAAATATATGCTAAAAGGTGAATAACGATTAAACAGCATTCATTCAGCTTTCAAATGAGCTATAGCATGCGTCTATATATATTACCGTTAATGAGGAGAAGATTTTCAAAGACGCGTACCCTCAGAACCGCGAAATTTCACCAAAATTTCAGTTTTTCGAAAATAGAAAAAAATCTATTTATACGGCCGTAAACCGCTATGGGCCTTATCAATGGGGAATTGTGTTGCCCACATTTTGGTGAAAGTTTTATGAAATTATCTCCCATAGTTATCGAGCATTTGAGGTTTGAAGTTTTTCCTTTAAGGGGAGATAACTCAAAACCAAAATCGAAATTCAAAAATCTGGCTCGTGCATGTCTAAGTTTGGTCATACTCTACAATCCCTGAAAGTTTCATGAAAATCTGTTCGTTGATAACTTCAGAAATGACTGAACAAAAAACGTCCAAATAATAATAATAATAATAATAATAATAATAATAATAATAATCCGGATAATAACAATAGGTCTTCTAGACTTTGTCTTGAAGACCTAACTAGGATTGACGCGTCAATACTTAGGTCTTCAGATTCCTCTTTGACCTTCACATACTGTTTGACCTTCACATGACTTTTTGTCTAAGAGGTAAACAGTAGCTAATACATTATCAAAATGACCAAATTCCACTTGTTATTCAGTGTTAAAGACTTTTCAGAAAAATTCATCATGGTGGCCAATGTCAGCTATGACACCATTCTTCAGAGAATATTATTCCTAGTAGCAGAAAAAAATTTGGTTAAATTATCTCCCACCGTTTTCGAGATACATGTGATTTAACGTTGTAATGTAAAGAAAACACTGAAATTTGAAGATTTTTTTACCCCTACTCCATGTTGGTCCTTCTATCTCCTTAACTATCAAAATTTTTATGATAAAGTACAACATAGCAAAAGTTGTGCTTGGAATGGCGTATGAGAAAACACAATCAATTAAAAGATATCTTTATTAATAAAGAAACTGTGGAACTTTGAAATGTGCTAAAAATGAGGATTTTCCCAAAATCGCAATATTCAAGGACTGGTCATGGACAGAATTTTTTTTATCATCACTTGTTGATATTTTTTTCCGTCTACTCATTACATCTGCTTCACAAAACATCAATGATAAAATTTCTATCTGTAACAGTTTTGAAACTAAAATTCTCAAAGTAAAATAACCCTCGAAAGATGTTAAAATCGCCGAAAAATGTAAAAAATCTCTTTATGTCCACATATTTTCTTTAATATCAACTTTTATATGATAATAATCTGTAGTGAATTTGTTCAACAATCAGTGTAGAACAGAATGCATCAAACAGATTTCTTATTCGACATTCCCTTACAGAGTAATGTCCCTTTGAATGTAACATGAAAAATTATGCTTTAAAAAAATGTCCATTTTCAAGGGCAGATAACTCACGTTCTAGATGAAAATTCCAAAAAACGGCTCGACACTTTCTTGGCAGTTCTTTTAGCTTTCATTTGAGCTATCAAACACTGTTGTATGTCTTGCCGTTATTGAGAAGAAGATTTTCAAAGACGAGTACTGTCAAAATCGCGAAATTGCACCAAAATTTCAGTTTTTTGAAAATAGCCAAAAATCTATTATTACGGCCGAAAACGGCTATGCGCTTATTTGATGGGTAATGTTGATGCCCACATTTTGGTGAAAGTTTTGTGCGATTATCTTCCTTAGTTTTCGAGAAATTGAGGTATGAAGTTTTAACTTCAAAGGGAGATAACTCAAGAACAAATTGAAATTCGAAATTCAAAAGCTTCGCAGAGCCAGTTCAGGTGATACTCTATCAGTCCTGAAAGTTTCATGAACATACATTCATTGGTAAGCTCAGAATCACTGTCACAAAATCGTACAAATAATAATAATAATAATAATAATAATAAAAATCCGGATAATAACAATAGGTCTTTGACTTTCGTCTGAAGACCTAACTAGGATTGACGCGTCAATACTTAGGTCTTCAAGATTCCTCTTTGACCTTCACATAGTGTTTGACCTTCACATGACTTTTTGTCTAAGAGGTAAACAGTAACTAATACATTATCAAAATGATCAAATTCCACTTGATATTCAGTGTTAAAGACTTTTCAGAAAAATTCATCATGGTGGCCAATGTCAGCTATGACATCATTCTTCAGAGAATATTATTCCTAGAAGCAGAAATTTTTGTTGTTGAATTATCTGTCACCGTTTTCAAGATACATGTGATTTAACGCTGTAAAGTAAAGTTGACTGTTTCAGACCCCTGTATAATGTAATGAAACCTAACACTTTAACTATTGATATTATACTGATAACTCAAAAAGTTTAACTAAAAGATGCAAACACAACACATGCTGCAATATACCAGAGTAGGTCAAAAATGCGTAGTCTAGCAATCTAGCAACGGGGAGTTGGAAATGGCCCTTTGTAGCGTCAATCTCTCAAATGAAAGATATGGCCAAGACATATTCCAAGACCAAATTCATGTACATGCACGTACACGTACATGAAAGGTGTCCAAGTCAGATCAGAAGAGAGGCAGGAGGTCTAGCAATAAAGACCAGACCAGACCGACCCGACCGACCGACTAATTTAATCATAGAGGGTAGAGTCCTGATTTTGACTTATACATGGTAGCAGATTCCACTCAGCTGGGTGTGAACGTATTGATTGAATTAACTCTGTTTTAAAAAGCCCTATCACCTCTGTGGAACTTTAAAATATACCTTTCCCTCCAACTCAATGTTTTTAACTTTGTGAAATTGTTGTTTTCTTGCAAACAATGCGATATGTCATGAAAATTAGACTTTTCTCACCTTTTTTTTTACAAATCCCTTATCTGTCACCGTTTTCGAGATACATGTGACTTAACGTTTTTGCCGTCTACTCATTACATCTGCTTCACAAAACATCAATGATAAAATTTCTATCTGTAACAGTTTTGAAACTAAAATTCTCAAAGTAAAATAACCCTCGAAAAATGTTAAAATCGCCGAAAAATGTAAAAAATCTCTTTATGTCCACATATTTCCTTTAATATCAACTTTTATATGATAATGACCTGTAGTGAACTTGTTCATCTATCATTGTAGAACAGAATGCATCAAACAGATTTCATTTTTGACATTTCCTCACTGAGTCATGTCCCTTTGAACGTAACACGAAAAATGACCCTTTAAAAAAATGTCGAATTTCAAGGGCAGATAACGCGAGTCACAGTTCGAAATTTGAAGTTTCGGCAAATGCACGTTCTTACACACTGATTAGGCTTTCCAACGAGCTATCACACTAGTCTGTATATATTGCCGTTAGTGAGAAGAAGATTTTCAAAGACGCGTACCGTCAAAACCGCGAAATTTCACCAAAATTTCAGTTTTTCGAAAATAGAAAAAAATCTATTTATACGGCCGAAAACCGCTATGGTCTTAATCAATGGGGAATGTTGTTGCCCACATTTTGGTGAAAGTTTTATTGAATTTTCTCCCTTAGTTACCGAGAAATTGAGGTTTGAAGTTTTTCCTTTAAGGGGAGATAACTCGAAAACAAAATCGAAATTCAAAAATCTGGCTCGTGCATGTCTAAGTTAGGTAATACTCTACAATTCCTGAAAGTTTCATGAAAATCAGTTCGTTGATAAGATCAGAAATGAACTAACAAAAAAAGTACAAATAATAATAATAATAACTAGGATTGACGCGTCAATACTTAGGTCTTCAAGATTCCTCTTTGACCTTCACATACTGTTTGACCTTCACATGACTTTTTGTCTAAGAGGGCTTGTTTATCCACATACAGAGATGTATGTCGTGTTTTGATAACTCAAATAGTAATGGAGAAATGAATTTTGGAACTTTATTGAAAACACTTAAATTTGAAGATTTTTAGACCCCTACTCCATGTTGGTCCTTCTAGCTCCTTAACTATCAACATTTTTATGATAAAGTGTAACATAGCAAAAGTTGTGCCTGATATAGCGCATGTAAAAATACAATCAATTTAAAGATATGTTTCTGTGTAAAGTAACTGTGGAACTTTGAAATGTGCCAAAAATGAGGATTTTCAAAAATCAGCAATATTCAATGACCGGTCATGGACAGAAAAAAAATTATCACGACTTGTTCATATTTTTTACTGTTTACTCAATTTATCTGCTTCACAAAACATCAATGATAAAATTTCTATCTGTAACAGTTTTGAAACTAAAATTCTCAAAGTAAAATAACCCTCGAAAAATGTTAAAATCGCCGAAAAATCTAAAAAGACTCTTCATGTCCAAATATTTCCTTAAATATCAACTTTCATATAATAATGACCTGTAGTGAACTTGTTCAACTATCATTGGAGAACAGAATGCATCAAACAGATTTCATTTTTGACATTTCCTTACAGAGTGGTGCCCCTTTGAACGTGACGCATAAAAATCCTTTATTTTAAAATATTATTTTTGAAACTGCTGTAGCTCAAAAACCGATAACAATAGATGCTAAAAGGTGAATATCGATTAAACAGCATTCATTCAGCTTTCAAATGAGCTATAGCATGCGTCTGTATGTATTACCGTTAGTGAGAAGAAGATTTTCAAAGACGCGTACCGTCAGAACAGCGAAATTTCACCAAAATTTCAGTTTTTCGAAAATAGAAAAAAATCTATTTATACGGCCGTAAACCGCTATGGGCCTAATCAATGGGGAATTGTGTTGCCCACATTTTGGTGAAAGTTTTATGAAATTATCTCACATAGTTATCGAGCATTTGAGGTTTGAAGTTTTTCCTTTAAGGGGAGATAACTCAAAACCAAAATCGAAATTCAAAAATCTGGCTCGTGCATGTCTAAGTTTGGTCATACTCTACAATCCCTGAAAGTTTCATGAAAATCTGTTCGTTGATAACTTCAGAAATGACTGAACAAAAAACGTCCAAATAATAATAATAATAATAATAATCCGGATAATAACAATAGGTCTTCTAGACTTTGTCTTGAAGACCTAACTAGGATTGACGCGTCAATACTTAGGTCTTCAAGATTCCTCTTTGACCTTCACATACTGTTTGACCTTCACATGACTTTTTGTCTAAGAGGTAAACAGTAACTAATACATTATCAAAATGACCAAATTCCATTTGACATTCAGTGTTAAAGACTTTTCAGAAAAATTCATCATGGTGGCCAATGTCAACTATTACACGATTCTTCAGAGAATATTATTCCTAGTAGCAGAAAAAAATTTGGTTAAATTATCTCCCACCGTTTTCGAGATACATGTGATTTAACGTTGTAATGTAAAGAAAACACTGAAATTTGAAGATTTTTCGACCCCTACTCCATATTGGTCCTTCTAGCTCCTTAACTATCAACATTTTTATGATAAAGTACAACATAGCAAAAGTTGTGCTTGGACTGGCGCATGTGAAAATACAATCAATTTTATGATATCTTTCTTGATAAAGAAACTGTAGAACTTTGAAATGTGCTAAAAATGAGGATTTTCCAAAAATCGCAATATTCAAGGACCGGTCATGGACCGAAAAAAATTGTTCATGACTTGTTGATATTTTTTTCTGTCTACTCATTACATCTGCTTCACAAAACATCAATGACCAAATTATTATCTTGAGCAGTTTTGAAACTAAAATTCTTAAAGTAAAATAACCCTCGAAAAATGTTAAAATCGACGAAAAATGTAAAAAATCTGTTTATGTCCGCATATTTCCTTTAATATCAACTTTTATATAATAATAATCTGTAGTGAATTTGTTCAACAATCATTGTGGAACAGAATGCATCAAACAGATTTCTTATTTGACATTCCCTTACAGAGAAATGTCCCTTTGAATGTAACATGAAAAATGATGCTTTTAAAAAATGTCCATTTTCAAGGGCAGATAACTCACGTTCTAGATCAAAATTCAAAAAAACGGCTCAACAGCCCTCTTCGCAATTCTTTTAGCTTTCATTTGAGCTATCAAACACTGCTGTGTGTCTTGTCGTTAATGAGAAGAAGATTTTCAGAGACGCGTACTGTCAAAATCGCGAAATTGCGCAAAAATTTCAGTTTTTTGAAAATAGCCAAAAATCTATTATTACGGCCGAAAACGGCTATGGGTTTATTTGATGGGTAATGTTGATGCCCACATTTTGGTGAAAGTTTTATGCGATTATCTTTCTTAGTTTTCGAGAAATTGAGGTATGAAGTTTTACCTTCAAAGGGAGATAACTCAAGCACAAATCGATATTCGAAATTCAAAAGCTTGGCAGAGCCAGTTCAGGTGATACTCTATCAGTCCTGAAAGTTTCATGAAAATACATTCATTGGAAGGCTCAGAATCACTCTCACAAAATCGTACAAATAATAATAATAATAACTAGGATTGACGCGTCAATACTTAGGTCTTCAAGATTCCTCTTTGACCTTCACACAGTGTTTGACCTTCCCATGACTTTTTGTCTAAGAGTTCTTGTTTATCATCAGACAAAGATGTATGTTTTGTTTTGATAACTTAAATAGTAATGGAGTAATGAATTTTGGAACTATATTGAAAACACTGAAATTTGAAGATTTTTAGACCCCTACTCCATGTTGGTCCTTCTAGCTCCTTAACTATCAACATTTTTATGATAAAGAACAACATAGCAAAAGTTGTGCTTGGAAAAGCGCATGTGAAAATACAATCAATTTAAAGATATCTTTCTTAATAAAGAAACAGTGGTACCTTGAAATGTGCTAAAAATGAGGATTTTCCCAAAATCGCATTATTCAAGGACTGGTCATGGACAGGAAAAAAATTATCATCACTTGTTGATATTTTTTTCCGTCTACTCATTACATCTGCTTCACAAAACATCACTGATAAAATTTCTATCTGGAACAGTTTTGAAACTAAAATTCTCAAAGTAAAATAACCCTCGAAAAATGTTAAAATCGCCGAAAAATGTAAAAAATCTCTTTATGTCCACATATTTCCTTTAATATCAACTTTTATATAATAATGATCTGTAGTTAACTCGTTCACCTATCATTGTAGAACAGAATGCGTCAAACAGATTTCATTTTTGACATTTCCTTACAGAGTGGTGCCCCTTTGAACGTGACGCATAAATATCCTTTATTTCAAAAGATCATTTTTGAAACTGCTGTAGCTCAAAAACCAATGAAAATATATGCTAAAAGGTGAATAACGATTAAACAGCATTCATTCAGCTTTCAAATGAGCTATAGCATGCGTCTATATATATTACCGTTAATGAGGAGAAGATTTTCAAAGACGCGTACCCTCAGAACCGCGAAATTTCACCAAAATTTCAGTTTTTCGAAAATAGAAAAAAATCTATTTATACGGCCGTAAACCGCTATGGGCCTTATCAATGGGGAATTGTGTTGCCCACATTTTGGTGAAAGTTTTATGAAATTATCTCCCATAGTTATCGAGCATTTGAGGTTTGAAGTTTTTCCTTTAAGGGGAGATAACTCAAAACCAAAATCGAAATTCAAAAATCTGGCTCGTGCATGTCTAAGTTTGGTCATACTCTACAATCCCTGAAAGTTTCATGAAAATCTGTTCGTTGATAACTTCAGAAATGACTGAACAAAAAACGTCCAAATAATAATAATAATAATAATAATAATAATAATAATAATAATCCGGATAATAACAATAGGTCTTCTAGACTTTGTCTTGAAGACCTAACTAGGATTGACGCGTCAATACTTAGGTCTTCAGATTCCTCTTTGACCTTCACATACTGTTTGACCTTCACATGACTTTTTGTCTAAGAGGTAAACAGTAGCTAATACATTATCAAAATGACCAAATTCCACTTGTTATTCAGTGTTAAAGACTTTTCAGAAAAATTCATCATGGTGGCCAATGTCAGCTATGACACCATTCTTCAGAGAATATTATTCCTAGTAGCAGAAAAAAATTTGGTTAAATTATCTCCCACCGTTTTCGAGATACATGTGATTTAACGTTGTAATGTAAAGAAAACACTGAAATTTGAAGATTTTTTTACCCCTACTCCATGTTGGTCCTTCTATCTCCTTAACTATCAAAATTTTTATGATAAAGTACAACATAGCAAAAGTTGTGCTTGGAATGGCGTATGAGAAAACACAATCAATTAAAAGATATCTTTATTAATAAAGAAACTGTGGAACTTTGAAATGTGCTAAAAATGAGGATTTTCCCAAAATCGCAATATTCAAGGACTGGTCATGGACAGAATTTTTTTTATCATCACTTGTTGATATTTTTTTCCGTCTACTCATTACATCTGCTTCACAAAACATCAATGATAAAATTTCTATCTGTAACAGTTTTGAAACTAAAATTCTCAAAGTAAAATAACCCTCGAAAGATGTTAAAATCGCCGAAAAATGTAAAAAATCTCTTTATGTCCACATATTTTCTTTAATATCAACTTTTATATGATAATAATCTGTAGTGAATTTGTTCAACAATCAGTGTAGAACAGAATGCATCAAACAGATTTCTTATTCGACATTCCCTTACAGAGTAATGTCCCTTTGAATGTAACATGAAAAATTATGCTTTAAAAAAATGTCCATTTTCAAGGGCAGATAACTCACGTTCTAGATGAAAATTCCAAAAAACGGCTCGACACTTTCTTGGCAGTTCTTTTAGCTTTCATTTGAGCTATCAAACACTGTTGTATGTCTTGCCGTTATTGAGAAGAAGATTTTCAAAGACGAGTACTGTCAAAATCGCGAAATTGCACCAAAATTTCAGTTTTTTGAAAATAGCCAAAAATCTATTATTACGGCCGAAAACGGCTATGCGCTTATTTGATGGGTAATGTTGATGCCCACATTTTGGTGAAAGTTTTGTGCGATTATCTTCCTTAGTTTTCGAGAAATTGAGGTATGAAGTTTTAACTTCAAAGGGAGATAACTCAAGAACAAATTGAAATTCGAAATTCAAAAGCTTCGCAGAGCCAGTTCAGGTGATACTCTATCAGTCCTGAAAGTTTCATGAACATACATTCATTGGTAAGCTCAGAATCACTGTCACAAAATCGTACAAATAATAATAATAATAATAATAATAATAAAAATCCGGATAATAACAATAGGTCTTTGACTTTCGTCTGAAGACCTAACTAGGATTGACGCGTCAATACTTAGGTCTTCAAGATTCCTCTTTGACCTTCACATAGTGTTTGACCTTCACATGACTTTTTGTCTAAGAGGTAAACAGTAACTAATACATTATCAAAATGATCAAATTCCACTTGATATTCAGTGTTAAAGACTTTTCAGAAAAATTCATCATGGTGGCCAATGTCAGCTATGACATCATTCTTCAGAGAATATTATTCCTAGAAGCAGAAATTTTTGTTGTTGAATTATCTGTCACCGTTTTCAAGATACATGTGATTTAACGCTGTAAAGTAAAGTTGACTGTTTCAGACCCCTGTATAATGTAATGAAACCTAACACTTTAACTATTGATATTATACTGATAACTCAAAAAGTTTAACTAAAAGATGCAAACACAACACATGCTGCAATATACCAGAGTAGGTCAAAAATGCGTAGTCTAGCAATCTAGCAACGGGGAGTTGGAAATGGCCCTTTGTAGCGTCAATCTCTCAAATGAAAGATATGGCCAAGACATATTCCAAGACCAAATTCATGTACATGCACGTACACGTACATGAAAGGTGTCCAAGTCAGATCAGAAGAGAGGCAGGAGGTCTAGCAATAAAGACCAGACCAGACCGACCCGACCGACCGACTAATTTAATCATAGAGGGTAGAGTCCTGATTTTGACTTATACATGGTAGCAGATTCCACTCAGCTGGGTGTGAACGTATTGATTGAATTAACTCTGTTTTAAAAAGCCCTATCACCTCTGTGGAACTTTAAAATATACCTTTCCCTCCAACTCAATGTTTTTAACTTTGTGAAATTGTTGTTTTCTTGCAAACAATGCGATATGTCATGAAAATTAGACTTTTCTCACCTTTTTTTTTACAAATCCCTTATCTGTCACCGTTTTCGAGATACATGTGACTTAACGTTTTTGCCGTCTACTCATTACATCTGCTTCACAAAACATCAATGATAAAATTTCTATCTGTAACAGTTTTGAAACTAAAATTCTCAAAGTAAAATAACCCTCGAAAAATGTTAAAATCGCCGAAAAATGTAAAAAATCTCTTTATGTCCACATATTTCCTTTAATATCAACTTTTATATGATAATGACCTGTAGTGAACTTGTTCATCTATCATTGTAGAACAGAATGCATCAAACAGATTTCATTTTTGACATTTCCTTACTGAGTAATGTCCCTTTGAACGTAACACGAAAAATGACCCTTTAAAAAAATGTCGAATTTCAAGGGCAGATAACGCGAGTCACAGTTCGAAATTTGAAGTTTCGGCAAATGCACGTTCTTACACACTGATTAGGCTTTCCAACGAGCTATCACACTAGTCTGTATATATTGCCGTTAGTGAGAAGAAGATTTTCAAAGACGCGTACCGTTTGAACGGCGAAATTTCGCCAAAATTTCAGTTTTTTGAAAATAGAAAAAAATCTAATTATACGGCCGAAAACCGCTATGGGCTTAATCGATGGAGAATGCTGTTGCCCACATTTTGGTGAAAGTTTCATGCAATTATCTCCCATAGTTACCGAGAAATTGAGGTTTGAAGTTTTGACTTTAAGGGGAGATAACTCAAAACCAAAATGGAAATTCAAAAATCTGGTCGGTGCATTTCTATGTTAGGTGATACTCTACAATCCCTGAAAGTTTCATGAAAATCGGCTTGTCAATAAGGTCTGAAATGAAGACACAAAAATCGGTACAAATAATAATAATAATAATAATAATAATCCGGATAATAACAATAGGTCTTCTAGACTTTGTCTTGAAGACCTAATAATAAAAATCCGGATAAGAACAATAGGTCTTCCAGACGTAGTCTTGAAGACCTAATAATAATAATCCGGATAATAACAATAGGTCTTTGACTTTCGTCTGAAGACCTAATAATCCGGATAATAACAATAGGTCTTTGACTTTCGTCTGAAGACCTAACTAGGACTGCCGCGGCAGTACTTAGGTCTTCAAGATTCCTGTTTGACCTTCACATACTGTTTGACCTTGACATGACGTTTTTTCTGAGATTTAAAAAGTAACTCATACATTATGAAAATGACCACATTTCACTTGATACTCAACGTTTAGGCCTACATTTGTTTGATAGACATTAATTTCAAATTCGAATCCAAAATCCTAATGCATAAAAAAATATATTTTATGCCATTTAACTCCAATGCAACCAAAATATGTTCAACCTAAGCAAAAAAATAACAAGTTCGATCTGCAAAAGTTTGTCGGCTGAAGCCGGATTTGAACCCTAAAAGTTAGCACTCTGAATTCAGAGGCGAAGGCCTTAACCACTCGACAACGAAGCTAGCTGTCTTTGGATTGGAATTTTAGCACTTAGACTTTAGGTTCACGAAGGCAAAACAAACAATCTCGCATCCAAGAATGAGTTCAATGACGGAGTCGTGTAAGGGAGGTGCTTTTGAGAGTTTTGAGCTGTTTGATGTCTTGTTTGAGGTCAGAACGTGCTTTTGACCATTTCGAGCTCTTTGATGTGTTGTTTTAGGTGGAAATACGATGTCTAGCGAGGCTAGCGCTATTCTTAGTACACAGAACGTTGTATCTACGTCTTCCGGTGTCCCCTGGCGAAATGCAAGGAATTAGTAACCAAAATCGAATGTACACGTCTTGACTGCGTATTTGCATCAAATGTCTGCAAGCACAAAGTGTAGAACATGCGGCCGGGAGGAAATGCATATTTCAAAGTTCAGGAGGACGACAGGCATTTTGGAAAAAAGAGTTAATCGAGGACGTCACACCCTTGCGAGTGGAATCTGCCGAGCATTTAGGCAGGAATCAGGACGGCCTCCCTTTATCTAATGACCAAGAGCCCAGAGCCCAAGAGCTGATAGTGGCCGTCATTATGCCCTTTTCAATTAAGGGAAGGTACATTTGCTTGTACCTACGCACTGACCCGTGCCTTTGGTCTTGAAAATAAATCTTGACCAAAAAGGCTTTCAAAGTGTGTTTAGTCCACTTGCACGATTTGTTGTCAGTCCCAAACAAAGAGTTTAATTGACAATTAGAAGAGCTTTTCTTCACATAGCTTTTTCTTCTAAAATAAGTATTGTTGAATGTACACAATTTCGTTGTTATTTAAATGTATCAAATCTATCAGTGTAAAGTTTTTCTAGTTTTTCCCCAAAATTAACCGTGCAGCATTCCTATCTGCCGAACCATTAGAGACATTTCAAAATTGATTTTACCATTGTTTAGAGGAGAGATTTGTCTTTATTTGCATACATTATTTGTTTATGAGCATGAAAAAGTAAAGAAACGGTGAGCGATGCGACATCTGCCGCAAATATGAAGCTTTATCTAAAAAAATTAGATAATTTAGCTTATGAGTCATTTACTGTGAACAATTTTATAATGAAGTACTACACAAAAGGCTTTTGTCTTCAACAAGCGTAGCCATCGATGTATAGTATGTGTTCCTAGTGTTTTATTGCTAATGAACTACAATTTTTCAATCATTCTTATATCAGAATCATTCAAAACAAAAGTAGGATTGACCACATGTAAATATTCCAAAATCAATGTTAATGTTTAATCTAATTTTAATGAGATTTATCAAAGATTGTATGTTCTTTTGGCTTTCATATAATATATAGAACAAATATGTATCACGTGTCGTAGGTTAACAAGGATTTTTCAAACATACCCACCAAAACACCCGTTTTCAAAAATGCAAACTTTGACCCTTCCTCGTGACCGGAAATCACTGTTCGCGATCGATTTTATTCTTTTATCTTGAAGACCTTGCTGATGTCTAACTGTCATGCAAAAATCATTAAGTTCTACGGTCTGGTTTTTGAGTTATCTGCCCTTGAAGTTGGTGATTTTGAGATTTTTGTCAACTTTGAAAGGTCACAGCACGAAAAGTATTAAGGTTAGGTCTTACAACTTTACGATTTGAAGAAAACAATACCTTAGCTACATTCAGTATGAATTTCAGCTCTGTAGTGCAAGTATCTTCAGAGGAGAAGATTGTCAAAGGCGGGTGGGGTCAGAAACGGTGAAAATTGCACTAAAAGCAAAATGGCGGCCAAAGCACGTGACCTACGAATTTGTCCTGATTTCCTTTTTTTCATTATTTTTCATTGCGCTTCTTTTAAAAAAAAAATTAAGTCTCTAAGTGCATTTTGAAAAAAAAATCAATGTTAAATTTTCGATTTTGGATTCGAACTGGACCCTTAATGAATGAACCGATTTTGCCCAAAAGCTTCGCACGTCGATTCCAGGGTAAGGGCTATCTGCATGCCAAGTTTTGTCAAATTTGGAGCAGCCGTTTGAGCTGGAGCTTTCTCACAAAAAAAGTACAAATAATAATAATAATAACTAGGATTGACGCGTCAATACTTAGGTCTTCAGATTCCTCTTTGACCTTCACATACTGTTTGACCTTCACATGACTTTTTGTCTAAGAGGTAAACAGTAGCTAATACATTATCAAAATGACCAAATTCCACTTGATATTCAGTGTTAAAGACTTTTCAGAAAAATTCATCATGGTGGCCAATGTCAGCTATGACATCATTCTTCAGAGAATATTATTCCTAGTAGCAGAAAAAAATTTGGTTAAATTATCTCCCACCGTTTTCGAGATACATGTGATTTAACGTTGTCATGTAAAGAAAACACTGAAATTTTTAGATTTTTTTACCCCTACTCCATGTTGGTCCTTCTATCTCCTTAACTATCAAAATTTTTATGATAAAGTACAACATAGCAAAAGTTGTGCTTGGAATGGCGTATGAGAAAACACAATCAATTAAAAGATATCTTTATTAATAAAGAAACTGTGGAACCTTGAAATGTGCTAAAAATGAGGATTTTCCCAAAATCGCAATATTCAAGGACTGGTCATGGACAGAATTTTTTTTATCATCACTTGTTGATATTTTTTTCCGTCTACTCATTACATCTGCTTCACAAAACATCAATGATAAAATTTCTATCTGTAACAGTTTTGAAACTAAAATTCTCAAAGTAAAATAACCCTCGAAAGATGTTAAAATCGCCGAAAAATGTAAAAAATATCTTTATGTCCACATATTTCCTTTAATATCAACTTTTATATAATAATAATCTGTAGTGAAGTTGTTCAACAATCCTTGTAGAACAGAATGCATCAAACAGATTTCTTATGTGACATTCCCTTACAGAGTAATGACCCTTTGAACGTAACATGAAAAATGAACCTATTAAAAAATGTCTATTTTCAAGGGAAGATAACTCACGTTCTAGAAAAAAATTTAAAAAATCAGCTCGACACTTCTCTTGGTAATTCTTTCAGCTTTCAATTGAGCTATCAAACACTGATGTATGTCTTGCCGTGTATGAGGAGATAGATTTCAAAGACGCGTACTGTCAAAATCGCGAAAACGCGCCAAAATTTCAGTTTTTTGAAAATAGCCAAAAATCTATTATTACGGCCGAAAACGGCTATGGGTTTAATTGATGGGGTATGTTGATGCCCACATTTTGGTGAAAGTTTTGAGCGATTATCTTTCTTAGTTTTCGAGAAATTGAGGTATGAAGTTTCAACTTCAAAGGGAGATAACTCAAGAACAAATGGAAATTAGAAATTCAAAAGCTTCGCAGAGCCAGTTCAGGTGATATTCTTTCAGTCCTGAAAGTTTCATGAAAATCGATTGATTGGTTAAGTCAGAATCACTGTCACAAAATCGGTACAAATAATAAGAATAATAATAACTAGGATTGACGCGTCAATACTTAGGTCTTCAGATTCCTCTTTGACCTTCACATACTGTTTGACCTTCACATGACTTTTTGTCTAAGAGGTAAACAGTAGCTAATACATTATCAAAATGACCAAATTCCACTTGTTATTCAGTGTTAAAGACTTTTCAGAAAAATTCATCATGGTGGCCAATGTCAGCTATGACATCATTCTTCAGAGAATATTATTCCTAGTAGCAGAAAAAAATTTGGTTAAATTATCTCCCACCGTTTTCGAGATACATGTGATTTAACGTTGTAATGTAAAGAAAACACTGAAATTTAGGATTTTTTTACCCCTACTCCATGTTGGTCCTTCTATCTCCTTAACTATCAAAATTTTTATGATAAAGTACAACATAGCAAAAGTTGTGCTTGGAATGGCGTATGAGAAAACACAATCAATTTAAAGATATCTTCATTAATAAAGAAACTGTGGAACCTTGAAATGTGCTAAAAATGAGGATTTTCCCAAAATCGCAATATTCAAGGACTGGTCATGGACAGAATTTTTTTTATCATCACTTGTTGATATTTTTTTCCGTCTACTCATTACATCTGCTTCACAAAACATCAATGATAAAATTTCTATCTGTAACAGTTTTGAAACTAAAATTCTCAAAGTAAAATAACCCTCGAAAGATGTTAAAATCGCCGAAAAATGTAAAAAATCTCTTTATGTCCACATATTTTCTTTAATATCAACTTTTATATGATAATAATCTGTAGTGAATTTGTTCAACAATCATTGTGGAACAGAATGCATCAAACAGATTTCTTATTTGACATTCTCTTACAGAGTAATGTCCCTTTGAACGTAACATGAAAAATGATGCTTTAAAAAAATGTCAATTTTCAAGGGCAGATAACTCACGTTCTCGATGAAAATTCCAAAAAACGGCTCGACACTTTCTTGGCAGTTCATTTAGCTTTCATTTGAGCTATCAAACACTGCTGTATGTCTTGCCGTTATTGAGGAGAAGATTTTCAAAGACGAACACTGTTAAAATCGCGAAATTGCACCAAAATTTCAGTTTTTTGAAAATAGCCAAAAATCTATTATTACGGCCGAAAACGGCTATGCGCTTATTTGATGGGTAATGTTGATGCCCACATTTTGGTGAAAGTTTTGTGCGATTATCTTTCTTAGTTTTCGAGAAATTGAGGTATGAAGTTTTAACTTCAAAGGGAGATAACTCAAGAACAAATTGAAATTCGAAATTCAAAAGCTTCGCAGAGCCAGTTCAGGTGATACTCTATCAGTCCTGAAAGTTTCATGAAAATACATTCATTGGTAAGCTCAGAATCACTGTCACAAAATCGTACAAATAATAATAATAATAATAATAATAATAAAAATCCGGATAAGAACAATAGGTCTTTGACTTTCGTCTGAAGACCTAATAATAATAAAAATCCGGATAAGAACAATAGGTCTTTGACTTTCGTCTGAAGACCTAATAATAATAATAACTAGGACTGCCGCGGCAGTACTTAGGTCTTCAAGATTCCTGTTTGACCTTCACATACTGTTTGACCTTCACATGGCTTTTTGTCTAAGAGGTAAACAGTAACTAATACATTTTCCAAATTACCATATTTCACTTGATATTCAACGTTTAAGCCTTTACAGAAAATTCAACATGGCTGCAAACATGAATCATCTCAGGTTATAAAGTGTTGCTGCTGCCTGATGATAGATAAAGCATTGCCTAGTGTTTTATTGCCAATGAACTACAGTTTTTCAATCATAAATGTATCATAATCATTCAAAACGAAAGTAGGATTGACCACATTTAAATGCTCCGAATTTCAATGTTAATGTTTAATCTAATTTTAATGAGATTTATCCAAGATTGTATGATCTTTTATCTTTCATTTGATATATAGAACAAGTACTTACCATGTGTCGTTGGTTTACAAGAGTTTTTCAAACATCCCCACTAAAACACCCGTTTTCCAAAATGCAAACTTTGACCCTTCCTCAGGACCGGAAATGACTGTTCGCGATCGATTTTATTCTTTTATCTTAAAGACCTTGCCAATGTCTAACTCTCATGCAAAAATCATTGAATTCTAAGGTCCGGTTTTTGAGAAATCTGCCCTTGAAGTTGGCGATTTTTCGATTTTGGTCAACTTTGAAAGGTCACAGCACAAAAAGTATTAAGGTTAGGTCTTACAACTTTACGATTTAGAGAAAACAATACCTCAGCTACATTCAGTATGAATTCCAGCTCTCTAGTGGAAGTATCTTCAGAGGAGAAGATTGTCAAAGGTGGGTGGGGTCGGAATCGATGAAAATTGCACTAAAAGCAAGATGGCGGCCGAACCACGTGATCTACGAATTTTCCATGATTTCCTTTTTTTCATTATTTTTCATTGCGCTTCTTTTAAAAAAAAAATTAAGTCTCTAAGTGCATTTTGAAAAAAAAATCAATGTTAAATTTTCGATTTTGGATTCGAACTGGACCCTTAATGAATGAACAGATTTTGCCCAAAAGCTTCGCACGTCGATTCCAGGTTAAGAGGTATCTGCATGTCAAGTTTGGGCGAATTTGGAGCAGCCGTTTGGTCAGAATCTTTCTCACAAAAAAGTACAAATAATAATAATAACTAGGATTGACGCGTCAATACTTAGGTCTTCAGATTCCTCTTTGACCTTCACATACTGTTTGACCTTCACATGACTTTTTGTCTAAGAGGTAAACAGTAGCTAATACATTATCAAAATGACCAAATTCCACTTGATATTCAGTGTTAAAGACTTTTCAGAAAAAATCATCATGGTGGCAAATGTCAGCTATGACATCATTCTTCAGAGAATATTATTCCTAGTAGCAGAAAAAAATTTGGTTAAATTATCTCCCACCGTTTTCGAGATACATGTGATTTAACGTTGTAAAGTAAAGAAAACACTGAAATTTGAAGATTTTTTTACCCATACTCCATGTTGGTCCTTCTATCTCCTTAAATATCAAAATTTTTATGATAAAGTACAACATAGCAAAGGTTGTGCTTGGAATGGCGTATGAGAAAACACAATCAATTAAAAGATATCTTTATTAATAAAGAAACTGTGGAACCTTGAAATGTGCAAAAAATGAGGATTTTCCCAAAATCGCAATATTCAAGGACTGGTCATGGACAGAATATTTTTATCATCACTTGTTGATATTTTTTTCCGTCTACTCATTACATCTGCTTCACAAAACATCAATGTTAAAATTTCTATCTGTAACAGTTTTGAAACTAAAATTCTCAAAGTAAAATAACCCTCGAAAAATGTTAAAATCGCCGAAAAATGTAAAAAATCTGTTTATGTCCACATATTTCCTTTAATATCAACTTTTATATAATAATGACCTGTAGTGAACTTGTTCATCTATCATTGTAGAACAGAATGCATCAAACAGATTTCATTTTTGACATTTCCTTACAGAGTGGTGCCCCTTTGAACGTAACACGAAAAATGACCCTATAAAAAAAAGTCGAATTTCAAGGGCAGATAACGCCAGTCACAGTTCGAAATTTGAAGTTTCGGCAAATGCACGTTCTTACACACTGATTAGGCTTTCCAACGAGCTATCACACTAGTCTGTATATATTGCCGTTAGTGAGAAGAAGATTTTCAAAGACGCGTACCGTCAAAACCGCGAAATTTCACCAAAATTTCAGTTTTTCGAAAATAGAAAAAAATCTATTTATACGGCCGAAAACCGCTATGGTCTTAATCAATGGGGAATGTTGTTGCCCACATTTTAGTGAAAGTTTTATTGAATTATCTCCCTTAGTTACCGAGAAATTGAGGTTTGAAGTTTTTCCTTTAAGGGGAGATAACTCGAAAACAAAATCGAAATTCAAAAATCTGGCTCGTGCATGTCTAAGTTAGGTCATACTCTACAATTCCTGAAAGTTTCATGAAAATCAGTTCGTTGATAAGATCAGAAATGAACTAACAAAAAAAGTACAAATAATAATAATAATAATAATAATCCGGATAATAACAATAGGTCTTTGACTTTCGTCTGAAGACCTAATAAATATAGCCGCAAAGCGGCGACAAAAGGATTCAGCTGCAGTCATAACATCAACAAAGTATTAAAGGACCAGATCCTCTAACGATTTTTACAAAATGAACTTAAAATCATGAATAACTAAAGCAGGCTCAAAGCAAGTCTAGAGCACTCAAGCGCCGCATGCTACATCAAGCTACAATACACAGCCAGCTTGGCCTCTGCCTGACCTCGCACAGCTGTCACTAGAAAGCACTACTGCTAGCTAAATATTGAAAACTTAACTCACTCCAAACTCAAAACTATGCTACCTACACGTTTCTCATAGTAGACTTTTTTGCTTGAAATTTCATTGCGCTTCGTTTGGTATAACTTTTATGTCTCTATGACCATTTTGAGTTTTTTTACTTATCTTATGTAATTTGACACGTCCCATCGACCGGAAATGACTGTTCGCGAGCGATTTTATTCTTTTATCTAAGAGACCTTAGCCATGTCTATCTCTCATGCAAAAATCATTAAATTCTACGGTCTGGTTTTTGAGTTATCTGCCCTTGAATTTTGCGATTTTTAGATTTTGGTCAACTTTGAAACGTCATAGCACAAAAACTATTAAGGTTACGTCTTTCAACTTTAGGAATTCGAATCTACAATACTTCAGCTACATTCAGTATGAATTTGAGCTCTGTATGGCAAGTATGTTCAGAGAAGAAGATTGTCAAAGGTGGGTGGGGTCGGAAAATGCCAAAAATGCACTAAAAGCAAGATGGCGGCCAAACCACGTGACCTACGAATTTGCCATGATTTGTTTTTTTCCATTATTTGTTATTGCGCATCTTTTAAAAAAAAATTCAGGTCTCTAAGTGCATTTTGAAAAAAAAATCCATGTTAATTTTTCGAACTTGGATTCGACCTTGACCTTTTATTTGTCGACCGATTTCGCCCAAAAGCTTACTATGGCCTCTTCTCATAGAGTGCTATCAGTGTACAAAATTTTGCTGTTATAGCATCAGCCGTTTTTGCTAAAAGCTGCTAACAAAATCGGTGGAATAAAAATAATAATAATAATAATAATAAAACACGCCAATAACAATAAGGATTCAGCTTGAAAGCTGAATCCTTAATAATAATAATAAACTTGAAGAAATCGGATAAAAACAATAGGTCTTCACGACTTTGTCTTGAAGACCTAATAATAAACTTGAAGAAATCGGATAAAAACAATAGGTCTTCACGACTTTGTCTTGAAGACCTAACTAGGATTGACGCGTCAATACTTAGGTCTTCAGATTCCTCTTTGACCTTCACATACTGTTTGACCTTCACATGACTTTTTGTCTAAGAGGTAAACAGTAGCTAATACATTATCAAAATGACCAAATTCCACTTGATATTCAGTGTTAAAGACCTTTCAGAAAAATCCATCATGGCGGCCAAAGTCAGCTATGACATCATTCTTCAGAGAATATCATTCCTAGAAGCGGAACAAAATTTTGTTGAATTATCTATCACCGTTTTCCAGATACATGTGATTAAAGGCTGTAATGTAAAGTTGACTGTTTCAGACCTCTGTATAATGTAATGAAACCTTACACTTTAACTATTGATATTTTACTGATAAGGTATATCAGAAACAATGTTGGTCTTGTTTATCCACATACAAAGATGTTTTTTTTGTTTTGATAACTGAAATAGTAATGGAGTAATCAACTTTGGAACTTTATTGAAAACACTGAAATTTGAATATTTTTAGACCCCTACTCCATGTTGGTCCTTCTAGCTCCTTAACTATCAACATTTTTATGATAAAATACAACACATAAAAAGTTGTGCTTGGAATAGCGCATGTGAAAGTACAATCAATTTAAAGATATCTTTCTTAATAAAGAAACTGTGGAACTTTGAAATGTGCCAAAAATGAGGATTTTCCAAAAATCACAATATTCAAGGACTGGTCATGGAGAGGAAAAAAATTATCATCACTTGTTGATATTTTTTTCCGTCTACTCATTACATCTGCTTCACAAAACATCAATGTTAAAATTTATATCTGTAACAGTTTTGAAACTAAAATTCTCAAAGTAAAATAACCCTCGAAAAATGTTAAAATCGCCGAAAAATGTAAAAAATCTGTTTATGTCCACATATTTCCTTTAATATCAACTTTTATATGATAATGACCTGTAGTGAACTTGTTCATCTATCATTGTAGAACAGAATGCATCAAACAGATTTCATTTTTGACATTTCCTTACTGAGTAATGTCCCTTTGAACGTAACACGAAAAATGACCCTTTAAAAAAATGTCGAATTTCAAGGGCAGATAACGCGAGTCACAGTTCGAAATTTGAAGTTTCGGCAAATGCACGTTCTTACACACTGATTAGGCTTTCCAACGAGCTATCACACTAGTCTGTATATATTGCCGTTAGTGAGAAGAAGATTTTCAAAGACGCGTACCGTCAAAACCGCGAAATTTCACCAAAATTTCAGTTTTTCGAAAATAGAAAAAAATCTATTTATACGGCCGAAAACCGCTATGGTCTTAATCAATGGGGAATGTTGTTGCCCACATTTTGGTGAAAGTTTTATTGAATTATCTCCCTTAGTTACCGAGAAATTGAGGTTTGAAGTTTTTCCTTTAAGGGGAGATAACTCGAAAACAAAATCGAAATTCAAAAATCTGGCTCGTGCATGTCTAAGTTAGGTCATACTCTACAATTCCTGAAAGTTTCATGAAAATCAGTTCGTTGATAAGATCAGAAATGAACTAACAAAAAAAGTACAAATAATAATAATAATAAATATAGCCGCAAAGCGGCGACAAAAGGATTCAGCTGCAGTCATAACATCAACAAAGTATTAAAGGACCAGATCCTCAAACGATTTTTACAAAATGAACTTAAAATCATGAATAACTAAAGCAGGCTCAAAGCAAGTCTAGAGCACTCAAGCGCCGCATGCTACATCAAGCTACAATACACAGCCAGCTTGGCCTCTGCCTGACCTCGCACAGCTGTCACTAGAAAGCACTACTGCTAGCTAAATATTGAAAACTTAACTCACTCCAAACTCAAAACTATGCTACCTACACGTTTCTCATAGTAGACTTTTTTGCTTGAAATTTCATTGCGCTTCGTTTGGTATAACTTTTATGTCTCTATGACCATTTTGAGTTTTTTTACTTATCTTATGTAATTTGACACGTCCCATCGACCGGAAATGACTGTTCGCGAGCAATTTTATTCTTTTATCTTAGAGACCTTAGCCATGTCTATCTCTCATGCAAAAATCATTAAATTCTACGGTCTGGTTTTTGAGTTATCTGCCCTTGAATTTTGCGATTTTTAGATTTTGGTCAACTTTGAAACGTCATAGCACAAAAACTATTAAGGTTACGTCTTTCAACTTTAGGAATTCGAATCTACAATACTTCAGCTACATTCAGTATGAATTTGAGCTCTGTATGGCAAGTATGTTCAGAGAAGAAGATTGTCAAAGGTGGGTGGGGTCGGAAAATGCCAAAAATGCACTAAAAGCAAGATGGCGGCCAAACCACGTGACCTACGAATTTGCCATGATTTGTTTTTTTCCATTATTTGTTATTGCGCATCTTTTTAAAAAAAAATCAGGTCTCTAAGTGCATTTTGAAAAAAAAATCCATGTTAATTTTTCGAACTTGGATTCGACCTTGACCTTTTATTTATCGACCGATTTCGCCCAAAAGCTTACTATGGCCTCTTCTCATAGAGTGCTATCAGTGTACAAAATTTTGCTGTTATAGCATCAGCCGTTTTTGCTAAAAGCTGCTAACAAAATCGGTGGAATAAAAATAATAATAATAATAATAATAAAACACGCCAATAACAATAAGGATTCAGCTTGAAAGCTGAATCCTTAATAATAATCCGGATAATAACAATAGGTCTTTGACTTTCGTCTGAAGACCTAACTAGGATTGACGCGTCAATACTTAGGTCTTCAAGATTCCTGTTTGACCTTCACACAGTTTTTGACCTTCACATGACTTTTTGTCTAAGAGGTAAACAGTAGCTAATACATTATCAAAATGACCAAATTCCACTTGATATTCAACATTAAAGGCTTTACCGAATATTCATCATGACTGCAATCATCTCAGGTTCTACAGTCTTGTTGCTGCCTGATGATAGATACAACATTTCCTAGTGTTTTATTGCTAATGAACAAAAAAATTTCAATCATTCTTATATCAGAATCATTTTAAACAAAAGTAGGATTGACCACCTTTAAATACTCCAAAATCAATGTTAATGTTTAATCTTATTTTAATGAGATTTATCAAAGATTGTATGTTCTTTTGGCTTTCATATGATATATAGAACAAATATGTATCACGTGTCGTAGGTTAACAAGGATTTTTCAAACATACCCACCAAAACACCCGTTTTCAAAAATGCAAACTTTGACCCTTCCTCGTGACCGGAAATCACTGTTCGCGATCGATTTTATTCTTTTATCTTGAAGACCTTGCTCATGTCTAACTCTCATGCAAAAATCATTAAGTTCTATGGTCTGGTTTTTGAGTTATCTGCCCTTGAAGTTGGCGATTTTTCGATTTTGGTCAACTTTGAAAGGTCACAGCACAAAATGTATTAATGTTAGCACCAATATTTTTCTATAACTTTTATGTACAATACTTCAGCTACATACAGTATGAATTTCAGCTCTCTAGTGCAAGTATCTTCAGAGGAGAAGATTCACAAAGGCGGGTGGGGTCGGAAACGGTCGAAAATGCACTAAAAGCAAGATGGCGGACAAACCACGTGACCTACGAATTTGTCCTGATTCCCTTTTTTTCATCATTTTTCATTGCGCATCGTTTAAAAAAATTTTTAAGTCTCTAAGTGCATTTTGAAAAAAAAATCAATGTTAAATTTTCGATTTTGGATTCGAACTGGACCTTTAATGAATGAACCGATTTTGCCCAAAAGCTTCGCATGTCTATTCCAGGGTAAAATCTACAATCCCTGAAAGTTTCATGAAAATCGGCTCGTTAATACGTTCAGAAATGGAGGAACAAAAAAACGTCCAAATAATAATAATAATAACTAGGACTGCCGCGGCAGTACTTAGGTCTTCAAGATTCCTGTTTGACCTTCACATACTGTTTGACCTTCACATGGCTTTTTGTCTAAGAGGTAAACAGTAACTAATACATTATCCAAATTACCATATTTCACTTGATATTCAACGTTTAAGCCTTTACAGAAAATTCAACATGGCTGCAAACATGAATCATCTCAGGTTATAAAGTGTTGCTGCTGCCTGATGATAGATAAAGCATTGCCTAGTGTTTTATTGCCAATGAACTACAGTTTTTCAATCATAAATGTATCATAATCATTCAAAACGAAAGTAGGATTGACCACATTTAAATGCTCCGAAATTTCAATGTTAATGTTTAATCTGATTTTAATGAGATTTATCCAAGGTTGTATGATCTTTTATCTTTCATTTGATATATAGAACAAGTATTTATCATGTGTCGTTGGTTTACAAGAGTTTTTCAAACATACCCACCAAAACACCCGTTTTCCAAAATGCAAAGTTTGACCCTTCCTCAGGACCGGAAATGACTGTTCGCGATCGATTTTATTCTTTTATCTTGAAGACCTTGCTAATGTCTAACTCTCATGCAAAAATCATTGAATTCCAAGGTCTGGTTTTTGAGTTATCTGCCCTTGAAGTTGGTGATTTTCAGATTTTTGTCAACTTTGAAAGGTCACAGAACAAAAAGTATTACGGTCAGGTCTTACAACTTTAGGAATTGAAGAAAAAAATACCTCAGCTACATTCAGTATGAATTTCAGCTCTCTAGTGCAAGTATCTTCAGAGGAGAAGATTGTCAAAGGTGGGTGGGGTCGGAAACGATGAAAATTGCACTAAAAGCAAGATGGCGGCCGAACCACGTGACCTACGAATTTGCCATGATTTACTTTTTTTCATTATTTTTCATTGCGCTTCTTTTAAAAAAAATTTAAGTCTCTAAGTGCATTTTAAAAAAAAAATCAATGTTAAATTTTCGATTTTGGATTCGAACTGGACCTTTAATGTACGAGTCGATTTTGCCCAAAAGCTTATTATGTCTATTCCTCTGTAAGAGCTATGAGCATGCCAAGTTTGGACGAATTTGGAGCAGCCGTTTGGGCTGCAGCTCGTTCACAAAAAAAGTACAAATAATAATAATAAAAAGAAAAAGAACTTGAAGAAATCGGATAAAAACAATAGGTCTTCACGACTTTGTCTTGAAGACCTAACTAGGACTGCCGCGGCAGTACTTAGGTCTTCAAGATTCCTGTTTGACCTTCACATACTGTTTGACCTTCACATGCATGTTTGAACTTCACATGGATGTTTGTTAAAGAGGTTTAAACCATTCCGACCAAAACATCACTTTTTAATATGCAAAGTTTGACCCTTCCTCCTGACCGGAAGTGACTGTTCGCGATCGATTTTATTCTTTTATCTTAAAGACCTGGCTGATGTCTAACTCTCATGCAAAAATCATGAAGTTCTAAGGTCTGGTTTTTGAGTTATCTGCCCTTGAAGTTGGTGATTTTCAGATTTTGGTCAACTTTGAAAGGTCACAGCACAAAAAGTATTAAGGTTAGGTCTTACAACTTTAGGAATTCAAGAAACCAATACCTCAGCTACATTCTGTATGAATGTCACCTCTCTAGTGCAAGTATCTTCAGAGGAGAAGATTGTCAAAGGCGGGTGGGGTCGGAAATGGTGAGAATTGCACTAAAAGCAAAATGGCGGCCAAAGCACGTGACCTACGAATTTGTCCTGATTTAATTTTTTTCATTATTTTTCATTGCGCTTCTTTTAAAAAAAATTTAAGACTCTAAGTGCATTTTGAAAAAAAAATCAATGTTAAATTTTCGATTTTGGATTCGAACTGGACCTTTAATGTACCAGTCGATTTTGCCCAAAAGCTTCGCATGTCGATTCCAGGGTAAGGGCTATCAGCATGCCAAGTTTGGGTGAATTTGGAGCAGCCGTTTGGGCTGTATCTCGTTCACAAAATTGTACAAATAATAATAATAACTAGGATTGACGCGTCAATACTTAGGTCTTCAGATTCCTCTTTGACCTTCACATACTGTTTGACCTTCACATGACTTTTTGTCTAAGAGGTAAACAGTAGCTAATACATTATGAAAATGACCAAATTCCACTTGATATTCAGTGTTAAAGACTTTTCAGAAAAATTCATCATGGTGGCCAATGTCAGCTATGACATCATTCTTCAGAGAATATTATTCCTAGTAGCAGAAAAAAATTTGGTTAAATTATCTCCCACCGTTTTCGAGATACATGTGATTTAACGTTGTAATGTAAAGAAAAACTGAAATTTGAAGATTTTTTTACCCCTACTCCATGTTGGTCCTTCTATCTCCTTAACTATCAAAATTTTTATGATAAAGTACAACATAGCAGAAGTTGTGCTTGGAATGGCGTATGAGAAAACACAATCAATTAAAAGATATCTTTATTAATAAAGAAACTGTGGAACCTTGAAATGTGCTAAAAATGAGGATTTTCCCAAAATCGCAATATTCAAGGACTGGTCATGGACAGAATTTTTTTTATCATCACTTGTTGATATTTTTTTCCGTCTACTCATTACATCTGCTTCACAAAACATCAATGATAAAATTTCTATCTGTAACAGTTTTGAAACTAAAATTCTCAAAGTAAAATAACCCTCGAAAGATGTTAAAATCGCCGAAAAATGTAAAAAATCTCTTTATGTCCACATATTTCCTTTAATATCAACTTTTATATGATAATAATCTGTAGTGAATTTGTTCAACAATCATTGTGGAACAGAATGCATCAAACAGATTTCTTATTTGACACTCCCTTACAGAGTAATGTCCCTTTGAACGTAACATGAAAAATGATGCTTTAAAAAAATGTCCATTTTCAAGGGCAGATAACTCACGTTCTCGATGAAAATTCCAAAAAACGGCTCGATACTTTCTTGGCAGTTCTTTTAGCTTTCATTTGAGCTATCAAACACTGCTGTATGTCTTGCCGTTATTGAGAAGAAGATTTTCAAAGACGAACACTGTTAAAATCGCGAAATTGCACCAAAATTTCAGTTTTTTGAAAATAGCCAAAAATCTATTATTACGGCCGAAAACGGCTATGCGCTTATTGGATGGGTAATGTTGATGCCCACATTTTGGTGAAAGTTTTGTGCGATTATCTTTCTTAGTTTTCGAGAAATTGAGGTATGAAGTTTTAACTTCAAAGGGAGATAACTCAAGAACAAATTGCAATCTGAAATTCAAAAGCTTCGCATAGCCAGTTCAGGTGATACTCTATCAGTCCTGAAAGTTTCATGAAAATACATTCATTGGTAAGCTCAGAATCACTGTGACAAAATCGTACAAATAATAATAATAATAATAAAAATCCGGATAAGAACAATAGGTCTTTGACTTTCGTCTGAAGACCTAATAAGAACAATAGGTCTTTGACTTTCGTCTGAAGACCTAACTAGGATTGACGCGTCAATACTTAGGTCTTCAAGATTCCTCTTTGACCTTCACACAGTGTTTGACCTTCACATGACTTTTTGTCTAAGAGGTAAACAGTAACTAATACATTATCAAAATGATCAAATTCCACTTGATATTCAGTGTTAAAGACTTTTCAGAAAAATTCATCATGGTGGCCAATGTCAGCTATGACATCATTCTTCAGAGAATATTATTCCTAGAAGCAGAAATTTTTGTTATTGAATTATCTGTCACCGTTTTCAAGATACATGTGATTTAACGCTGTAAAGTAAAGTTGACTGTTTCAGACCCCTGTATAATGTAATGAAACCTAACACTTTAACTATTGATATTATACTGATAACTCAAAAAGTTTAACCAAAAGATGCAAACATAATACATGCTACAATATACCAGAGTAGGTCAAAAATGCGTAGTCTAGCAATCCAGCAACGGGGAGTTGGAAATGGCCCTTTGTAGCGTCAATCTCTCAAATGAAAGATATGGCCAAGACATATTCCAAGACCAAATTCATGTACATGCACGTACACGTACACGTACACGTACATGAAAGGTGTCCAAGTCAGATCAGAAGAGAGGCAGGAGGTCTAGCAATAAAGACCAGACCAGACCGACCCGACCGACCGACTAATTTAATCATAGAGGGTAGAGTCCTGATTTTGACTTATACATGGTAGCAGATTCCACTCAGCTGGGTGTGAACGTATTGATTGAATTAACTCTGTTTTAAAAAGCCCTATCACCTCTGTGGAACTTTAAAATATACCTTTCCCTCCAACTCAATGTTTTTAACTTTGTGAAATTGTTGTTTTCTTGCAAACAATGCGATATGTCATGAAAATTAGACTTTTCTCACCTTTTTTTTTACAAATCCCTTATCTGTCACCGTTTTCGAGATACATGTGACTTAACGTTTTTGCCGTCTACTCATTACATCTGCTTCACAAAACATCAATGATAAAATTTCTATCTGTAACAGTTTTGAAACTAAAATTCTCAAAGTAAAATAACCCTCGAAAGATGTTAAAATCGCCGAAAAATGTAAAAAATCTCTTTATGTCCACATATTTCCTTTAATATCAACTTTTATATGATAATAATCTGTAGTGAATTTGTTCAACAATCATTGTGGAACAGAATGCATCAAACAGATTTCTTATTTGACACTCCCTTACAGAGTAATGTCCCTTTGAACGTAACATGAAAAATGATGCTTTAAAAAAATGTCCATTTTCAAGGGCAGATAACTCACGTTCTCGATGAAAATTCCAAAAAACGGCTCGATACTTTCTTGGCAGTTCTTTTAGCTTTCATTTGAGCTATCAAACACTGCTGTATGTCTTGCCGTTATTGAGAAGAAGATTTTCAAAGACGAACACTGTTAAAATCGCGAAATTGCACCAAAATTTCAGTTTTTTGAAAATAGCCAAAAATCTATTATTACGGCCGAAAACGGCTATGCGCTTATTGGATGGGTAATGTTGATGCCCACATTTTGGTGAAAGTTTTGTGCGATTATCTTTCTTAGTTTTCGAGAAATTGAGGTATGAAGTTTTAACTTCAAAGGGAGATAACTCAAGAACAAATTGCAATCTGAAATTCAAAAGCTTCGCATAGCCAGTTCAGGTGATACTCTATCAGTCCTGAAAGTTTCATGAAAATACATTCATTGGTAAGCTCAGAATCACTGTGACAAAATCGTACAAATAATAATAATAATAATAAAAATCCGGATAAGAACAATAGGTCTTTGACTTTCGTCTGAAGACCTAATAAGAACAATAGGTCTTTGACTTTCGTCTGAAGACCTAACTAGGATTGACGCGTCAATACTTAGGTCTTCAAGATTCCTCTTTGACCTTCACACAGTGTTTGACCTTCACATGACTTTTTGTCTAAGAGGTAAACAGTAACTAATACATTATCAAAATGATCAAATTCCACTTGATATTCAGTGTTAAAGACTTTTCAGAAAAATTCATCATGGTGGCCAATGTCAGCTATGACATCATTCTTCAGAGAATATTATTCCTAGAAGCAGAAATTTTTGTTATTGAATTATCTGTCACCGTTTTCAAGATACATGTGATTTAACGCTGTAAAGTAAAGTTGACTGTTTCAGACCCCTGTATAATGTAATGAAACCTAACACTTTAACTATTGATATTATACTGATAACTCAAAAAGTTTAACCAAAAGATGCAAACATAATACATGCTACAATATACCAGAGTAGGTCAAAAATGCGTAGTCTAGCAATCCAGCAACGGGGAGTTGGAAATGGCCCTTTGTAGCGTCAATCTCTCAAATGAAAGATATGGCCAAGACATATTCCAAGACCAAATTCATGTACATGCACGTACACGTACACGTACACGTACATGAAAGGTGTCCAAGTCAGATCAGAAGAGAGGCAGGAGGTCTAGCAATAAAGACCAGACCAGACCGACCCGACCGACCGACTAATTTAATCATAGAGGGTAGAGTCCTGATTTTGACTTATACATGGTAGCAGATTCCACTCAGCTGGGTGTGAACGTATTGATTGAATTAACTCTGTTTTAAAAAGCCCTATCACCTCTGTGGAACTTTAAAATATACCTTTCCCTCCAACTCAATGTTTTTAACTTTGTGAAATTGTTGTTTTCTTGCAAACAATGCGATATGTCATGAAAATTAGACTTTTCTCACCTTTTTTTTTACAAATCCCTTATCTGTCACCGTTTTCGAGATACATGTGACTTAACGTTTTTGCCGTCTACTCATTACATCTGCTTCACAAAACATCAATGATAAAATTTCTATCTGTAACAGTTTTGAAACTAAAATTCTCAAAGTAAAATAACCCTCGAAAGATGTTAAAATCGCCGAAAAATGTAAAAAATCTCTTTATGTCCACATATTTCCTTTAATATCAACTTTTATATGATAATAATCTGTAGTGAATTTGTTCAACAATCATTGTGGAACAGAATGCATCAAACAGATTTCTTATTTGACACTCCCTTACAGAGTAATGTCCCTTTGAACGTAACATGAAAAATGATGCTTTAAAAAAATGTCCATTTTCAAGGGCAGATAACTCACGTTCTCGATGAAAATTCCAAAAAACGGCTCGATACTTTCTTGGCAGTTCTTTTAGCTTTCATTTGAGCTATCAAACACTGCTGTATGTCTTGCCGTTATTGAGAAGAAGATTTTCAAAGACGAACACTGTTAAAATCGCGAAATTGCACCAAAATTTCAGTTTTTTGAAAATAGCCAAAAATCTATTATTACGGCCGAAAACGGCTATGCGCTTATTGGATGGGTAATGTTGATGCCCACATTTTGGTGAAAGTTTTGTGCGATTATCTTTCTTAGTTTTCGAGAAATTGAGGTATGAAGTTTTAACTTCAAAGGGAGATAACTCAAGAACAAATTGCAATCTGAAATTCAAAAGCTTCGCATAGCCAGTTCAGGTGATACTCTATCAGTCCTGAAAGTTTCATGAAAATACATTCATTGGTAAGCTCAGAATCACTGTGACAAAATCGTACAAATAATAATAATAATAATAAAAATCCGGATAAGAACAATAGGTCTTTGACTTTCGTCTGAAGACCTAATAAGAACAATAGGTCTTTGACTTTCGTCTGAAGACCTAACTAGGATTGACGCGTCAATACTTAGGTCTTCAAGATTCCTCTTTGACCTTCACACAGTGTTTGACCTTCACATGACTTTTTGTCTAAGAGGTAAACAGTAACTAATACATTATCAAAATGATCAAATTCCACTTGATATTCAGTGTTAAAGACTTTTCAGAAAAATTCATCATGGTGGCCAATGTCAGCTATGACATCATTCTTCAGAGAATATTATTCCTAGAAGCAGAAATTTTTGTTATTGAATTATCTGTCACCGTTTTCAAGATACATGTGATTTAACGCTGTAAAGTAAAGTTGACTGTTTCAGACCCCTGTATAATGTAATGAAACCTAACACTTTAACTATTGATATTATACTGATAACTCAAAAAGTTTAACCAAAAGATGCAAACATAATACATGCTACAATATACCAGAGTAGGTCAAAAATGCGTAGTCTAGCAATCCAGCAACGGGGAGTTGGAAATGGCCCTTTGTAGCGTCAATCTCTCAAATGAAAGATATGGCCAAGACATATTCCAAGACCAAATTCATGTACATGCACGTACACGTACACGTACACGTACATGAAAGGTGTCCAAGTCAGATCAGAAGAGAGGCAGGAGGTCTAGCAATAAAGACCAGACCAGACCGACCCGACCGACCGACTAATTTAATCATAGAGGGTAGAGTCCTGATTTTGACTTATACATGGTAGCAGATTCCACTCAGCTGGGTGTGAACGTATTGATTGAATTAACTCTGTTTTAAAAAGCCCTATCACCTCTGTGGAACTTTAAAATATACCTTTCCCTCCAACTCAATGTTTTTAACTTTGTGAAATTGTTGTTTTCTTGCAAACAATGCGATATGTCATGAAAATTAGACTTTTCTCACCTTTTTTTTTACAAATCCCTTATCTGTCACCGTTTTCGAGATACATGTGACTTAACGTTTTTGCCGTCTACTCATTACATCTGCTTCACAAAACATCAATGATAAAATTTCTATCTGTAACAGTTTTGAAACTAAAATTCTCAAAGTAAAATAACCCTCGAAAGATGTTAAAATCGCCGAAAAATGTAAAAAATCTCTTTATGTCCACATATTTCCTTTAATATCAACTTTTATATGATAATAATCTGTAGTGAATTTGTTCAACAATCATTGTGGAACAGAATGCATCAAACAGATTTCTTATTTGACACTCCCTTACAGAGTAATGTCCCTTTGAACGTAACATGAAAAATGATGCTTTAAAAAAATGTCCATTTTCAAGGGCAGATAACTCACGTTCTCGATGAAAATTCCAAAAAACGGCTCGATACTTTCTTGGCAGTTCTTTTAGCTTTCATTTGAGCTATCAAACACTGCTGTATGTCTTGCCGTTATTGAGAAGAAGATTTTCAAAGACGAACACTGTTAAAATCGCGAAATTGCACCAAAATTTCAGTTTTTTGAAAATAGCCAAAAATCTATTATTACGGCCGAAAACGGCTATGCGCTTATTGGATGGGTAATGTTGATGCCCACATTTTGGTGAAAGTTTTGTGCGATTATCTTTCTTAGTTTTCGAGAAATTGAGGTATGAAGTTTTAACTTCAAAGGGAGATAACTCAAGAACAAATTGCAATCTGAAATTCAAAAGCTTCGCATAGCCAGTTCAGGTGATACTCTATCAGTCCTGAAAGTTTCATGAAAATACATTCATTGGTAAGCTCAGAATCACTGTGACAAAATCGTACAAATAATAATAATAATAATAAAAATCCGGATAAGAACAATAGGTCTTTGACTTTCGTCTGAAGACCTAATAAGAACAATAGGTCTTTGACTTTCGTCTGAAGACCTAACTAGGATTGACGCGTCAATACTTAGGTCTTCAAGATTCCTCTTTGACCTTCACACAGTGTTTGACCTTCACATGACTTTTTGTCTAAGAGGTAAACAGTAACTAATACATTATCAAAATGATCAAATTCCACTTGATATTCAGTGTTAAAGACTTTTCAGAAAAATTCATCATGGTGGCCAATGTCAGCTATGACATCATTCTTCAGAGAATATTATTCCTAGAAGCAGAAATTTTTGTTATTGAATTATCTGTCACCGTTTTCAAGATACATGTGATTTAACGCTGTAAAGTAAAGTTGACTGTTTCAGACCCCTGTATAATGTAATGAAACCTAACACTTTAACTATTGATATTATACTGATAACTCAAAAAGTTTAACCAAAAGATGCAAACATAATACATGCTACAATATACCAGAGTAGGTCAAAAATGCGTAGTCTAGCAATCCAGCAACGGGGAGTTGGAAATGGCCCTTTGTAGCGTCAATCTCTCAAATGAAAGATATGGCCAAGACATATTCCAAGACCAAATTCATGTACATGCACGTACACGTACACGTACACGTACATGAAAGGTGTCCAAGTCAGATCAGAAGAGAGGCAGGAGGTCTAGCAATAAAGACCAGACCAGACCGACCCGACCGACCGACTAATTTAATCATAGAGGGTAGAGTCCTGATTTTGACTTATACATGGTAGCAGATTCCACTCAGCTGGGTGTGAACGTATTGATTGAATTAACTCTGTTTTAAAAAGCCCTATCACCTCTGTGGAACTTTAAAATATACCTTTCCCTCCAACTCAATGTTTTTAACTTTGTGAAATTGTTGTTTTCTTGCAAACAATGCGATATGTCATGAAAATTAGACTTTTCTCACCTTTTTTTTTACAAATCCCTTATCTGTCACCGTTTTCGAGATACATGTGACTTAACGTTTTTGCCGTCTACTCATTACATCTGCTTCACAAAACATCAATGATAAAATTTCTATCTGTAACAGTTTTGAAACTAAAATTCTCAAAGTAAAATAACCCTCGAAAGATGTTAAAATCGCCGAAAAATGTAAAAAATCTCTTTATGTCCACATATTTCCTTTAATATCAACTTTTATATGATAATAATCTGTAGTGAATTTGTTCAACAATCATTGTGGAACAGAATGCATCAAACAGATTTCTTATTTGACACTCCCTTACAGAGTAATGTCCCTTTGAACGTAACATGAAAAATGATGCTTTAAAAAAATGTCCATTTTCAAGGGCAGATAACTCACGTTCTCGATGAAAATTCCAAAAAACGGCTCGATACTTTCTTGGCAGTTCTTTTAGCTTTCATTTGAGCTATCAAACACTGCTGTATGTCTTGCCGTTATTGAGAAGAAGATTTTCAAAGACGAACACTGTTAAAATCGCGAAATTGCACCAAAATTTCAGTTTTTTGAAAATAGCCAAAAATCTATTATTACGGCCGAAAACGGCTATGCGCTTATTGGATGGGTAATGTTGATGCCCACATTTTGGTGAAAGTTTTGTGCGATTATCTTTCTTAGTTTTCGAGAAATTGAGGTATGAAGTTTTAACTTCAAAGGGAGATAACTCAAGAACAAATTGCAATCTGAAATTCAAAAGCTTCGCATAGCCAGTTCAGGTGATACTCTATCAGTCCTGAAAGTTTCATGAAAATACATTCATTGGTAAGCTCAGAATCACTGTGACAAAATCGTACAAATAATAATAATAATAATAAAAATCCGGATAAGAACAATAGGTCTTTGACTTTCGTCTGAAGACCTAATAAGAACAATAGGTCTTTGACTTTCGTCTGAAGACCTAACTAGGATTGACGCGTCAATACTTAGGTCTTCAAGATTCCTCTTTGACCTTCACACAGTGTTTGACCTTCACATGACTTTTTGTCTAAGAGGTAAACAGTAACTAATACATTATCAAAATGATCAAATTCCACTTGATATTCAGTGTTAAAGACTTTTCAGAAAAATTCATCATGGTGGCCAATGTCAGCTATGACATCATTCTTCAGAGAATATTATTCCTAGAAGCAGAAATTTTTGTTATTGAATTATCTGTCACCGTTTTCAAGATACATGTGATTTAACGCTGTAAAGTAAAGTTGACTGTTTCAGACCCCTGTATAATGTAATGAAACCTAACACTTTAACTATTGATATTATACTGATAACTCAAAAAGTTTAACCAAAAGATGCAAACATAATACATGCTACAATATACCAGAGTAGGTCAAAAATGCGTAGTCTAGCAATCCAGCAACGGGGAGTTGGAAATGGCCCTTTGTAGCGTCAATCTCTCAAATGAAAGATATGGCCAAGACATATTCCAAGACCAAATTCATGTACATGCACGTACACGTACACGTACACGTACATGAAAGGTGTCCAAGTCAGATCAGAAGAGAGGCAGGAGGTCTAGCAATAAAGACCAGACCAGACCGACCCGACCGACCGACTAATTTAATCATAGAGGGTAGAGTCCTGATTTTGACTTATACATGGTAGCAGATTCCACTCAGCTGGGTGTGAACGTATTGATTGAATTAACTCTGTTTTAAAAAGCCCTATCACCTCTGTGGAACTTTAAAATATACCTTTCCCTCCAACTCAATGTTTTTAACTTTGTGAAATTGTTGTTTTCTTGCAAACAATGCGATATGTCATGAAAATTAGACTTTTCTCACCTTTTTTTTTACAAATCCCTTATCTGTCACCGTTTTCGAGATACATGTGACTTAACGTTTTTGCCGTCTACTCATTACATCTGCTTCACAAAACATCAATGATAAAATTTCTATCTGTAACAGTTTTGAAACTAAAATTCTCAAAGTAAAATAACCCTCGAAAGATGTTAAAATCGCCGAAAAATGTAAAAAATCTCTTTATGTCCACATATTTCCTTTAATATCAACTTTTATATGATAATAATCTGTAGTGAATTTGTTCAACAATCATTGTGGAACAGAATGCATCAAACAGATTTCTTATTTGACACTCCCTTACAGAGTAATGTCCCTTTGAACGTAACATGAAAAATGATGCTTTAAAAAAATGTCCATTTTCAAGGGCAGATAACTCACGTTCTCGATGAAAATTCCAAAAAACGGCTCGATACTTTCTTGGCAGTTCTTTTAGCTTTCATTTGAGCTATCAAACACTGCTGTATGTCTTGCCGTTATTGAGAAGAAGATTTTCAAAGACGAACACTGTTAAAATCGCGAAATTGCACCAAAATTTCAGTTTTTTGAAAATAGCCAAAAATCTATTATTACGGCCGAAAACGGCTATGCGCTTATTGGATGGGTAATGTTGATGCCCACATTTTGGTGAAAGTTTTGTGCGATTATCTTTCTTAGTTTTCGAGAAATTGAGGTATGAAGTTTTAACTTCAAAGGGAGATAACTCAAGAACAAATTGCAATCTGAAATTCAAAAGCTTCGCATAGCCAGTTCAGGTGATACTCTATCAGTCCTGAAAGTTTCATGAAAATACATTCATTGGTAAGCTCAGAATCACTGTGACAAAATCGTACAAATAATAATAATAATAATAAAAATCCGGATAAGAACAATAGGTCTTTGACTTTCGTCTGAAGACCTAATAAGAACAATAGGTCTTTGACTTTCGTCTGAAGACCTAACTAGGATTGACGCGTCAATACTTAGGTCTTCAAGATTCCTCTTTGACCTTCACACAGTGTTTGACCTTCACATGACTTTTTGTCTAAGAGGTAAACAGTAACTAATACATTATCAAAATGATCAAATTCCACTTGATATTCAGTGTTAAAGACTTTTCAGAAAAATTCATCATGGTGGCCAATGTCAGCTATGACATCATTCTTCAGAGAATATTATTCCTAGAAGCAGAAATTTTTGTTATTGAATTATCTGTCACCGTTTTCAAGATACATGTGATTTAACGCTGTAAAGTAAAGTTGACTGTTTCAGACCCCTGTATAATGTAATGAAACCTAACACTTTAACTATTGATATTATACTGATAACTCAAAAAGTTTAACCAAAAGATGCAAACATAATACATGCTACAATATACCAGAGTAGGTCAAAAATGCGTAGTCTAGCAATCCAGCAACGGGGAGTTGGAAATGGCCCTTTGTAGCGTCAATCTCTCAAATGAAAGATATGGCCAAGACATATTCCAAGACCAAATTCATGTACATGCACGTACACGTACACGTACACGTACATGAAAGGTGTCCAAGTCAGATCAGAAGAGAGGCAGGAGGTCTAGCAATAAAGACCAGACCAGACCGACCCGACCGACCGACTAATTTAATCATAGAGGGTAGAGTCCTGATTTTGACTTATACATGGTAGCAGATTCCACTCAGCTGGGTGTGAACGTATTGATTGAATTAACTCTGTTTTAAAAAGCCCTATCACCTCTGTGGAACTTTAAAATATACCTTTCCCTCCAACTCAATGTTTTTAACTTTGTGAAATTGTTGTTTTCTTGCAAACAATGCGATATGTCATGAAAATTAGACTTTTCTCACCTTTTTTTTTACAAATCCCTTATCTGTCACCGTTTTCGAGATACATGTGACTTAACGTTTTTGCCGTCTACTCATTACATCTGCTTCACAAAACATCAATGATAAAATTTCTATCTGTAACAGTTTTGAAACTAAAATTCTCAAAGTAAAATAACCCTCGAAAGATGTTAAAATCGCCGAAAAATGTAAAAAATCTCTTTATGTCCACATATTTCCTTTAATATCAACTTTTATATGATAATAATCTGTAGTGAATTTGTTCAACAATCATTGTGGAACAGAATGCATCAAACAGATTTCTTATTTGACACTCCCTTACAGAGTAATGTCCCTTTGAACGTAACATGAAAAATGATGCTTTAAAAAAATGTCCATTTTCAAGGGCAGATAACTCACGTTCTCGATGAAAATTCCAAAAAACGGCTCGATACTTTCTTGGCAGTTCTTTTAGCTTTCATTTGAGCTATCAAACACTGCTGTATGTCTTGCCGTTATTGAGAAGAAGATTTTCAAAGACGAACACTGTTAAAATCGCGAAATTGCACCAAAATTTCAGTTTTTTGAAAATAGCCAAAAATCTATTATTACGGCCGAAAACGGCTATGCGCTTATTGGATGGGTAATGTTGATGCCCACATTTTGGTGAAAGTTTTGTGCGATTATCTTTCTTAGTTTTCGAGAAATTGAGGTATGAAGTTTTAACTTCAAAGGGAGATAACTCAAGAACAAATTGCAATCTGAAATTCAAAAGCTTCGCATAGCCAGTTCAGGTGATACTCTATCAGTCCTGAAAGTTTCATGAAAATACATTCATTGGTAAGCTCAGAATCACTGTGACAAAATCGTACAAATAATAATAATAATAATAAAAATCCGGATAAGAACAATAGGTCTTTGACTTTCGTCTGAAGACCTAATAAGAACAATAGGTCTTTGACTTTCGTCTGAAGACCTAACTAGGATTGACGCGTCAATACTTAGGTCTTCAAGATTCCTCTTTGACCTTCACACAGTGTTTGACCTTCACATGACTTTTTGTCTAAGAGGTAAACAGTAACTAATACATTATCAAAATGATCAAATTCCACTTGATATTCAGTGTTAAAGACTTTTCAGAAAAATTCATCATGGTGGCCAATGTCAGCTATGACATCATTCTTCAGAGAATATTATTCCTAGAAGCAGAAATTTTTGTTATTGAATTATCTGTCACCGTTTTCAAGATACATGTGATTTAACGCTGTAAAGTAAAGTTGACTGTTTCAGACCCCTGTATAATGTAATGAAACCTAACACTTTAACTATTGATATTATACTGATAACTCAAAAAGTTTAACCAAAAGATGCAAACATAATACATGCTACAATATACCAGAGTAGGTCAAAAATGCGTAGTCTAGCAATCCAGCAACGGGGAGTTGGAAATGGCCCTTTGTAGCGTCAATCTCTCAAATGAAAGATATGGCCAAGACATATTCCAAGACCAAATTCATGTACATGCACGTACACGTACACGTACACGTACATGAAAGGTGTCCAAGTCAGATCAGAAGAGAGGCAGGAGGTCTAGCAATAAAGACCAGACCAGACCGACCCGACCGACCGACTAATTTAATCATAGAGGGTAGAGTCCTGATTTTGACTTATACATGGTAGCAGATTCCACTCAGCTGGGTGTGAACGTATTGATTGAATTAACTCTGTTTTAAAAAGCCCTATCACCTCTGTGGAACTTTAAAATATACCTTTCCCTCCAACTCAATGTTTTTAACTTTGTGAAATTGTTGTTTTCTTGCAAACAATGCGATATGTCATGAAAATTAGACTTTTCTCACCTTTTTTTTTACAAATCCCTTATCTGTCACCGTTTTCGAGATACATGTGACTTAACGTTTTTGCCGTCTACTCATTACATCTGCTTCACAAAACATCAATGATAAAATTTCTATCTGTAACAGTTTTGAAACTAAAATTCTCAAAGTAAAATAACCCTCGAAAGATGTTAAAATCGCCGAAAAATGTAAAAAATCTCTTTATGTCCACATATTTCCTTTAATATCAACTTTTATATGATAATAATCTGTAGTGAATTTGTTCAACAATCATTGTGGAACAGAATGCATCAAACAGATTTCTTATTTGACACTCCCTTACAGAGTAATGTCCCTTTGAACGTAACATGAAAAATGATGCTTTAAAAAAATGTCCATTTTCAAGGGCAGATAACTCACGTTCTCGATGAAAATTCCAAAAAACGGCTCGATACTTTCTTGGCAGTTCTTTTAGCTTTCATTTGAGCTATCAAACACTGCTGTATGTCTTGCCGTTATTGAGAAGAAGATTTTCAAAGACGAACACTGTTAAAATCGCGAAATTGCACCAAAATTTCAGTTTTTTGAAAATAGCCAAAAATCTATTATTACGGCCGAAAACGGCTATGCGCTTATTGGATGGGTAATGTTGATGCCCACATTTTGGTGAAAGTTTTGTGCGATTATCTTTCTTAGTTTTCGAGAAATTGAGGTATGAAGTTTTAACTTCAAAGGGAGATAACTCAAGAACAAATTGCAATCTGAAATTCAAAAGCTTCGCATAGCCAGTTCAGGTGATACTCTATCAGTCCTGAAAGTTTCATGAAAATACATTCATTGGTAAGCTCAGAATCACTGTGACAAAATCGTACAAATAATAATAATAATAATAAAAATCCGGATAAGAACAATAGGTCTTTGACTTTCGTCTGAAGACCTAATAAGAACAATAGGTCTTTGACTTTCGTCTGAAGACCTAACTAGGATTGACGCGTCAATACTTAGGTCTTCAAGATTCCTCTTTGACCTTCACACAGTGTTTGACCTTCACATGACTTTTTGTCTAAGAGGTAAACAGTAACTAATACATTATCAAAATGATCAAATTCCACTTGATATTCAGTGTTAAAGACTTTTCAGAAAAATTCATCATGGTGGCCAATGTCAGCTATGACATCATTCTTCAGAGAATATTATTCCTAGAAGCAGAAATTTTTGTTATTGAATTATCTGTCACCGTTTTCAAGATACATGTGATTTAACGCTGTAAAGTAAAGTTGACTGTTTCAGACCCCTGTATAATGTAATGAAACCTAACACTTTAACTATTGATATTATACTGATAACTCAAAAAGTTTAACCAAAAGATGCAAACATAATACATGCTACAATATACCAGAGTAGGTCAAAAATGCGTAGTCTAGCAATCCAGCAACGGGGAGTTGGAAATGGCCCTTTGTAGCGTCAATCTCTCAAATGAAAGATATGGCCAAGACATATTCCAAGACCAAATTCATGTACATGCACGTACACGTACACGTACACGTACATGAAAGGTGTCCAAGTCAGATCAGAAGAGAGGCAGGAGGTCTAGCAATAAAGACCAGACCAGACCGACCCGACCGACCGACTAATTTAATCATAGAGGGTAGAGTCCTGATTTTGACTTATACATGGTAGCAGATTCCACTCAGCTGGGTGTGAACGTATTGATTGAATTAACTCTGTTTTAAAAAGCCCTATCACCTCTGTGGAACTTTAAAATATACCTTTCCCTCCAACTCAATGTTTTTAACTTTGTGAAATTGTTGTTTTCTTGCAAACAATGCGATATGTCATGAAAATTAGACTTTTCTCACCTTTTTTTTTACAAATCCCTTATCTGTCACCGTTTTCGAGATACATGTGACTTAACGTTTTTGCCGTCTACTCATTACATCTGCTTCACAAAACATCAATGATAAAATTTCTATCTGTAACAGTTTTGAAACTAAAATTCTCAAAGTAAAATAACCCTCGAAAGATGTTAAAATCGCCGAAAAATGTAAAAAATCTCTTTATGTCCACATATTTCCTTTAATATCAACTTTTATATGATAATAATCTGTAGTGAATTTGTTCAACAATCATTGTGGAACAGAATGCATCAAACAGATTTCTTATTTGACACTCCCTTACAGAGTAATGTCCCTTTGAACGTAACATGAAAAATGATGCTTTAAAAAAATGTCCATTTTCAAGGGCAGATAACTCACGTTCTCGATGAAAATTCCAAAAAACGGCTCGATACTTTCTTGGCAGTTCTTTTAGCTTTCATTTGAGCTATCAAACACTGCTGTATGTCTTGCCGTTATTGAGAAGAAGATTTTCAAAGACGAACACTGTTAAAATCGCGAAATTGCACCAAAATTTCAGTTTTTTGAAAATAGCCAAAAATCTATTATTACGGCCGAAAACGGCTATGCGCTTATTGGATGGGTAATGTTGATGCCCACATTTTGGTGAAAGTTTTGTGCGATTATCTTTCTTAGTTTTCGAGAAATTGAGGTATGAAGTTTTAACTTCAAAGGGAGATAACTCAAGAACAAATTGCAATCTGAAATTCAAAAGCTTCGCATAGCCAGTTCAGGTGATACTCTATCAGTCCTGAAAGTTTCATGAAAATACATTCATTGGTAAGCTCAGAATCACTGTGACAAAATCGTACAAATAATAATAATAATAATAAAAATCCGGATAAGAACAATAGGTCTTTGACTTTCGTCTGAAGACCTAATAAGAACAATAGGTCTTTGACTTTCGTCTGAAGACCTAACTAGGATTGACGCGTCAATACTTAGGTCTTCAAGATTCCTCTTTGACCTTCACACAGTGTTTGACCTTCACATGACTTTTTGTCTAAGAGGTAAACAGTAACTAATACATTATCAAAATGATCAAATTCCACTTGATATTCAGTGTTAAAGACTTTTCAGAAAAATTCATCATGGTGGCCAATGTCAGCTATGACATCATTCTTCAGAGAATATTATTCCTAGAAGCAGAAATTTTTGTTATTGAATTATCTGTCACCGTTTTCAAGATACATGTGATTTAACGCTGTAAAGTAAAGTTGACTGTTTCAGACCCCTGTATAATGTAATGAAACCTAACACTTTAACTATTGATATTATACTGATAACTCAAAAAGTTTAACCAAAAGATGCAAACATAATACATGCTACAATATACCAGAGTAGGTCAAAAATGCGTAGTCTAGCAATCCAGCAACGGGGAGTTGGAAATGGCCCTTTGTAGCGTCAATCTCTCAAATGAAAGATATGGCCAAGACATATTCCAAGACCAAATTCATGTACATGCACGTACACGTACACGTACACGTACATGAAAGGTGTCCAAGTCAGATCAGAAGAGAGGCAGGAGGTCTAGCAATAAAGACCAGACCAGACCGACCCGACCGACCGACTAATTTAATCATAGAGGGTAGAGTCCTGATTTTGACTTATACATGGTAGCAGATTCCACTCAGCTGGGTGTGAACGTATTGATTGAATTAACTCTGTTTTAAAAAGCCCTATCACCTCTGTGGAACTTTAAAATATACCTTTCCCTCCAACTCAATGTTTTTAACTTTGTGAAATTGTTGTTTTCTTGCAAACAATGCGATATGTCATGAAAATTAGACTTTTCTCACCTTTTTTTTTACAAATCCCTTATCTGTCACCGTTTTCGAGATACATGTGACTTAACGTTTTTGCCGTCTACTCATTACATCTGCTTCACAAAACATCAATGATAAAATTTCTATCTGTAACAGTTTTGAAACTAAAATTCTCAAAGTAAAATAACCCTCGAAAGATGTTAAAATCGCCGAAAAATGTAAAAAATCTCTTTATGTCCACATATTTCCTTTAATATCAACTTTTATATGATAATAATCTGTAGTGAATTTGTTCAACAATCATTGTGGAACAGAATGCATCAAACAGATTTCTTATTTGACACTCCCTTACAGAGTAATGTCCCTTTGAACGTAACATGAAAAATGATGCTTTAAAAAAATGTCCATTTTCAAGGGCAGATAACTCACGTTCTCGATGAAAATTCCAAAAAACGGCTCGATACTTTCTTGGCAGTTCTTTTAGCTTTCATTTGAGCTATCAAACACTGCTGTATGTCTTGCCGTTATTGAGAAGAAGATTTTCAAAGACGAACACTGTTAAAATCGCGAAATTGCACCAAAATTTCAGTTTTTTGAAAATAGCCAAAAATCTATTATTACGGCCGAAAACGGCTATGCGCTTATTGGATGGGTAATGTTGATGCCCACATTTTGGTGAAAGTTTTGTGCGATTATCTTTCTTAGTTTTCGAGAAATTGAGGTATGAAGTTTTAACTTCAAAGGGAGATAACTCAAGAACAAATTGCAATCTGAAATTCAAAAGCTTCGCATAGCCAGTTCAGGTGATACTCTATCAGTCCTGAAAGTTTCATGAAAATACATTCATTGGTAAGCTCAGAATCACTGTGACAAAATCGTACAAATAATAATAATAATAATAAAAATCCGGATAAGAACAATAGGTCTTTGACTTTCGTCTGAAGACCTAATAAGAACAATAGGTCTTTGACTTTCGTCTGAAGACCTAACTAGGATTGACGCGTCAATACTTAGGTCTTCAAGATTCCTCTTTGACCTTCACACAGTGTTTGACCTTCACATGACTTTTTGTCTAAGAGGTAAACAGTAACTAATACATTATCAAAATGATCAAATTCCACTTGATATTCAGTGTTAAAGACTTTTCAGAAAAATTCATCATGGTGGCCAATGTCAGCTATGACATCATTCTTCAGAGAATATTATTCCTAGAAGCAGAAATTTTTGTTATTGAATTATCTGTCACCGTTTTCAAGATACATGTGATTTAACGCTGTAAAGTAAAGTTGACTGTTTCAGACCCCTGTATAATGTAATGAAACCTAACACTTTAACTATTGATATTATACTGATAACTCAAAAAGTTTAACCAAAAGATGCAAACATAATACATGCTACAATATACCAGAGTAGGTCAAAAATGCGTAGTCTAGCAATCCAGCAACGGGGAGTTGGAAATGGCCCTTTGTAGCGTCAATCTCTCAAATGAAAGATATGGCCAAGACATATTCCAAGACCAAATTCATGTACATGCACGTACACGTACACGTACACGTACATGAAAGGTGTCCAAGTCAGATCAGAAGAGAGGCAGGAGGTCTAGCAATAAAGACCAGACCAGACCGACCCGACCGACCGACTAATTTAATCATAGAGGGTAGAGTCCTGATTTTGACTTATACATGGTAGCAGATTCCACTCAGCTGGGTGTGAAGGTATTGATTGAATTAACTCTGTTTTAAAAAGCCCTATCACCTTTGTGGAACTTTAAAATATACCTTTCCCTCCAACTCAATGTTTTTAACTTTGTGAAATTGTTGTTTTCTTGCAAACTATGCGATATGTCATGAAAATTAGACTTTTCTCACCTTTTTTTTTACAAATCCCTTATCTGTCACCGTTTTCGAGATACATGTGATTTAACGTTTTTGCCGTCTACTCATTACATCTGCTTCACAAAACATCAATGATAAAATTTCTATCTGTAACGGTTTTGAAACTAAAATTCTCAAAGTAAAATAACCCTCGAAAAATGTTAAAATCGCCGATAAATGTAAAAAATCTCTTTATGTCCACATATTTCCTTTAATATCAACTTTTATATAATAATGACCTGTAGTGAACTTGTTCACCTATCATTGTAGAACAGAATACATCAAACAGATTTCATTTTTGACATTTCCTTACAGAGTGGTGCCCCTTTGAACGTAACACGAAAAATGACACTTCAAAAAAATGTCGAACTCCAAGGGCAGATAACTCGAGTAACAGGTCAAAAATTAAAAATTCGCGGTATGCACGTTTTTACACACTCATTAAGCTTTCTAACGAGCTATCACACTAGTCTGTATGTATTGCAGTTAGGGAGGAGAAGATTTTCAAAGACGCGTACCATCAGAACCGCGAAATTTCAGAAAATTTTAAGTTTTTCGAAAATAGAAAAAAATCTATTTATACGGCCGAAAACCGCTATGGGCTACATCGATGAGGAATGTTGTTGCCCACATTTTGGTGAAAGTTTTTTGAAATTATCTCCCTTAGTTACCGAGAAATCGAGGTTTGCAGTTTTTTCGTTTAAGGGGAGATAACTCAAAAACAAATTCGAAATTCAAAAATCGCCCATGTCATTCACTAATTTGGGTCAAACTCTACAATCCCTGAAAGTTTCATGAAAATCGGCTTGTCAATAAGGTCAGAAACGTCGACAGAAAAAACGTCCAAATAATAATAATAATAATAATAATAATAATAATAATCCGGATAATAACAATAGGTCTTAAGACTTTGTCTTGAAGACCTATTTTGTCTTGAAGACCTAAAAATCCGGATAATAACAATAGGTCTTCCAGACGTAGTCTTGAAGACCTAAAAAACCTTGAAGAATAAGTGTAAAAACAATAGGTCTTCCAGACTTTGTCTTGAAGACCTAATAATGTTATGAAGAAGAACACTTTTATTCTTTGAATTGTTGACATATGATGATAAAGGACATGTTTAGCTATCTTGCATCAGACGCGATTACCCCACAACAAAGAATTACCGAGGATGATCAAGGCGTAGTAACCTAGTACCTCGGAAAAGAATCCACCTATTCATGATGCTCAAAAACCGAATTGACAAAGACAAAGCAAAGTTGCCATACATCTATGAGAATAATGGAAAAGTATACCACAATGCTTTGGCGGTAAAATGTCAAACGACTTTACAGACAATATTAATTTCAACTCTCAGTTTGAATGCATGATATATTCATAATTTTCCATACACACCATGTAAAAGCAGTAAATGTAAGAGACGACGCTGCTATATCAGCTTTATCTAATTTTTGTACTTTATTTAATTCGCTTGTCTGGCAACATATAGATTCTATATAAATGACTTATCAAAGCAGCTGATATTGTTAAACTTTCAAGTTTCTTTAAGATAAAGTGCCTAGCATGCTCATTCTGTTAGATTTCTATACAAGCTACTTTTACTCTAAGTTATTTGATTATCAATTAACTGGCCTTTACTTTCTTTACGAATTTAACACATGCCATTTATGCCATAGTAAAGCAAATAATAGAATGAATATAATTGAATGTTCATTCTATATGGTGCATAATCCATGCAAAATGGTATCTCGATATAAATCACAATGGGTTACAATAAGGACAATTCAATCTTCATAACGAATACTTCTTTAGTATCGAAGACTCGAAATTTCGGATTTCAGCAGATCAATGAGGCCTTCTCACCTAGGTAGGTGCTATATCTGCAGAGGAACGTTTTCCAAATGGTATAGTCCTCACACTTATGACTTTTATAACAGTTGAAGAAATATAGCATCATTGGAAATCGAACTCATTCAGGGTTACATGTTATCAAAGAGAATCTGTATCATGCTGTGGAAAACTGATGACCTACAAAGCTGAGATCAGAGGTGACAAAATATTATTCTTTGTAAAAAGGGAGAAAAGCTGAAGGAAATGCTTATCTCCACTCAAGGACATTTAAATCATTCTAATATGTATACACGAAATGTCTATGTTTGGCTTCTAAGTTTTATTGTCTTTCTAAACGTCTTCGTACCGGAGGTTCATTTAATTTAGACATTTTCCGTATGTGAAAGTATAAAAATCTTTCTTCTTATCTAAATCAAAAGATAAACATTCCATAGCCAGTGATTAAATTTTTTATTAAACAAATCCAATTAAAATGTTTTTTTTTAATGGTTATAAGCATCAAAGACAAATTATATTTGAACTAATTAACAGGAAATGCATTGCAGTAAACCATCAAATGTTGCTGTATTTTGTGTGTTCAGTGAACGTATACCTTCAACAAGCATTCCATTTGATCATCATAACCATTTTCCAAACAACTTTCAACAGGCGTGTTTAATTCCTCTTTTGAATGAGAAAACCAACAGAAAGTATTTAGCACAAATTCATGAAATATTAAATAATAAACATAAAATTCACAAACCACAAATTATGTTTTCTATAACAACTGCCAAGTTTATAACAACTTCCTACAAAAAATTCCTTCCCAGTCATTCTGACCTGTATCATAAAAAGAACCTGACCCAGCACACTTCCTTGCCCCAGTCCCCTGTAAACGGTCTATGGGAGGACACATATAGGGGGTGAGGGGAAATGGGCAACTATCACCGAATTTCCGGGGAGTAAGCTCCATTCTGTAGACCTGGCAGACCCAAAGTGCATGGTGCCCAGTGCTACAGTTGGGAGGGACCACGTTGATCCTCTCTCAGGCGTGTGAACTCTGCCTAATATCCAGTCCACATGTCTTTCTCCACGGCGCGGGAATTAATGCCAATTTCGCTCCGATGGGATACCCTATAATAAGAAGTTCTTAATGAAAAGAAATGTGGATGGTACCATTTCTCTATGTGATATTTTTTGAGGTAAGGATGTGTTCATTTTCGATTGAGTTTTCTCATTTGGATTTCTAAATTGGATATCTGTTGTGGTTTTACCTGTTTTATTCTTGGATTAACAGGTAAGTGTTGTTCTTTTTATTTATGTATTTCTTATATTGACTTAATAATTTAATCACTTTTAATTTACTACAATGTTCACTTGAACTTGTTTTAATTGGATATTCTACGAATATCTTTATACGATAATACATCAAATTGAATAATTTTATTTTAAAGAAATATATGGATTTTTGTACCAAGAGCTAAAGCAGGTAGCCTGATTCTGTTAACACTGGGTTAACATGCGGTAGCTGATAAAAGAAGCTGTCTGCAATATGTAGCATAGTGAGAGCTCCACGGATTCAGGTTCCACGGATAACAGGTTCAGTCACCCATTGATAACGCCCATACAGTAGGGGAAGATCAAAGTACAACTTATTGTTATATTTAGTCTAATTGTGAAGTCGCATTACGATTATGAGGCATTTGTAATCAAGTATCAAAATTTTGATTTTAGGCTTTGGCTTTACATTGATACGTTGTCACGTTATTACCTGTGTCTCAACTCATTAAAATTGCATCCTAAACCAAGCCCATACAGGTGTGGTGAATGATTAGATAGATAAAGATAGATCAACATTTCAATTGTCGATGACCTCATGGCTTGATTACGAGAGGTTTGGTGCGTCGTTGACCACAGACATCGTAACTAGCAAACACACAGTCGAAGTAGGTTCAATGACTTGTCAATTGATATCAGAATCTATTCAAAGTGACTTATGCACTGTACTCGATAATGTACAGTTTTGGACCGGCTTTTCGTCCCCAACCTGGGTGCTATTAAACTGTTGAGTAGGCAACAGCGATGTTGTCAATGTGTTGGCAAGCATTTTGTTAAATTTACATTCTAATGTATTGCAAGTGTGGCGTTATCCTTGCTGATAGGAAGTCAGCGAGACGCACCGTTATGCCTGCAAGCTGGGGGCCATTGTAACAGCCAAGTGTCGACTTCGTACACGTTCCTTTGCATACGATGGTTGCCTTAGCAATCGATTAAACTCAATTTTTAAAAGATAAAAATGTTAGAAATTTGACCAGATTTAGGTCAACAACCGCGGCAAGGTATGAGCAATGAATTTGACATTTAATGGTATGTTCAGAGGGTTGTGAACTGACGGAGTTCAATATATGGAGGGTGTTGTGTCTGGACAAAAATAAATCTGACAAATATGTAACTATTTCTATAAATGACCGAATTTCCATTTCCATATAAAGGCGAAGAGACAATGCATTTGTTCGCCATTATAAGTCGAAACTTGTTTCCTTACGCCATACTTATGTCATTGACTCCTGTAATATCATATGCACAGGAAACTGCATCATTATTGTATATAGCAAATCATAAAACCTTTCTTTCATGAAAAAAGTAATCTATGTCAAATGTAAAGCTTACAAACCATACCACCTTTTGGATACCATTATGAGATGAAAACCTTCATATGCCATACCAATATTATATAGACATTGTATCGTCATCATCAAAGTGCAGACCTTTAGTTTGGCCATCATGATGATCAAATTCGGTCAAATCTTGCATAAGTAAGTTGGAGGGGGCGGGGAGGGTCTGAAGGAGGGGCCATATGGGGGGTTAAAGGAGCGTTAAAGTAAGAAGGGGATTGTCAGAGGACATGTGGATACCAGGTATGTTCAAGCAACGTGACCAATGTGAAGCTAACCCCGTGTTAGCGTCCATTCCTTATTTGAAAGCCATAGTTGGAGTGAGTAGTTAAGAGGAAGTATCCGGTTTATAGCATTGTATTCATTTCTCATTAACATGATGCATAGGATTTATATTAAGTGTTGAATCTTCAATTGTCAATCACATTTTGTTTCCTTAATCAACATCAAGAACAGGTCTTGATAACATCTTGATTATTTTAAAACCATGGAATTGGCCTTCAAATCAAATAACCTTCATATTATTGTTATGTAAAAGTTTTACATCGTTTACGGTTTATACAAAAAAAATTACTTTTACCAGACAGAAGTAGATCTGATTCAGATTTTAAAACATGTGGTTGCTTCTTTTGGTTGTCCTACAGATGGGCGCGGCAGTATTATTGAGATTTTTTGATAACTTGAAGTAATAAAATGTGATAACATTTCACCAAACATGCTTTGAAAAGTTACAAGCTTTAAGAGGATGAACTTAAATCATATTTTAAAAAGCATCGAGCGATTAGACAAAGTTGAATGCTGTGTTATCATTTGTAGTATTAGATAACTTGATAACTTCATCAAGCGTGAAATCTAACAGCACCGACAATGGACTAATCAATTTTATACGGAATGAATATAATTCTGATCCCTGGTTAACTTTTCAGTTAAACCTTTTTGGATGGGCAAATTCTTTAATTTCACATTTCAGTACATATACCTTGAGAAATGTAGTGTACCGAATGAAATGTAATGCCTAGTGCATCACTCTGTTCATCGCACATTATTGAAGTTCAGGAAAACCGAACCCATCTCTCCGGATGGGCGAGTGACCAGTCTTCTAGCTTGATAATCTGAGAGTTTGAATTACCTTCCTGTTTGACATAGAGACTTGAGTTGTGAACTTTGTGGTGCGTCCTCTTGAAAGTGACGTTATTGGGAAGTGGGTCTCTAGGTTGGAAGTGTAAGCAATGTGACATATGACCTTGTCGACAACTCCCAGGTAGTTGAGAATGAAACAAGGAACAATGTTAGCCTAAAGAGACACAGCGTATGTTGATAGGATCACATATGTCAAATTTTGAAATCGATGTTATTACATCGGGAACCACTAACTGTTACTGAAAATAACAAGTTCAAGGTCAATCAGTACATTAGACCAAAAATACGGCCATTCAAAGTCGGGATTTTGATCGAAAACCGGACAATGTGGCTCGAGTGGCGCGCGCAAATTCGCCAAACGTAATTTTGAAACCTTGTCATTAGCTGACAGGAAGATATATTCGATTCGATAGTGTTTATTAGGTATTGTAACTAATAGGTAGATTAATTGGATGCATAATTTCGAATATTAAACGTATTTAAGATATTTTATTGATTGTTCCATAAAATCAAGCATTTTAGAGATATTGTGCATAAATGGATATATTTGCAAGTCAATTGATGAGATATGAACTTCAATCAGCATATTAGATATTTTGTAGCCTATGAAAACCAAATAAAATTTTAAGAAAAATACTCTGTGTCACTTTAAACCATGGTTATAATATAAGCACTGCTTTCTGATACGTGGCTCAGCAAATTATCATTACTACAACCAGTAAATATTTTTAGTTCAAAATACTTTTTAGATTGTTTCCCAACGATCTCATAATTACATTTTTTAAGTGTAAAAGTGTAAAAGCCACATTACCAATTCATTTTCAATATTACTGACATGGTCACATACACAATATACATGCGCGATGGGTAGATTTATCTTGTCTTCGAACTACCCCGATTTCACTGCGTATACACAACTGAGGCTCAGTCAAAATGAGAATGAAATGCTTTCTGACATTATCTATAGAAACATTTATTCTTTGATCATCTGTAGTAGAAGCAAGGTATGGTGCATATTTCATGTGTTTTCCTAATGGAAATTACCTCAACTGACTTCACCGCCTTACACATGACAACGGAACTTCAGCTAGAGAATAGTCGAGTTCTTGAGAGTCTCCTGGGGTTGGTAGGCCTTCCTTGTGCCATGTGGTACCGATGACTGCGATGGGGGATTTGAACCCGCTCTTTAGGTCAGTAGTGAATTGTAGTCTGGCGTTAGGCGCTTCGAAGGGACATATAGACAGATTTAGTTTATGAGCTATTTTCCTTCATTACAGATAGTTATATCAGAGAGATAAATGAACGACCAGGATTTTCTTCATCGTAACATTTGAAAAGTTCTTGAAAACATCAATGTAACCTCGGAAACATGACTGTTTATCTCAGAAACATGTATATACCATAAACAAAAGGTGATTGGTAATAATAATCTTGGTCATTGTATCAAATAACTGTGACCGATCTATGATTTGTTTTAATGGGCAATGGTGTAGACGACATATCAACTTTAACATACAAATGGACACGGAGATTATGTTCGTCATCAACTGTCAGACATGTTTTGAGTTTCCATGGCTTTTGTTTAATGGAATGGTGTTGTATTCCCATATTCGTCAAATTTGAGCTAAATCGTATTTACTCTTTTATAACCATAAGGAAAAGTGATGATTTCTTGCATCAGATGTCTTTGAGGGCCGACCACAATCCATATCATATTAAATTCATTCAAGTACTATCAAACACTTCACCTGCCTTTCTTGGACGATGTTGGGTTGGTGGCGGCAGGTTGTTTTTTGCATAGCTAAAGTGACCGCAATCACTGAAGTTCAGCAACTTTCGGTGCTGCTGTCTGAATAGGGAATACTCAATTTCCTGAAAGTAATGATGTTTCCTTGCAAGAAGTACAAGACCCATTGTCAGGTTTTATACAAATGTGCATCAGTAGTTCATTTGGTTACAAGGTTTGGGGACATTGGAGTGAAGACAATGTGATCTTTTACCATAAAGCACCTTTATTGACAGGTCGGTTTCAACTACAGTGAAGTTAAGAATGAAAATTGGACAATGTTTGTCCTTACAGTAACGCAGAAACGCTTTGAGCATGACCCTCGCACTGTAGAATTCAATGTATTAAAAATATTTCATAAACCGATTTGATGAAAAAGATAACAAATTGACCACATTTACTGTTTTTGGAGCCTACAATCTTCACACACACCATCCCTGCTATTCAATGTGCCACAATCTAGAGAAAGCACCTGTTTCAGGGGCACGTAATCCAGATGACCTTGGTCGTCGACAAAAAGGGGTCAGACATATTGTATGAAAATTCACGATCAAATAATCATATTTCCAGTCCATATGGTTTGAAGTCCTTGTTTGAGTAATAAATAGGTGTCACATTTTTCCTAGATGTTCTGTTTACCCAAATAATTCTAAGCTGTTTTTCAATATTTCCATTTATTGTTGCAACTCCCCGACTATGTCCGGTTCATATAAGGAAGGTCCTGTAGATTGAACTCTGCTCAGTCTCCCTGTTGCATGGCCAGGACTGAAGAATAGGACGGGCCGGTGTGAGTAACTATGTTTGTCTTACCACAGACAAACATTGTTTTTGTGTGTACGCCCAAACAATTGTTTCACAGATGAAAGGAAGTTAGGGATAGTCTGCCCCTGGTGTGATAGGAATTATCAAGGTCGAGGTCAAGGTCAAAGTAAAATTGCGAAGATTTTACCTTATACAGATGACCCGGTTCTCTGGTCATATCATTTTGAGTCAAATGGTTCTATGAATAAATATATCGTCGTTCAACTGGTTGAAAAATATAATCATGAATTTGCAATTTAGATATTTGCTGATGTTCTTCAGAAGATCAATAATGTCAAAGATGAAATAAATTTTGAATAGTCTGCCCCTAGCACGGCTGGAAACAGTTAATTAGAAACGTTTAGGGTTTTACTTTTATAATGAATGAAATTGTATTTAGCCCCGCTCTGGAAAAGAATAGCCATTTACATATCTTTCCTTTGTAGTATTGACAATGACAACTTGTTAACGGAAATTTTTGCATTTTTATCGAAATCTTGAACATGTATTAATGAATAAAATATGTCGTTAAAAATATTGAATAAATACATGTAATAGTCATAAATACAATTTGCTATGGACTCGCTATGCTTCTACAGATGATAATCAAAACATGACTTTTACTAAATATCAACAAGATGATGGGGTACCTACTCTATAACTAAACTAATGTCCAAAAGAAACGATACCAAGTTTTCAACGTCCTCCGAAACAAAACTCTATTACCTGACAGAGTCGAATTTAAGTGTGCCTAACAGGCATATGTCTTGTAAAGAATTTTTCATTCTTCAGGAAAAGATACTTTTGATTTTGTGTCTCTTCAAACGCACATGGGGTGCATAAATCGAAATTTCAAGTTGTTTTATGCACAGAACTTTTGTCATTTCACTATAAAATTGATAAAGTATTGTATTTAGGTAAGAATACAATCTTGTTGATACAATGCACTTTATTTGACATAAATTCGTTGACGCGTCATTGCACTAGAACGTTTTAAAACAAGCGAAAGTGTCCAATTTCTCCCTGCTATCTCGCCTTGTTAAGGAGATCCCAGATCGATGATTTTTTAAAATACATGTTTCTCGCAAATATGAAAAGATAATGTTTCAAAATTTTGCATAGAAGTTAGTTGACCACTGAAGAAATGATAAAACTATGTTTTAGTTTTATCAATCTGCAATGGATTGAGTTATTGTGCGATTTGTATGGTATCGTTTCTTTTGGACACTAGTTTATCTACCATACAATACAGTTTGTGTGTCTTCGTTATTCAATTGTGCTCTGAGTTGCTGAAAAGCCGATCGAGTATAATTAATCACTGCTGGTGACTGGTTGACCTTTGACCTTTTATGAATATGCCATTCTTTATAACAATGTCTAACAATAACATCCATAGAATGCAGGGTAGTCTTCAAGAAGAACAATCTGTGAAGGATCCCACAAAAATGATTTATTGATAGCAAATATATTACGACGAGGTCATATGATACATTGCGGTGTCCAGTGTACTTATATTAAGGTAAGTTGACATCATTGAAAATTGAAGAAATGATACATAAAATAAGAGATACATTATCTCTGTTGTGTACATTCTGGGCGCAACAATGACGTTTAATCTGCAGGAACTTGACGATGTGAAGAAAACGTGATGTCATGTACTTGATGATGTGAAGAGAATGTGATGTCATGTACTTGATGATGTGACGAAAACGTGATGTCATGTACTTGATGATGTGAAGAGAATGTGAGGTCATGTACTTGATGATGTGACGAAAACGTGATGTCATGTACTTGATGATGTGAAGAGAATGTGAGGTCATGTACTTGATGATGTGAAGAAAACGTGATGTCATGTACTTGATGATGTGAAGAGAATGTGTTGTCATGTACTTGATGAGGTGACGAAAACGTGATGTCATGTACTTGATGATGTGAAGAGAATGTGATGTCATGTACTTGATGATGTGACGAAAACGTGATGTCATGTACTTGATGATGTGAAGAGAATGTGATGTCATGTACTTGATGATGTGAAGAAAACGTGATGTCATGTACTTGATGATGTGAAGAGAATGTGATGTCATGACTTCAATGATGTGAAGAAAACCTGATGTCATGTACTTGATGATGTGAAGAAAAGATGATTGCATGAACTTGATGATTTACTTGGTGATGCTAGATCATGGTGATGTCATATACCGTACGATGTCAAGCAATGAACGTCATAAACTTGATACTGTGAAGGCATTGTTATATCATGTGCCTAACGACAAGGCCCCTGTATGTCATGCCGCTGATGAAATGTAGTTAATGTTGTCAAGGTTTTATGATGTCACTCAGTTGATAGTGTGAAGACCTCATAGTGGCATGTAATTGTTGACGACAAGGTAATGCGATATTATATGTAGTTGATTATGCCAAGGCATGTTAATGTCATGTACTTGATAATATCAGTTCAGTGTTATGTTACCTAGTTATCTTGTGAAGTCGCGCCATATGTGTGATCTTTCCGATGATGTCGTAAAGATTGCGTTGTTTGTACCTGATGTTGTCATAGTATTGTGTCGTCATCATGAATGACACAAGCCAACATTGACTGACTTTATTTCCTTTGAGATAAAGTGAAATATCAAAAGCGATATATTTGGTGATACACATGAACATTGACTCATGGTTAACACTTGTGAGTTTATTGAATAAAGTTACTTAATTCAAACTTGGTTCGCGTATCAAGTAATCGAGGACGTTTAGAAATACATCGTTCTCATTTTGGGCTGCAATAGGGCAATATGACCAGCAATTGTTATAAAAAAATTATGATAAATGCACAGTTCGGAGTATTCCGAGGATATGCATAGCGTTTCAATGAAAACCGAATAACAGCTGATGTGTAAAAAAGAGCCAAAATCACACGCCTAATGTCCATTAATTTTCTCTTGTCAATTTCTGGAAAAAAGTTTGCGTGAGGTAAAAACTGACGCTAGCGGAAACAAGAAATCACTTTTATTTCTATAGGCCTTATTTTCTGCAAAACCAGTCAGTCCCTGTGATGCACTCGACGGAGGCTGAAAGAGAAATGTGATGACATCACTTCATACCAGGGGTACTCTCAAACACCATACGAGAATGGCCTGTTGTCTATTTCTGTGAGTCTGTGGTTGGACGGTATTCTCAGTATATGATATGAATGTGTATAGGAACCCTGTAATGTACAACGTCTGGATCAACACGACAGCACGTGCAACACGTGCACGACAGGTTGCTTGTCTATTTCACCAGCTTTTGCTTCCGGGTTACGTTCAGATGATACCCACAATGCAACAGATAGCTGTTTTTTTATTCGCCATCAATTTATTATCACTCCCTGATGTATTTAGTATTACAAAAGGTTTTACGACAGTTACGATTGATGTTTATGTAAACGGACCTGGTTGACTTCGGGTTATATTTGTTAATATCTGATATTACGTTCTGATAGTGACGAGTGTGAAAAGCGATACGTATCTCGTACTACATCTCGTAGTAATTGGCAATTTATGCTCTATAGAGTGTAGACCAGTTTATCTATAGAGGCAGATACAGATACAGATACAGATACAGATACAGATACAGTGTAGTATTCTTACTGAATTCTGTTAAAAATAAGTTTGATACATGGGCGGGCAGTTCGCAAAGATTATAGTTACCACAGCATTATGCAGTTTTTCATTGATGATAAATATTGAAATGGAGAGAAATGATTTTTCACGAAAAATCCTGAATATATATCTAAGACCCGGGTTATAATCGTGATAATTACATTACTCTCAGAACCCGATTACCACCGGGTTGTCTTCAATCTAAATAAATTTAGATCAACAGGTTTTATATTTTGTCATACTGTTGATCTAAGATTGGCCCGTAAGGCGGGTCATCCCGCTGACCTCTGAAATCAGCCGCTCGGTCAATCAGAAAAGTTGCCCTAGCTCGCTGGAAGTTCGAAAAACTCAGCAGCACATCTTTTGAAATGGACGGTGTTCGGAGCTATGTCATTCGGAGCGGAGCAGAGCGATCATTTCGATGAATAATCCGATTGTTTGGATGAATTAATAGATTAATGTTTTTCTTTTAAAATGATTAAGCGTATTTGCTAGTTGTCAATGACAAATGATGATTGCACATCGCACAGATACTAACGTGGCGAATAATAATCACAAAGTTAGAACATCATAAATGTCAATATTTACGAAAATCATCATGCAAGGGGAGGTAACTCTATTTTAAATCAAACTCTTTTGCACGAATTCCTTCATTTCCATCCAAATAATTAAAAAATAGTGCTTTTTTGTCAATCATAAAACTAAAACTATATCATACAACCAAAATAAAATCAACATACTGATATTTTTCTTATCAGTATCAAAAGCAAGGTTTATTTTTCACAATGCACACTGTTATTGAGAACAGGCCATAAGTTAGTATATATTTCTTCCGTCCACGCATTCGGGGAGCGACTATGAACTGTATGTGACATCGAATTTGATTGATCAAATCGCGAATTCCTTATTTGCATAGGAAAGGTCACCGGGACGACCTCGCACACTGGTCAATCTTAGATCAACATTATGACAAAATATAAAACCTGTTGATCTAAATTTATTTAGATTGGGTTGTCTTGGAGGTCTTGGTTATATTCAACCCGTGTTGTATTCGCGTAAATACAGTTTTTTAGCCTTTTGAATCAAAACTTGTTTTCTATTGGAGGTGGTTTCAAAAAATGTATCTGCTACAATGAAGCACGGTTTGATTTAGTCAGTGATGGAGACTAGTTAATGAGTTCCGGTTTTTGTCTTTGTAGGCAAACTAAGTTATCAACATATACCAATATACCAAGATTCTATTGATAAACTAATAGAATCCTACGCTGCCTATCGTATGTATTTGAAATACCGTCGAATCTTACAAAAATAAATACTAATACCGGTACTCCTGCAATATAATATCGATGACCTTAACCTCCGGTTCATGTAAAACATATACAAAATGTTCATCGATTTCGAAAAAGAAAAATATGACCTTTTATAACGAAACAACCTCAATATCAGAAACACGTAAAACATGTATGATTAAGAGACAATCAATCAATCAATCTTTATTCACTCGAAACCACCAAGGTGGTACAAGAGCAAGTTAACAATACAAATAGATTAAACATATTATATATGCGTCTTATGCACTATTTCTTAACAGAGACTGTAGTATAGTAATGAATTTAGAAAAATAGTTTAGTTCTTTAGTACATTTAGGTGTACATAAGCCATGGGTATGGAAAACAAGAACATATCATTGATGTATACCAATAGTCTTAAAGCCCAATATTCGAAGTGAAGTGAAGTTCAATATTTTAAGGGTATTTTTACAGTATTCCATGCATTTTTTGAAAAAAAATCCGACCAAACTAGAGAAAATCCGACCAAAATTCATTTAATAGGAGACAATTTACCAAAATGTGACAATTTACCAACCGACATGAAGGATAATCAAGGGTGGCCATCTCACATTTTGAATTTCCTAAACAAACAATTGAAAGCGCACGACTAGATTTTCTTTTTCAGAATCAGTTTGCTGTAACTGAGAGGCAGTTTAAATCCTACGCGCATTATGATGACGTAACCAAAAGCGGGTTCTTCAAAAGCTATGGCACTTTTGCAGAAGGTACTATACTTTGGACGTCGAATTAACTATTTCATTGTTGACCAAAAACTTTTCGGCGAAAGATTTTTCTACCGAGTGATTTTTCTTTCTCAATAACTTAATTTCATCACGAACCGCTGCAAGTATGACGATAGGAAACAGGAAATCGAAACTTCCAACCAAAAAGTCAAATCACTGACTTTTTGTGGTCAAACGCACGGTCGGTGCCCAATCATACATGGACAGCGGTTTACAAAAGTCACTGCCTCTGTATCGTAGGCAGCTGTGTAGAGATGACTACGTGAAAAACATAATCCACTTTGAGGCCGGTTTGAAAAAAAATATTTCAACTTTATATTAATGCAATACATTAGTGATCAAATGCACCCATTTCATCGTTGTGGGCATTATGCTAAATAGTTACATGTGCGGAATGAAACAAAGTGAGCAACGTATCCTTCTTTGCTGAAATTTCATGTTTCGGAAGGCCGTCTGACCGACTTCGGTCATGCCTTCTAAATTAGTTTCATTCTCTGGCCTATCATTTACAGTACAATTGATACCCGAGCCTTCACTGGTCGTACTTTGGACCTGTGTTTCATCACACTTGGGTCGAATAAGAAACCTGATTGACCCTTTTTTCAAGGACTCCATTCGTGCAAAATCTGGGTGATATTTTGTATCTTGTTACAATTTTGCGCCAACTGCTAAGAGTGCATATAAATGCAACAATATGGAGACGTAACGTGAACCGGATGTTGTTTCGGAAAGCCGACTGACCGAACCCGAGAAGTCACAAATTGGTTTCATCCTTGACCGTATCAATGTCGAAATGTGTTCTTCGGTACGGCTCATCACATTCATAATTGAGAGATACAATCCGGTACGTTGCAATACAACACGGGAGTAACTTCCTCAGTTCAAAGAGACAAACAACCTTTTCTCCTGAGCCTGTTCATGCTTTCAGATCAGTGTCATACACTGGGATTCAGAAAATCCTTCAAACAGTCGTTTCACAACGCGTACGCCTGACGCAAATAGGATTTTGGGTAGAGCTGTTCAAGGAAGTATACTCTCCCAAAAAAGAAACGCATAGGTGATTTTGATATTTTTTGTTGAGTGTTAAAACAAATTAAACAATATAAATGTGATATTTACTTCCAAAACGTCTTTATTATATGATCGTTTACGACTTTAGTACACAAAATAGAAAATTGTATACCTCTTGTTCATTTGAGACTCATTTGAAGGCCATTTTGAAAAAACATTATATAGAAAAAATTTAAAGCAGAATTCATGTAAGAGTAAACGCTAGATCATATGGTACCTTTAACCAACCAAAGGCACTCATTTTTTCAAATTTTGTCATTCAATTCTAAACGGAACCAAGGTTACCATTATGCATCGACAAAGTGTCGGAAATGAAAATGTTGTCGAGCGTGAAATTGAAACCGAAGTTTCATTATTCACACTAGTCTGGCATCAGAATATTCATCATCGTCCTATTGCGCATTATTGGTTCCTTCATACAGGCCACTTCCGGTCAAAAGAGCTAAAGATGTGTGCATCAAAAAATTGCCACCAAAACCTCAAATCTTTACATCCGGGTCACACTTTTTCTTCATTGTCTTGCCACAGGGATACACATCATTTACAACATCACTGATTTGGGTTCTTAAGTCCACCAAACTGTACAAAAGCGTTTCCATGAAGTCGATATTCGACCATGAAGGCCAGTTATCGCCCCTGTTTTTCGTGGCTTTAAAGAACTCATTGTTATTAAGTGACCTTTTACAATAAAGATCTTAAACCCAAGAAACTTTAGGAGACTTTGGGTTTCTAAAAACGCACAAATTTGTCAATAACAACAATTAGAAAATAACGTGACTTTGGATATCTTACAGTTCGAAAAAGGACAATTTTGCCAATAGTTTATGCCACAAGTAAACAGATTCTGTTGAGACGGTGTGAAGGTGTGGGATACAATATTTAGCATACAAAAATGTGGTTAATTGGTGGTTCTGAGGAATTGGAGAAGCAAATCACAATTTCGATAACGTCCATGAACGTCACTTGCATCAGATTATTTAAAACCAAAGGGAGTGTTTCGAGTATGATAACTTGAATTCACTTACAGAGCGTCAGATGGCTCATAACCCAGCCCATTTAAAGTAAAGAAGTTGTTTATGACTTCTCAAACACTACATTTCAAGCCAATTAAGGCATCAACGATATGAATTAAATAAACGTGTACGTGAACGTCATAATACGCCCGAGATACACCAACGACCGGCCATTGCATTGCAGAAAGATGTGGGAAGAACTGCATTATAGGGAATCCATCAATTGGCTATTTCATTTACAAAGGGATGTCAAGCAAGAATTCTTGAAATTGGCAGGAATTCATAACACTTACTTCGACGCCATCTTGTGGTCAACAGAATACAGAAACACACCTAAAACTAGTGTTCTTCACTTGGCATACTCTTTGTCTATTAACATGTAACTTTTTGCTTTGTTACCATTGAAATTTTGTGACATTTGTGGTTTTAAAGGTGAAGTACAAATTTCTTTAAAAAATTATATATGCGTTTCTTTTTTGGGAGAGTATATTTGATTTATTGTGGTTACTGCATATAATTACTTCGTGCTTGCAGCATATTACCATTGAAGGAATTCAGTCAAATTGAACCCAAACATTACTGAATGAATATTAAGCATACTGTTGAGTTGCCGAGCACCTAGGGGGAGCTTGAACCTTTGATATCATCTTTACCAAAATACCAATGTTTACCAATGTATTATAAGGAAACAACAAATTGGTAAATCATGCATATAATTTCAAGATACCCTAATTACATGAACTTGTTGCGATAGCGAGCTATGTAACAATTAAGTTGAATTCACATCGTCGCCGGAAATTGAGCGTATTTAGAAGAAAGAAACGGAACGTTTCGTTGTGTCATATCTAAGTGAGAAGATAGCTGTTGGTCAATACGTGCATGTATTGCGCCGCTTTAGATCTGTGTCAGAATGGAAGGTTATCTAGCAACTGGCACAACTACTTCTACTATACATGTATACCAATCACAATTCGAAAACAGTTCATGATTTCTGCTTATTACCAATACATATCTATATGGAGCGGTATTCAGATAAGCTATTGCCTGTTTACCAATCCAGTTCTTCAAAAGAAATAAATATGTTTTAACCATATCTATATACATACTCATATACTGTATAAAGAAACTATTTCGACAAGCTCGTTTACTCATGCGGTGGATCTGGTGTTTACAGACACAACAAGCGTAAGTGCCATAGATTTTCCTCGGAAGCAGTTACAAGAAGGTATGCCAGTGGGGACTGCTGGGACTTGTCGTCTGCCATTCATTGCCAGCAGACGACTTCCGGTGAAAACGAAGCTAGTGGGAAATGTGAAATTTATTGTTGTGGGCGCGTTCAGAGATATCGGCGGGGTTTCATTGAGAAATTAAGATTTGAAATTTCATGTTTATTCAAGGGGTATTGTTTTCATTCAGTCGCCTCAGCCAATGAAGTTACAGGAACACATGTCTTGCATTGAGTTGTCATACTTTAAGCACCGGTTACTTTTTGTATTTGCATTTTACATATATTGTATATTTTTTTAAAATTCTTGTCGAAATAAGCAAAAATGGTGATATCCACAAGCTGTGATTGGAACGTTGATCCATCCCCTTGAGCTATATTGGTTAATCCAAGAGATGTAAATACATTTTTGAACATAAAATTTCCTATCTTAAGTTTGTTCACTTGCTTGTTATCTTAGTGCAAATATCATGTAATTTGGGTTTTAGACGTTCATAAAATAACCCCATAACCACTTACAAAAGATAATCAATTGTCCATGTGAAAATAACCATTCCCAAACCATATTTCGGAATCGTTTCGTCACTGGTGCTGAATGTCGATATTTGGCATTGTTAAATAGTCAGATGGGGTCATATTTATGAATCATCCATGTAAACTTTGTTGGAAAAACATCAGCATAGTTACGTTGCTCTAGCGCAAAGGAACACATATGAATAAGATCTAAAGCTGTTAATAACTTATAAACGATTTTGTAAAGCAAAATAAAAATCAGTGTTTTCGAAATTTTGACCCCTGGTCACTTCAACGACCTGCCAAATTTGTTACAGCTATCTGCTAGGTATGATATACAAATATGTCAACGCAAACTGAATCTTAACTTATGCAGTGAAATTTCATAATTATCGTTTAGTTTTCACAATGCTAAGATATCTCAAAGACGTTACAAATTACATGATAAATGCCATATAGTCTCAGATTTAACCAATTATTCTTGTTGGTGTATTAGAAGTCGCTGACCATGGAGAATAATGATATTTCACATCAACTCAATTTCTATAATTTTTGCATTCCTTGCAAAGCAATAATCAATCAATTATTCCTGCTTGTGTTATTGAAGAATTTGACAAGTGAACAGAATTAATCATATAAACCTGTATGAAGGGTTACTGATTTACAATATTCAGGTTCATGATCGCTTCTCCCCCTTCACACAAACAACAGTTGAAGTTTTTTATTTCATTGTTATATTTGTCAGAATGAATTGCGCTATATCGACGAGTATGAATCTAAAGAGCATTCCATAAGTTCTAACATATCCTATATGAACAAAATTCAAATCTTTTTACTTCACTTTCATATTCTTCCAAAATATGTGATATTTTTTGTTTTCACTAATAATCTTGCACAGGTTTTAAAGTTTATGTCTACGTTTGGCATCAATTGTAGTATTTATTCGACATATTAAACACTTGAATTGTATATTTGTCATATCAAGTTGAAGAAGGGTTGACCCGTAATATTGTCCGGTTTTCAAAAGAAAACGCCCCTTTTTAAACCAATTCACAATTGTCATACGTATAGTATTTTTCAACTGTAAAATTCACCACTTTTGATACCGTCTGACCTTTTTAACCCATACATATTCAATTGAAATACTACTTGAATCCTAACTTCTTTGCAGGGCACTTTAGAAGTTGGAATGACAATGATGCTGAGGAATATATGGATGACAACTTCTTTGTTCATTGTAGGCGACGTTTCGAGAGAGATTCTTTCTTTTTTTCTTTTTTTTTCTTTTTTTTCGAGAGAGATTCTTGTGTCTTAACAAGAATCTGTGTCGAAACGTCGCATACAATGAATGAAGAAGTTGTCATCCATATATTCCTCAGGACATATTGCTTGGGCTACTACAAAAAGACCCGGGCCTGTGGTCTCACTTCTAACGATATAGCCACAATAGTCCCTCATCACACAACAGCACTCTTTGAAATCATTGTGTGACTTGTGCGTATTGTAATAATGACGTTTCGCCTGTATGATATGAACCTATTGACATTCACGTGTGGCCTTACGCCCTTTATTTCCGGGTTCAATGGGTGCGTTGACGAGGGGCCTAATAAGGACCATACCCTGTCTACCTTATATCCAGGTTATGAGATCACTACTTATATAAGTGCCTGTATACGTAAAATTTTATAACTTTTGAAGCAATTCATGTTTGCATTGAAAAATCAAAATCAAAACTTTTGTGAGCATCTGTAAATATAGTTCTAGATAAATACTTTTCAAGCAATTGTTTCACATAAAATAAACCGTTGTAACAACTTTACCAAATATTTCTTCGTTATACTGCTAGTATTCAACTTGAAAAGTTTCATACTGTCACCATTTCAAGATTATAAGATCATAGCTTAAGGGTCCAATAGTATAAATAGTTAAATTCTACCCGTTTAAGTAATGCTTTGGTATAAGTATGCCCTAATTGATATCAACTGTCAGTATTCTCCTCTTGACATTTGATTTAATTTTATGACAATTAAATTCAGCCAAAAATATATATCACTTTGATTTCGATGATTTTTACGCAATTAAGAAATGTGTGAATTTTCTTTGTCCCATTTGGATCACAAATATACATTGTATCAATTTACCATTTTGTGACACAGTAAATTATTAATACTGTAACAAATGAAAATGTATTATATAGTTAGCACAATATCAACTGTCATGTTAACCACGAAGTCAAAGCTGTCTTTCGTTCATCATTTAAGCAATATTATCTAACTTTAAAATAATTTGATAAATTAAAGAATATTTCCCACAAACTCTCCCTCATTTATTTCATTCACAGAGGTACTTGACGACTCTACAAACTGTATACTACTCTATATATACTTTCCTCTGTAACTGGGACCACGTGCTCATACAGACCGCCCAGTGAGGGCAATACATTCCTCCTTTGTTTCATGTCTACAGCTGACATTTCTTTTAACTTTCTGTATGAACCCATAACTACAAACCAAAACACTAATATATCTTTTATCCGTGGTATTATGTCCTTGTATCTAAAATATCAGAATATTCGTTCTTTTTACTTTCTCTATGGACCCACACCTCTAGATCGAATACCTATAAACATATTAACTAAGGTATGGGTGGTGGTATTCTGTTAAGTCATTGATCTACCATATCAGAAGTTGTTATTTTTTAAACTTTCTCCATGAATATACATGAAGACCACATTATTAACATATCAACTAAGGGCTTGTAATATATTATTGGGAAAAATCATGTATTGATATATCAGAATTTATATTCATTATTCTTCCTTTTTACTTACTCTAAGAACCTTACCTCAAAATCACATCATTAACATATTAGCTCAGGTATGTGTCTATGGTATTGTGTTAAGTCATTGATCACAAATATCAGAAGCAATATCAGATATTATTATATGATTGGCGGTGAAATACCGAGATCTATCAATGACAGTAAACCGTGTTATCAGTCACCAGTGACGATAACAATGGAACGTGTTATCAGTCACTAGTGACTGATAACAACAATGACCTGACGTCATCGAACAATGCTCTAACGCAATGACACGCTGATGACGCCATATTGTTGCTTTGGCGACATGCTCTCTGTGGAGCCGACTCAACGTAAATGCACTTACATTTTGTTAGAAATGCAATGATTTAACCATAAAATAAATAGAAAATTTGTGTTTCTTGACAAATACCATGTTTATCTCATCTCGTGAGGCAGAAAAGTTACATATTTTCTTCCTCACTCGATGAGATAAACATGGTATTTGTTAAGAAAACACAAATATCTTCTAATTCATTCATTTAACGTTCTCTATTGACTCATACCGCAAGACTTCCTAATAAACATACTGATATATGGGTGGGGTATTGTTTTACCCCGCTCTGGCAATGTTTCAGCCATTAACGGCGTGAACTAATGTATGTGTGATATTTTGTTTGAAGAAATCTCAAATATCAGAAGTTATAGCTGATATGATATGATGATACGGCCATGTATTAAACAACAATACGTTGTCAGAATGTATATACTGATCACAATGTATTGCATGAAGACAAGATAAAGTTTATCTACAGCGAAGGTGATTTTCTTCCATCTCTTAGAAATATAACATTTCGGTAAATCAATTTGTTAAAATTACATTGCAAACCGTATCATTGCTATAATTAAAATAATGTCCTTGGTATTCATAATGAGTGAAATCTTTTTGAGAATGATAAAGCTGGAGAATGTCAGTATAGAAATTTGTTGAATTAAAACCTGTATCAAATAACATACATATATTTTCATAAACAAGGCTTCTTAAACAAATTTTTTTTCAACGAAAAAACTTAAATGACTTGAATGAATACTTTTTAACAATCAAACTTTAAATGTTTAACCGTAATGTCATGATCCTTAAAATAAGAATATATATATGATTATGTTAATGATCGATCAATATTGTAGCCTTGGCTCTCATGGACATTGGTTTTCATATGCTTTTCTACATTTGGTATTTGTCGTATTAACAACATTAAATGAAAACAGTGTAATGGTTATGGCGTTTTCAAGAAAAGAAATATAATCTTAAGAATTAGATAAATATACTTAAAAGACAGTCTCCAAAGAAGATTTCCCATGCGATTAAATTTACATGACACTTTTCAGAAACAATCCAGATATGTTTCATTGTTTTGTATGTCACGCATATTGTTATCTAGTTACGATCGTAAATATATGCCAGCTGCCCAAATTATAACTTACACATATGTTTGAACAGTGGCCGTCTAAAAATGGTAACAGTGATTTGAACACTGATAACCGATATCGCTCCTGGCATGTAAACAGTATAGTAGATACTCGGTACATTAGTTTCTATTTCTTACGTCTGGGCACTTTCTCAAGCCAGTAAAATCGTCCTTGTAATGTCATTCGATTTCCTAACCTGCACGTTGTCTCTCCAAATTTGATTTGTTTTTTCCCCTCGTTCTTTGTTGAAGTTATGTCACTTTTCATTTGGAACAGTAATTAAAGCTGAAACAGTTTTGGATAATTTTTCCTTTCCATATCTCTGGCATTAATGTACTTCGTATTTCATCATTTTCCTTTTCGCCTTCATAGTAGAAAGTACGTAATCCTTCTTTTTTGTTAATGTGTAATATCGTTTTAAGTGTTGGACATTTTCTATGTCCTCAAAGATACGATCATTATGTTTGAAGTATCTAAATATTGCATTATTCATTGCAATTGTCTCTTTCCCTTAACCTGCTCTCCATATGCAATTGTATTGTCTCATTGCATCATTATCTCTGTCTCTTCGTTTACTTCATCTGAATCACGATAGTTCAGGCATGGGAATCCAAATAGGTGATATTGACCTAAATGACGATAAAGATATCAAATATTGGATGTACTGAAAAGTGCCTCTTACACATCAAAATGCATTTGTTTCATACACAGTCTGATTAAAATCGACTGTGATTCGAGGAAAAAAAGTGTAAAAATGTTATCTCTTCTTCGAACCTCACCCAGCCCGGCTTTCCTCTCATTTGGTTCGAGCCCCGATAGAGACATTATTTTTTACATTTTTTTCCTCGGAGCACGGTCGATTTTAATCAGACTGTTTCATACAGAGACAGTAGAATCGAAAACCATAGACATTCTTCGGACAAAGGTTGAAATAATATGAACGCAGTAGTTACCTTGATAATTGCGTTTGAAGGATGCATTACATTCTGCGATTTGCGTATACAACCTTTGATGAAAAATCAAGAGGGATATTTGTTATTGAAATTCAGTGTAATTACAAGTATGTAACATCGTATTGTGGGGTCCAAATCTTTGGAGGTGACAAATATAAAAACCACACAGTGATTGTTTAAAGGTTGTATAGGATCGGGTTATGAACCATATGCCAAGGTAAGTCTAACGTCTGAGGAATCGCATAACTGTACCAAATGAACTAGTTATAGAAGAGAACTAGAGCAGCTCATATACATGGGAGTTTCCCTTTCTTTGTTTACAACAGTTTGTTTTGTCAATGGCTGTCACGTATATTTAATGCGACCACACGTTTAAGCCTTAAAGTGAGAAATGTTAAGAAAGCGATGTCAAAACGTGGCATGCAAAACATGGTATTGGTTCTCTTTAAACCGCAATCTCCGGCATAGATTATTTGACATATTTATAATTTAACCCACTTATGTAATCTAAATGTGCCAACGATCATTATCGTAAACATTTCTAAACACCTTTCATTGCTATCGTGTAATATAGGTCATCTGTGTTTGACAATTTCAATCACAGCAAATAAAAGAGGATTTCCATCATTGAATAAATGAATAATTTCTTGAATGTTCTTTTTCCCATGGTGTCTATCTAGTGATTGAATGATCATTGCCTTAGATTTCAATATAAAAAAGCCATCTTCCATACATCGTTTCAAAATTGACTACTTCTAAATCAATCAAATCTTTTGCATTTTTTGAAAAATATTTACAAGAGGCTTCGAAATTATAGATGATTTCATAAAGAAACACTATATTATCTTATATTCTCTTAATTTGACCTGACAGATACGATATTAACTGAAAAACAATTCAGCAGAAATTACAAGGAAATTTTAGAATTGTAGCTTTAGGCATCTGTTCTCGTTATATCCTTTTTGTTGCTTTAAAATAATACTTTTTGTAAACTTCTTTTGAAATCAAGATATAACATGTTAACGGAAAGAATCACGTTCTTGAAATTTCATTTCTTCAAAATATCCTAAAAATACACAGTCCTTGACAAATTTATTATCTTATTATCTGGATAAACATTTAATTTATCAATATACTGTCTCTAGTTCATGTAGCTTAGATACATACAGTGAGAATCAAGCAAAAAACTAAGTTAGGTGCGGCCAATTTAGTTTGAACACCTTTTAACCATTAATTCGCCTAGCCTAAACTAACATGGTGCAGATCAATAAAAAAAACCATTGTCTTTCATTCAGTTTTTTAAAATAACAAAAGTGATACGGTCCTTTAAGTCAAATCCAGATGCTGTTGTCATTTTCTTGTCACGTACAATACTCGTCAAAAGTCATTTAACTATTTTTTAAGTAAGGGTTTAAATTTGCTTCATTTAACCTAACTGACTTTAAGTACATAATTGCGTTTTAATCAATTTAGAAGATATCACTCGATTTTACTTAATGTCCATATGGCCGGATAGAGTTGTATGAAACTGCTTTCTTTTGACTAGACCCAAGCAATGGAGATAAATTGTTGTGTTAATAATGGATTGTGAATTCCAACCGAAACAATTTTTGTAATGCAATCGTCTTAACCAATGTTTTGTTAAAGATATGCTCCAACAAATCTCGCCTCCTCTTGCTTAAACTGCTTAGAATCAAGAACTTCTGAGGAGATGAAATTTAAAAAACCCCGCTGAGTTATGTTCTCGGTTCTCAGCATTTTCCTTAAAGAAGGAGAGATTTATCGATCTACACCAAGTTTATGAAAGGCCTACTGAAAAACGTTATAACATAACTGTCCTGTCACACGGATATTTCCATTTTATCCCCGGGCAAAGTCATTCATTGACTGGTTTGTGAATCTTCATGGATAAATAGATAGCAGCAACATAAACGAATGATAAACATTAAAATTTCACGAAATTAAAAAAAACCTTCCTGCTTCCAGAATGTGCTGCAAGTGTTAAGCTCCGGGCTGATCCAGACCCGACTGGTGAGTTTCGAGAACACGGAGGGTAGGCGGCATGACGGGTCGTGCTGTGACCGGAGTGGGTGGGGCTGGTTCCCTACCGAGCACTGTGACGAGGAGGACGAGTGTGACCACAAGTTCCTCATTTGTATGGGCAACGTCACGGAGTACGTATAAACTGTCATGTATTGTCACTTGAATTGTCACGTATTGTCATTTGTATGGGCAAATTTCACGGAGTACGAATAAGTTGTCATGTTATGTCATTTGTATTGCCAACATCACGGAGTACGTATTAAATGTCATTTGTATGGGCAATATCATGGATTTCGTATTAATTGTCATGTTATGTAATTTGTATGGGCAACATCACGGAGTACGTATAAACTGTCATGCATTATTACTTGAATTGCCAACATCACGTAGTGCGTATTAATTGTCATGTTTTGTCATTTGTGTAGGAAACACCACTGAGTAAATATTAATTGTCATGTTATGTCATTTGTATGGGAAACATCACGGAGAACATATAAGTTGTCATGTATTGTCACTTGAATTGCCCTCATCACGGAGTACGTATAAGTTGTCATGTATTATCACTTGAATTGCCAACATCACGGAGTACGTATTAATTGTCATGTATTATCACTTGAGTTGCCAACATCAACGACTACGTATTAATTGTCATGTATTATCACTTGAGTTGCCAACATCACGGACTACGTATTAATTGTCATGTATTATCACTTGAGTTGCCAACATCACGGAGTACGTATTAATTGTCATGTATTATCACTTGAGTTGCCAACATCACGGACTACGTATTAATTGTCATGTATTATCACTTGAATTGCCAACATCACGGAGTACGTATAAATCGTCATGTATTATCACTTTAGTTGCCAACATCACGGAGTACGTATAAAACGTCATGTATTTTCACTTGAATTGCCAACATCACGGAGTACGTATAAAGCGTCATGTATTTTCAATTGAATTGCCAACATCACGGAGTACGTATTAAGTGTCATGTCATTTTATTTGCATAGGAAAGGTTCACGGAGCAATCTCATTGAAATCAAATCATAGATTCGCTTCGTTATCACAAATCTAACGTAATATCAAATAAGTAAGCAAAGTTATGATTTGATTTCAATGAGATTAGTTCACGGAGAAATTATGGATCGTCGTGTACTGTTCTACATTTGTATTTGTAGGGAATATTATTGAATACGTATTATTTGTACAGAGGATAATAAGTGAGTATCTATCTCAAACGATGTGACGACACCACGAGTACCTTTATAATTATATTCCGAGCGAATCGGTAATAAAGCAAGTTTTCTGATGGTTTGTTTGATGGTTATTGTGATACGTTTACTTAGAGAGTGAAAGGGATTTTATAAAAGAAACAAATGTTTCCATTTTCGAGACAATATGTTAAATGATTAACGTTAAGATTAATCAGGAATGTTTAGACACGAACAAATCAAACTGGCTTAAGCTACGTGCATTAATTTCCTTATTCGTATGATTTGGACGTTCACACTTAAATGGTCGCATGGAGTTTTCACGTAATGTTCACCTTATTATCCCCCTACAGATAATCAGACTGAGAAATAAGAAATAAGAAATATGTTTTTCATAACCTTATATCTAAAAAGGAGAATTTGACAAATAAAGCATATGAAAACTTACTCCAGTGCCTTTAAAATTTAGTTTCCTAAGATATCAATGCTGATAATCAATATCATGTTATCATTATCATTAGAATCCAATGAGATATTCCCTATGACGCAGGTCCAGTGACATGACTGCCTGCGAGTACGGACGGAAGGAGACGGGGCCCATAGTAGGAAACAGGCTGCTTTTCGGGGACATGATCGGAGATATGACCAACCCTGTGGAGTTTCGCTTTAATCACTGGCCCGTGAGTAATCTAAATGATATGGTACTTTCTGTATTTGGTGTCTATCGTAGATTGTTCCACGTTGCTTGTTTAAGTGGTGATTGACGTCACGGTAATATATGATAATATTTTTCTAAATAACGCAGTCAATATTATCTGTTTCACTCATATACTGTATCTAGAAAGGTCTAGTAGAGGACCGCGTCAGCCCACGTATCGAATTGACCAATCAAAACTCATCTTAGCAAGCCACAATAGTCTGCCTTCACACGTACAACGTTGGAGTGTCATAGGTCGCAGAAAGGTCGGCTGACGCGATCCACTACTAGGCCTTGCTAGACTCAGTATAGGAGTGAAACTGATAATATTGAGGCTAGGTTTACTTAGACTGTACATCACACTGTGTATAACCGTACACCGGAACTAGCGAGGTGTACGGCGGAGAAATGTTGCTAGCGAGGAGCCGAAATTGAAAGTTAGGTAATATTTTACTTCATAACTTTCAAATAATCAACATCATGTGGTAATTTTCGCCCACATACTTAGTAAAAAGTATATGCTTGTCATTCTGTATCCAAGGGACAGTAACAATGTCAGTTGCTAGTAATGCTGTTGTTAGTAACATATTTTCTATCTCTGACTATGAACAGGATATGCCATTAAATAGTTATGTCTCGGAAAGCTATTGACATGATAATAACATAAAAAAGTTGATGAAACGGCGATGATTGCTTTTTAAGTGATCCCGTTTGCGATCACGCTCCTCGCTAGCAACATTTCTCCGCCGTACACATCGCTAGTTCCGGTGTACGGTTATGCACAGTGAATCACGTTACTGCCATTTGACTTAAAACAACAGTTTATTTGAGAATCACTAGAGTTTGTAATGATGTTACAGGGTGTTCTCAAGGTAAAGATTGACGTCCTTGATGATGACGGCCACGACCGCTACGACTTCGTCGACCATTACGAGTACCAGTATAGCAATGGCGAGATTGGACGAGAAATTGACGCGAAAGCACGAGAATTGAAGCTGACAGCCACACGAACCAAGTATATGTCTTTTTGAATACTGAAGTATTACTGTTTCGATTCAAAATGTTAGTATGATTGGTAACCGAAGGATACTAAACAACTGTATTAACAATACTTATTTGTACAATTGGGTACCTGGTTGGAAAGACTATGTAATTAATTATCACAAAAGCGTCTTGTTTGGCAGATGTGTTAAATACTCTCATTGATGTGAGCATAACAAATTAATGATTCTTGTCCTTGTACCAGAATGATAATGTGCAGAGCTCTAACAATATCCAGGTATTTATCCGAACAAATGCCTTATATTCCTCATATGTAACAAGCCAATGGAATGATATTGAACGAAAATGGACAGTGTCTTTATTATAAGACAGTTAAATGCGAGATCTCTCCATTGCTTTACACCATTACGTAGGCCGAAAAAGTTAAAGCCACTATTAACCAGCCGTGATCGATAAAAGAAATTTGTCTAATATCAAGGTACTGTAGGATCTTAAGACACAAATACGTTGATAAAGCAGGTTACTGTAAAACCGCTTTCATGTCACAAACTTATTTGGTGCTTCTTGTTGGACAAAATTGAATTGCGCTTTCTAAAACACTACTTGTCGTAAGTGTACAATCAGTCTTTCCTCTCACTACGCTAATGGTTGATTGTCCTTGCGACGTTAGACACAAATTTGCTCACTGTCTTGTCCTGTTCCAGACTGAACCTTGAACTAAAGGTGTTCTGTAATATCCACTACTATGGGTCCGACTGTTTGAAGTACTGCAAACCAACCGATGATGAAACTGGACATTACATATGTGACCCCCACTCTGGTGATAAGATTTGCATTGAAGGTACGATTGTGAATCGTAGATGGATAAAATTATTGCCTCAACTTTTCATATAGTATCATAATGTCACAAATAACATGTTTTGGTTTAATACAGAAACATAAGTATTGCCAGGACACAAAATAAAACATGACCTGTGTTCCCAGTTAAATAAACTACGTATAATGTTTAAAATGTTAAAAGACAAGTATCAAAAGGCTTTGTAACACGTAGGAACTCAGTTATCAGTTATTACCGATTGAATGACAAATCGTTTGCAATACAGATATATTCAAAAGTTTTGAAATTGTATGATGAGATTGTATAATTAAATTATATGATGAAATTGTATGATGAAATTATATGATGAAATTATATGATCAAATTGTATGATCAAATTGTATGATAATTGATTTATGATGAAATGGTTCTCTCATTTCAAGGGTATTTTATTTCATGGGTATCAAAATAGACCCTGCACCTGTTGTTTTGAGGGATTACGCTGCTTGACTAATTCAATTAAGGGCTGGGTAGGTCGGAACCTCCAAGCTAGAAGTCCATGCTTAGTTCCCTAACTTTTTGTTGTTTGCTTGCTACGTCTCACTCGATCTACGATAACGGATAATCGGGTTGACTAATTATATATTTTAACCACAAAAGATGTTAATTTCTTTACAGTAATAAACAATGGCATATACCTCCCAATCTTATTAAAATATGATCTATTGACTACACAACGCTACACGTAGTGAAAACATTATGATATCATTTTAATGAGATTGATAACCTACAGAAATAAAGTGCTACATTTACTCTAAACACACCTAGCCTCATGACTATAATTATGTAGACACTGTTTTGTGGTCTGTTCAGGATGGGAGGGGGACGAGTGTCTGGGTGATGTAGACGACTGTGAGGGTCACCGATGTTACCACGGGGCTGTGTGTGTGGACGGACTCAACATGTACACGTGCGAGTGTCCACCAGGTAGAACAGGTGGGTACAGAAGTATGTAGACAATACCTGTGTAAGTAAAATAAAGTGCGAACTCAGAGACATCCTGTCTCAGGGAACGAACGTTATGCTAACTTCACTAATCTGTACCCTGGGTTCAGAAGTTAGATTCGCTCTCGCGGCCCGACTTTGGATACAGCCAATCAAATAATTTTCTCGTTCAAATTTTATCGAGAAGGTGGCGAGAAAATGATTTCATTGGCTACATCCCATGTCGAACCGTGCGAGCGAATCTAGCTTCTGAACCCAGGGTACAGATTAGTGGAGTTAGCGTAACTTTCGTTCCCTGAGACAACAAATGACAACAAACAAGCACCGTTTCCATCTCCGTTTTATAGTAAATAGACCATGGGAAATCTAAAATTGAAAAATACCAACTTATTGCAATGAGTATTGCAACACGCTTCTCTGTATTGCAAAATATCCATATGCAGAAATGAGAAGTGGTACTAATTTTTAGCATGTAGAGGTATACGTATATATACAGTAGTTGTGGAAGGAACTATTTTATATATATAACTTTTTATATAATTTATATAATATAATATTGATATCACAGTTACTGTTAACGCATTGCAGTTTCCGATTTCAAACCTTCAGTTGAAGGTAGGCTTGTTGTATTTTAAGGCCGCATCAAAGACTATCAACTCATTTTTGCATTCTTTTGAATGGGAATCTTTCTGTGAACCTCAATCTGTTTCTGTAGAAGTCGTATGACACACATACTCGTGTAATAACCCCAATCCGTCCCTCTAGAAGTCATATGACACACTTATTCTTGTAATAACCTCAATCTGTCTCTGTAGAAGTCATATGGCACACTTACTCGTGTAATAATCTCAATATGTCCCTGTAGAAGTCATATGACACACTTATTCGTGTAATAACCTCAATCTGTCCGAAAAAATCGTATGACACACTTAATCGTGTAATAACCTCAATCCGTCCCTGTAGAAGTCGTATGACACATTCACTCGTGCAATAACCACAATCTGTCTGAAAAAATCGTATGACACACTTACTCGTGTAATAACCTCAGTCTGTCCCAGTAGATATCATATGACACACTTACTCGTGTAATAACCACAATCTGTCCCTGTAGAAATCATATGATACACTTACTCTTGTAATAACGTCAATCTCTCCCTGCAGGTGTTGTGTGCGAGGCTGAGATCAACGAGTGTGTGAGCAACCCGTGTTATAACGGGGGAGCGTGCGAGGACAGCGAGGACGGCTTCGTCTGCTCCTGCGAGCCCGGCTACACTGGCAGGTACTGCGAGCTGGACGTCAAGGAGTGTCTCAGCAACCCCTGCTTGAACGGGGTACGTCTTCAGTGATTTCTATTTTGTGCATTGGAAACAAAGGATGAATAACTTCTTTACTTGACACTAGGGACGTTTCGGTCTAGATCCTTATGCCGTTTTCAAGCATATGGGGGAACAACGAAAGGTACAGCAATTTATATATTTTGGGTATACTAATGAAATAACAATAACAGTAACAATAGGATTAAGATAACCGGTGCAGAGGGTTCCGTCAAATGAAAGCTTGATGCGCAAGGGATATGCCAAGGGGAAAGCGGATTTTAAGGGAAGGGTCTTTTACAGAAGTCCCAAGGGAGAGGTTGATATCTGTCATTGATACATATCTGATGTATAACAACATCACCAGAACTTATTTTTATGAATGTTTTGTCTAGCCTTCTTGAGATCATACTTCTAAACGTCTCCCTGCTGCTGGCCGCAAATCGAGCCAGGACTTTAATAAAGACATGGCATCAATAGAAATATGAGAGTCTACAGTTTGGTACCTTAAAAATGAGTAGTATTGATAACTATAGAAAAATATATACCATGTCAAGTCTTAAGAACATGTTAAGTATATATACCGACACGTCACTAACAGTCTGATGTAAATGTTGTTTATCTAATTTAACATTGTAAAAAATCAAATCGGACTCTGTGATCCACATCATAAATTTATCTGTCACTTCAAACTTGACATCACACTGTTCCATCATCACTAGATGAGTGTGGTATCTTCTACATAGCACTCTATCTTCACAACGTCACGGGCGAAACGAAAAAGTTTCTAAACTTTCCCATTCCTCCCTTGACATCATTGGCCGTAATTTCTGTGCTAGCACTTCAACCCGCTGCACGGAAGTAGAATAGTCCAATCAGAAGACAGCATGTTAAATGAACCGATTTGAAAAAAAATACTTTTGTATGTGTTTTGCAAGGGAGAGAAACACTTAATTTGATTGATACCTTAATGTTTGAATGTCTTCTCTGCATTCTCGGTGCTCATCAAAAACATGAAAACAACCATGCGGACTGAAGTATCAAATTAATTTTCACTCGGATCGCCTGTTAGTATTTTGAATTTGTTCCGAATGTAAACGACAATTTCATTGGCTATTGTTGAAAGATCTGATAAGGGGCGTAACTCTTGATCCCTATAGGTGTCGCTGCTCCGGATCACCAGTTTTCTACCTTGTGATGGCAAGGTCTAAACGAGGAGTTGCTCGATACGTTTTCACCTTGCCGTGGGAAGATGATAGCACTCAAGCTCAGCTATTGGGGTAATGTTTGAGGATGATGTTAGTACTTATGGTTATTCTTCTTGCTTTGTAGGGAACATGCAATGAGTCAACTGACGGATACACCTGCGCATGCGTCGCTGGATGGAGTGGGCCTCGTTGTGAGTTCAACATAAACGAGTGCGCCAGCGCTCCGTGTGTCCACGCCAGCAACTGTCATGACGGACTCAACGACTACACGTGCGTGTGTTCCCCGGGATACACAGGTATGTTGAGATGGCAGTTGTATGAATACACCTGCTTAACAAAAAAATTTAACCTTCGAACTAACATGTAAACAATTGTGACAAGTTCGACTTATTCCATCAATATTCAACCATTATTTACGATTTTATGTGTAGACAACTATATATTTACCTATCACATACATATGATACTAGTAGTTATAAAAGGAACACATTTACTGCAGACATGCCTGTGACGACAAGGTGGACAAATACAATACTAGAAGAAAATCGAACTTTTCAAATTCAATTTTTCTAATGAATATGACCAACAAATAATGTTTTTTTCAATAAATAGTGACCAATTGAAAATTTGCCACAATCATGATTTTAAATAGGAATTCTGAGATAATGAAATAAACTATTGTTCATTGGTTGCAGTAGTTGTATACTTGTATAAAGGGACACCTTCAAGATCAAATAAATATGTCGGATTAGATACAAATTGCGGATTAGATTATGTTGGTAAATGGATCATAATTGTTTTATATTTTATATTTCATCTTTGGTTATACTAACATACACTTGATTGAATAAGTTAGGATTTCAATTATTTAAATCCTAACATTAAGTAGATGAAGAAATATACAGTTATTAATTACTTCGATATTTTGAATATTCACTAGATCTGTATGTCCAGTTAGTTCACACTAATGTGGAATCTTACAAAGGTCTGTTTAATATCAATCGTCAAAACAATTTGCAAAATGTTACATTCAAATATATGTAACAAGATCATACCATAATACATATATCATCGTGGTTCCAGGCAAAAACTGTGAACTTGGCATCAACGAATGTTCGAGCAATCCCTGCTGGAATGGTGGGACATGTGAAGATATCAGGAACGCCTATGTTTGTCATTGTCTTCCTGGGACGTCAGGGACGCACTGTGAACTCAAGGACGATAACTGTGAGTCCAGTCCTTGTCTAAATGGAGGCACATGCGAGGAGAACATAAGCGGCTTCACATGCTTCTGTGAACCTAACTTTACTGGCAGAGTTTGTGCCGACGAGCTCCTGGGTTGTGCTTCAGCGCCCTGTGTGAATGGAGGGTCCTGCGTGGAAAGGGGTGGGGAAGTGTCCTGTGAGTGTCCTGAAGGATTCACTGGAGACGTGTGTGAAGAAGACATAGACGAGTGTGGAAGTCTTCCCTGCCAGAATGGAGGTAAGTGTTTTGATGGTATCAATAGCTTTGTGTGCTCCTGCCTCGAGGGATATACAGGGACAATTTGCAGCGAATCGCTCACGGAAGAACCTCCTGATGAGAAAACGACAAGGGAGTTGGAAATATCCACTACGCCTTTTACTGATGATAGGTCAGTTGAAACCAGTCCAACATTTCAGATCGCTTCATCTTCAGTGACGCTTGATTCAAACACGGATAACGAAGTCTTGAAACAATCTAGTTCACAGACTGCCCAATCCACAGTTAACACAGAACAAGGATCGAGTAAATCAGAGGTTAGTTTTCAAGCGTCCTCTACGATGAGTCCAGAGGGAAATTGTGTAGACTTAAGATGTTTGAATGGTGGTGTGTGTGAAGAAATCAATGGAACCTATGCCTGTAAATGCCCGCCCCTTTATGTAGGAAACCTTTGTCAATTAAAAGTTAAAGATTGCAAAACAAATCCATGTCTTAACAATGCAACATGCATGCAAAGAGATCAAGATATCTTATGCATCTGTGGTGAATATTTTGATGGAAGGTTTTGCGAAATCAACGTTACGGGATGTAATATTAAACCTTGCCAAAATGATGGAATATGCATGAAATATGAGTACGCTCACAAATGCATATGTCAAGAAGGATGGACTGGGCGTTACTGTGAATTAAAGATGAATTATTTCACCGAGGACAAAGTCACATCATCAGGTGAGGAGACGTCAAGTGGTGCAACACAAGAAACAACGAGTCCCGTTACTATTTCCACATCCTCAACAGACGTTAGCCAAACTGTGACGACTGATGAAGTGTCTGGTGTAACTGACGACATGACTGCCTCTGGAGATGAACTGGGCAGCACAAGCACAACCAGAGAGGCAATGAGTCCAGATACACTGATGACGACAGTGGCAGCAGAAAGAGAAACATCAGGTGAATCATCAGCTGTAACACAGGAAATGCTGACATTCTCAGGTGATGAAACCACTGCAACTGATGAGTACAAGTCAACACCTTCTCTCATTGAAGAGGCGCTCTTGACTACAGCAAGTACAGAAGAGGGATCGGCAGTAACTGAAGACATGGTCACATTATCAGGTGAGGAGAGGTCAAGTGGTGCAACACAAGAAACAACAAGTCCTGTTTCTATTTCCATATCCTCAACAGAATTTAGCCCAACTGTGACGACTGATGAAGTGTCTGGTGTAACTGACGACATGACTGCCTCTGGAGATGAACTGGGCAGCACAACCACAATCAGAGGGGCGATGAGTCAAAGTATACTGATAACGACAGGGGCAGAAGAAAGAGAAACATCAGGTGAATCTTCAGCTGTAACACAGGAAATGCTGACATTCTCAGGTGATGAAACCACTGCAACTGATGAGTTCAAGTCAACACCTACTCTCATTGAAAAAGCGCTATTCATTACAGCAAGTACTGAAGAGGGATCGGCAGTAACTGAAGACATGGTCACATCATCAGGTGAGGAGAGGTCTGGTGGTGCAACAGAAGAAACAACAAGTTCTGTTTCCATTTCCACATCCTCAACAGACGTTAGCCCAACTGTGACGACTGATGAAGTGTCAGGTGTAACTGACGACATGACTGCCTCTGGAGATGAACTGGGCAGCACAAACACAACCAGAGAGGCAATGAGTCCAGGTACACTGATGACGACAGTGGCAGCAGAAAGGGAAACATCAGGTGAATCTCCAGCTGTAACACAGGAAATGCTGACATTCTTTGGTGATGAAACCACTGCAACTGATGAGTACAAGTCAACACCTACTCTCATTGAACGCCTCACTACAGCAAGTACAGAAGAGGGATCGGCAGTAACTGAAGACATGGTCACATCATCAGGTGAGGAGACGGCAAGTGGTACAACACAAGAAACAACGAGTCCCGTTACTATTTCCACATCCTCAACAGACGTTAGCCCAACTGTGACGACTGATGAAGTGTCTGGTGTAACTGATGACATGACTGCCTCTGGAGATGAACTGGGCAGCACAAGCACAACCAGAGAGACAATGAGTCCAGGTACACTGATGACGACAGTGGCAGCAGAAAGAGAAACATCAGTTGAATCTTCAGCTGTAACACAGAAAATGCTGACATTCTCAGGTGATGAAACCAATGCAACTGATGAGTACAAGTCAACACCTACTCTCATTGAAGAAGCGCCCTTCACTACAGCAAGTACAGAAGAGGGATCGGCAGTAACTGAAGACATGGTCACATCATCAGGTGAAGAGACGTCAAGTGGTGCAACACAAGAAACAACGAGTCCCGTTACTATTTCCACATCCTCAACAGACGTTAGCCCAACTGTGACGACTGATGAAGTGTCTGGTGTAACTGACGACATGACTGCCTCTGGAGATGAACTGGGCAGCACAAGCACAACCAGAGAGGCAATGAGTCCAGGTACACTGATGACGACAGTGGCAGCAGAAAGAGAAACATCAGGTGAATCTTCAGCTGTAACACAGAAAATGCTGACATTCTCAGCTGATGAAACCACTGCAACTGATGAGTACAAGTCAACACCTACTCTCATTGAACGCCTCACTACAGCAAGTACAGAAGAGGGATCGGCAGTAACTGAAGACATGGTCACATCATCAGGTGAGGAGACGTCAAGTGGTGCAACACAAGAAACAACGAGTCCTGTTACTATTTCCACATCCTCAACAGACGTTAGCCCAACTGTGACGACTGATGAAGTGTCTGGTGTAACTGACGACATGACTGCCTCTGGAGATGAACTGGGCAGCACAAGCACAACCAGAGAGGCAATGAGTCCAGATACACTGATGACGACAGTGGCAGCAGAAAGAGAAACATCAGGTGAATCTTCAGCTGTAACACAGAAAATGCTGACATTCTCAGGTGATGAAACCACTGCAACTGATGAGTACAAGTCAACACCTACTCTCACTGAACGCCTCACTACAGCAAGTACAGAAGAGGGATCGGCAGTAACTGAAGACATGGTCACATCATCAGGTGAGGAGACGTCAAGTGATACAACACAAAAAACAACGAGTCCCGTTACTATTTCCACATCCTCAACAGACGTTAGCCCAACTGTGACGACTGATGAAGTGTCTGGTGTAACTGACGACATGACTGCCTCTGGAGATGAACTGGGCAGCACAAGCACAATCAGAGAGGCAATGAGTCCAGGTACACTGATGACGACAGTGGCAGCAGAAAGAGAAACATCAGGTGAATCTTCAGCTGTAACACAGGGAATGCTGACATTCTCAGGTGATGAAACCACTGCAACTGATGAGTACAAGTCAACACCTACTCTCATTGAAGAGGCGCTCTTCACTACAGCAAGTACTGAAGAGGGATCGGCAGTAACTGAAGACATGGTCACATCATCAGGTGAGGAGACGTCAAGTGATGCAAGACAAGAAACAACGAGTCCCGTTACTACTTCCACATCCTCTACAGACGTGAGCCCAACTGTGACGACTGATGAAGTGTCTGGTGTAACTGTCGACATGACTGCCTCTGGAGATGAACTGGGCAGCACCAGCACAATCAGAGAGGCAATGAGTCCAGGTACACTGATAACGACAGAGGCAGCAGAAAGAGAAACATCAGGTGAATCTTCAGCTGTAACACAGGAAATGCTTACATTCTCAGGTGATGAAACCACTGCAACTGATGAGTACAAGTCAACACCTACTCTCATTGAACGCCTCACTACAGCAAGTACAGAAGAGGGATCGGCAGTAACTGAAGACATGGTCACATCATCAGGTGAAGAGACGTCAAGTGGTGCAACACAAGAAACAACCAGTCTCGTTACTATTTCCACATCCTCGACAGACGTTAGCCCAACTGTGACGACTGATGAAGTGTCTGGTGTAACTGACGACATGACTGCCTCTGGAGATGAACTGGGCAGCACAAACACAACCAGAGAAGCAATGAGTCCAGGTTCACTGATGACGACAGTGGCAGCAGAAAGAGAAACATCAGGTGCATCTTCAGCTGTAACACAGGAAATGCTTACATTCTCAGGTGATGAAACCACTGCAACTGATGAGTACAAGTCAACACCTACTCTCATTGAAGAAGCGCCCTTCACTACAGCAAGTACAGAAGAGGGATCGGCAGTAACTGAAGACATGGTCACATCATCAGGTGAAGAGACGTCAAGTGGTGCAACACAAGAAACAACCAGTCTCGTTACTATTTCCACATCCTCGACAGACGTTAGCCCAACTGTGACGACTGATGAAGTGTCTGGTGTAACTGACGACATGACTGCCTCTGGAGATGAACTGGGCAGCACAAACACAACCAGAGAAGCAATGAGTCCAGGTTCACTGATGACGACAGTGGCAGCAGAAAGAGAAACATCAGGTGAATCTTCAGCTGTAACACAGAAAATGCTGACATTCTCAGCTGATGAAACCACTGCAACTGATGAGTACAAGTCAACACCTACTCTCATTGAACGCCTCACTACAGCAAGTACAGAAGAGGGATCGGCAGTAACTGAAGACATGGTCACTTCATCAGGTGAGGAGACGTCAAGTGGTGCAACACAAGAAACAACGAGTCCTGTTACTATTTCCACATCCTCAACAGACGTTAGCCCAACTGTGACGACTGATGAAGTGTCTGGTGTAACTGACGACATGACTGCCTCTGGAGATGAACTGGGCAGCACAAGCACAACCAGAGAGGCAATGAGTCCAGGTACACTGATGACGACAGTGGCTGCAGAAAGAGAAACATCAGTTGAATCTTCAGCTGTAACACAGAAAATGCTGACATTATCAGGTGATGAGACCACTGCAACTGATGAGTACAAGTCAACACCTACTCTAATTGAAGAGGCGCTCTTCACTACAGCAAGTACAGAAGAGGGATCGGCAGTAACTGAAGACATGGTCACATCATCAGGTGAGGAGACGTCAAGTGATGCAAGACAAGAAACAACGAGTCCCGTTACTACTTCCACATCCTCTACAGACGTGAGCCCAACTGTGACGACTGATGAAGTGTCTGGTGTAACTGTCGACATGACTGCCTCTGGAGATGAACTGGGCAGCACAAGCACAATCAGAGAGGCAATGAGTCCAGGTACACCGATGACGACAGTGGCAGCAGAAAGAGAAACATCAGGTGAATCTTCAGCTGTAACACAGAAAATGCTGACATTCTCAGGTGATGAGACCACTGCAACTGATGAGTACAAGTCAACACCTACTCTAATTGAAGAGGCGCTCTTCACTACAGCAAGTACAGAAGAGGGATCGGCAGTAACTGAAGACATGGTCACATCATCAGGTGAGGAGACGTCAAGTGATGCAACACAAAAAACAACGAGTCCCGTTACTATTTCCACATCCTCAACAGACGTTAGCCCAACTGTGACGACTGATGAAGTGTCTGGTGTAACTGACGACATGACTGCCTCTGGAGATGAACTGGGCAGCACAAGCACAACCAGAGAGGCAATGAGTCCAGATACACTGATGACGACAGTGGCAGCAGAAAGAGAAACATCAGGTGAATCTTCAGCTGTAACACAGAAAATGCTGACATTCTCAGGTGATGAAACCACTGCAACTGATGAGTACAAGTCAACACCTACTCTCACTGAACGCCTCACTACAGCAAGCACAGAAGAGGGATCGGCAGTAACTGAAGACATGGTCACATCATCAGGTGAGGAGACGTCAAGTGATGCAACACAAAAAACAACGAGTCCCGTTACTATTTCCACATCCTCAACAGACGTTAGCCCAACTGTGACGACTGATGAAGTGTCTGGTGTAACTGACGACATGACTGCCTCTGGAGATGAACTGGGCAGCACAAGCACAATCAGAGAGGCAATGAGTACAGGTACACTGATGACGACAGTGGCAGCAGAAAGAGAAACATCAGGTGAATCTTCAGCTGTAACACAGGGAATGCTGACATTCTCAGGTGATGAAACCACTGCAACTGATGAGTACAAGTCAACACCTACTCTCATTGAAGAGGCGCTCTTCACTACAGCAAGTACTGAAGAGGGATCGGCAGTAACTGAAGACATGGTCACATCATCAGGTGAGGAGACGTCAAGTGATGCAAGACAAGAAACAACGAGTCCCGTTACTACTTCCACATCCTCTACAGACGTGAGCCCAACTGTGACGACTGATGAAGCGTCTGGTGTAACTGTCGACATGACTGCCTCTGGAGATGAACTGGGCAGCACAAGCACAATCAGAGAGGCAATGAGTCCAGGTACACTGATAACGACAGAGGCAGCAGAAAGAGAAACATCAGGTGAATCTTCAGCTGTAACACAGGAAATGCTTACATTCTCAGGTGATGAAACCACTGCAACTGATGAGTACAAGTCAACATCTACTCTCATTGAACGCCTCACTACAGCAAGTACAGAAGAGGGATCGGCAGTAACTGAAGACATGGTCACATCATCAGGTGAGGAGACGTCAAGTGGTGCAACACAAGAAACAACCAGTCTCGTTACTATTTCCACATCCTCGACAGACGTTAGCCCAACTGTGACGACTGATGAAGTGTCTGGTGTAACTGACGACATGACTGCCTCTGGAGATGAACTGGGCAGCACAAACACAACCAGAGAAGCAATGAGTCCAGGTTCACTGATGACGACAGTGGCAGCAGAAAGAGAAACATCAGGTGCATCTTCAGCTGTAACACAGGAAATGCTTACATTCTCAGGTGATGAAACCACTGCAACTGATGAGTACAAGTCAACACCTACTCTCATTGAAGAGGCGCTCTTCACTACAGCAAGTACAGAAGAGGGATCGGCAGTAACTGAAGACATGGTCACATCATCAGGTGAGGAGACGTCAAGTGATGCAACACAAGAAACAACGAGTCCCGTTACTATTTCCACATCCTCAACAGACTTTATCCCAACTGTGACGACTTATGAAGTGTCTGGTGTAACTGACGACATGACTGCCTCTGGAGATGAACTGGGCAGCACAAGCACAACCAGAGAGGCAATGAGTCCAGGTACACTGATGACGACAGTGGCAGCAGAAAGAGAAACATCAGATGAATCTTCAGCTGTAACACAGAAAATGCTTACATTCTCAAGTGATGAAACCAATGCAACTGATGAGTACAAGTCAACACCTACTCTCATTGAACGCCTCACTACAGCAAGTACAGAAGAGGGATCGGCAGTAACTGAAAACATGGTCACATCATCAGGTGAGGAGACGTCAAGTGGTGCAAGACAAGAAACAACGAGTCCCGCTACTATTTCCACATCCTCAACAGACGTTAGCCCAACTGTGACGACTGATGAAGTGTCTGGTGTAACTGACGACATGACTGCCTCTGGAGATGAACTGCGCAGCACAAACACAACCAGAGAGGCAATGAGTCCAGGTACACTGATAACGACAGAGGCAGCAGAAAGAGAAACATCAGGTGAATCTTCAGCTGTAACACAGAAAATGCTGACATTCTCAGGTGATGAAACCACTGCAACTGATGAGTACAAGTCAACACCTACTCTCACTGAACGCCTCACTACAGCAAGTACAGAAGAGGGATCGGCAGTAACTGAAGACATGGTCACATCATCAGGTGAGGAGACGTCAAGTGATACAACACAAAAAACAACGAGTCCCGTTACTATTTCCACATCCTCAACAGACGTTAGCCCAACTGTGACGACTGATGAAGTGTCTGGTGTAACTGACGACATGACTGCCTCTGGAGATGAACTGGGCAGCACAAGCACAACCAGAGAGGCAATGAGTCCAGATACACTGATGACGACAGTGGCAGCAGAAAGAGAAACATCAGGTGAATCTTCAGCTGTAACACAGAAAATGCTGACATTCTCAGGTGATGAAACCACTGCAACTGATGAGTACAAGTCAACACCTACTCTCACTGAACGCCTCACTACAGCAAGTACAGAAGAGGGATCGGCAGTAACTGAAGACATGGTCACATCATCAGGTGAGGAGACGTCAAGTGATACAACACAAAAAACAACGAGTCCCGTTACTATTTCCACATCCTCAACAGACGTTAGCCCAACTGTGACGACTGATGAAGTGTCTGGTGTAACTGACGACATGACTGCCTCTGGAGATGAACTGGGCAGCACAAGCACAATCAGAGAGGCAATGAGTCCAGGTACACTGATGACGACAGTGGCAGCAGAAAGAGAAACATCAGGTGAATCTTCAGCTGTAACACAGGGAATGCTGACATTCTCAGGTGATGAAACCACTGCAACTGATGAGTACAAGTCAACACCTACTCTCATTGAAGAGGCGCTCTTCACTACAGCAAGTACTGAAGAGGGATCGGCAGTAACTGAAGACATGGTCACATCATCAGGTGAGGAGACGTCAAGTGATGCAAGACAAGAAACAACGAGTCCCGTTACTACTTCCACATCCTCTACAGACGTGAGCCCAACTGTGACGACTGATGAAGTGTCTGGTGTAACTGTCGACATGACTGCCTCTGGAGATGAACTGGGCAGCACCAGCACAATCAGAGAGGCAATGAGTCCAGGTACACTGATAACGACAGAGGCAGCAGAAAGAGAAACATCAGGTGAATCTTCAGCTGTAACACAGGAAATGCTTACATTCTCAGGTGATGAAACCACTGCAACTGATGAGTACAAGTCAACACCTACTCTCATTGAACGCCTCACTACAGCAAGTACAGAAGAGGGATCGGCAGTAACTGAAGACATGGTCACATCATCAGGTGAAGAGACGTCAAGTGGTGCAACACAAGAAACAACCAGTCTCGTTACTATTTCCACATCCTCGACAGACGTTAGCCCAACTGTGACGACTGATGAAGTGTCTGGTGTAACTGACGACATGACTGCCTCTGGAGATGAACTGGGCAGCACAAACACAACCAGAGAAGCAATGAGTCCAGGTTCACTGATGACGACAGTGGCAGCAGAAAGAGAAACATCAGGTGCATCTTCAGCTGTAACACAGGAAATGCTTACATTCTCAGGTGATGAAACCACTGCAACTGATGAGTACAAGTCAACACCTACTCTCATTGAAGAAGCGCCCTTCACTACAGCAAGTACAGAAGAGGGATCGGCAGTAACTGAAGACATGGTCACATCATCAGGTGAAGAGACGTCAAGTGGTGCAACACAAGAAACAACCAGTCTCGTTACTATTTCCACATCCTCGACAGACGTTAGCCCAACTGTGACGACTGATGAAGTGTCTGGTGTAACTGACGACATGACTGCCTCTGGAGATGAACTGGGCAGCACAAACACAACCAGAGAAGCAATGAGTCCAGGTTCACTGATGACGACAGTGGCAGCAGAAAGAGAAACATCAGGTGAATCTTCAGCTGTAACACAGAAAATGCTGACATTCTCAGCTGATGAAACCACTGCAACTGATGAGTACAAGTCAACACCTACTCTCATTGAACGCCTCACTACAGCAAGTACAGAAGAGGGATCGGCAGTAACTGAAGACATGGTCACTTCATCAGGTGAGGAGACGTCAAGTGGTGCAACACAAGAAACAACGAGTCCTGTTACTATTTCCACATCCTCAACAGACGTTAGCCCAACTGTGACGACTGATGAAGTGTCTGGTGTAACTGACGACATGACTGCCTCTGGAGATGAACTGGGCAGCACAAGCACAACCAGAGAGGCAATGAGTCCAGGTACACTGATGACGACAGTGGCTGCAGAAAGAGAAACATCAGTTGAATCTTCAGCTGTAACACAGAAAATGCTGACATTATCAGGTGATGAGACCACTGCAACTGATGAGTACAAGTCAACACCTACTCTAATTGAAGAGGCGCTCTTCACTACAGCAAGTACAGAAGAGGGATCGGCAGTAACTGAAGACATGGTCACATCATCAGGTGAGGAGACGTCAAGTGATGCAAGACAAGAAACAACGAGTCCCGTTACTACTTCCACATCCTCTACAGACGTGAGCCCAACTGTGACGACTGATGAAGTGTCTGGTGTAACTGTCGACATGACTGCCTCTGGAGATGAACTGGGCAGCACAAGCACAATCAGAGAGGCAATGAGTACAGGTACACTGATGACGACAGTGGCAGCAGAAAGAGAAACATCAGGTGAATCTTCAGCTGTAACACAGGGAATGCTGACATTCTCAGGTGATGAAACCACTGCAACTGATGAGTACAAGTCAACACCTACTCTCATTGAAGAGGCGCTCTTCACTACAGCAAGTACAGAAGAGGGATCGGCAGTAACTGAAGACATGGTCACATCATCAGGTGAGGAGACGTCAAGTGATGCAAGACAAGAAACAACGAGTCCCGTTACTACTTCCACATCCTCTACAGACGTGAGCCCAACTGTGACGACTGATGAAGTGTCTGGTGTAACTGTCGACATGACTGCCTCTGGAGATGAACTGGGCAGCACAAGCACAATCAGAGAGGCAATGAGTCCAGGTACACCGATGACGACAGTGGCAGCAGAAAGAGAAACATCAGGTGAATCTTCAGCTGTAACACAGAAAATGCTGACATTCTCAGGTGATGAGACCACTGCAACTGATGAGTACAAGTCAACACCTACTCTAATTGAAGAGGCGCTCTTCACTACAGCAAGTACAGAAGAGGGATCGGCAGTAACTGAAGACATGGTCACATCATCAGGTGAGGAGACGTCAAGTGATGCAACACAAAAAACAACGAGTCCCGTTACTATTTCCACATCCTCAACAGACGTTAGCCCAACTGTGACGACTGATGAAGTGTCTGGTGTAACTGACGACATGACTGCCTCTGGAGATGAACTGGGCAGCACAAGCACAACCAGAGAGGCAATGAGTCCAGATACACTGATGACGACAGTGGCAGCAGAAAGAGAAACATCAGGTGAATCTTCAGCTGTAACACAGAAAATGCTGACATTCTCAGGTGATGAAACCACTGCAACTGATGAGTACAAGTCAACACCTACTCTCACTGAACGCCTCACTACAGCAAGCACAGAAGAGGGATCGGCAGTAACTGAAGACATGGTCACATCATCAGGTGAGGAGACGTCAAGTGATGCAACACAAAAAACAACGAGTCCCGTTACTATTTCCACATCCTCAACAGACGTTAGCCCAACTGTGACGACTGATGAAGTGTCTGGTGTAACTGACGACATGACTGCCTCTGGAGATGAACTGGGCAGCACAAGCACAATCAGAGAGGCAATGAGTACAGGTACACTGATGACGACAGTGGCAGCAGAAAGAGAAACATCAGGTGAATCTTCAGCTGTAACACAGGGAATGCTGACATTCTCAGGTGATGAAACCACTGCAACTGATGAGTACAAGTCAACACCTACTCTCATTGAAGAGGCGCTCTTCACTACAGCAAGTACTGAAGAGGGATCGGCAGTAACTGAAGACATGGTCACATCATCAGGTGAGGAGACGTCAAGTGATGCAAGACAAGAAACAACGAGTCCCGTTACTACTTCCACATCCTCTACAGACGTGAGCCCAACTGTGACGACTGATGAAGCGTCTGGTGTAACTGTCGACATGACTGCCTCTGGAGATGAACTGGGCAGCACAAGCACAATCAGAGAGGCAATGAGTCCAGGTACACTGATAACGACAGAGGCAGCAGAAAGAGAAACATCAGGTGAATCTTCAGCTGTAACACAGGAAATGCTTACATTCTCAGGTGATGAAACCACTGCAACTGATGAGTACAAGTCAACATCTACTCTCATTGAACGCCTCACTACAGCAAGTACAGAAGAGGGATCGGCAGTAACTGAAGACATGGTCACATCATCAGGTGAGGAGACGTCAAGTGGTGCAACACAAGAAACAACCAGTCTCGTTACTATTTCCACATCCTCGACAGACGTTAGCCCAACTGTGACGACTGATGAAGTGTCTGGTGTAACTGACGACATGACTGCCTCTGGAGATGAACTGGGCAGCACAAACACAACCAGAGAAGCAATGAGTCCAGGTTCACTGATGACGACAGTGGCAGCAGAAAGAGAAACATCAGGTGCATCTTCAGCTGTAACACAGGAAATGCTTACATTCTCAGGTGATGAAACCACTGCAACTGATGAGTACAAGTCAACACCTACTCTCATTGAAGAGGCGCTCTTCACTACAGCAAGTACAGAAGAGGGATCGGCAGTAACTGAAGACATGGTCACATCATCAGGTGAGGAGACGTCAAGTGATGCAACACAAGAAACAACGAGTCCCGTTACTATTTCCACATCCTCAACAGACTTTATCCCAACTGTGACGACTTATGAAGTGTCTGGTGTAACTGACGACATGACTGCCTCTGGAGATGAACTGGGCAGCACAAGCACAACCAGAGAGGCAATGAGTCCAGGTACACTGATGACGACAGTGGCAGCAGAAAGAGAAACATCAGATGAATCTTCAGCTGTAACACAGAAAATGCTTACATTCTCAAGTGATGAAACCAATGCAACTGATGAGTACAAGTCAACACCTACTCTCATTGAACGCCTCACTACAGCAAGTACAGAAGAGGGATCGGCAGTAACTGAAAACATGGTCACATCATCAGGTGAGGAGACGTCAAGTGGTGCAAGACAAGAAACAACGAGTCCCGCTACTATTTCCACATCCTCAACAGACGTTAGCCCAACTGTGACGACTGATGAAGTGTCTGGTGTAACTGACGACATGACTGCCTCTGGAGATGAACTGCGCAGCACAAACACAACCAGAGAGGCAATGAGTCCAGGTACACTGATAACGACAGAGGCAGCAGAAAGAGAAACATCAGGTGAATCTTCAGCTGTAACACAGGAAATGCTTACATTCTCAGGTGATGAAACCACTGCAACTGATGAGTACAAGTCAACACCTACTCTCATTGAAGAGGCGCTCTTGACTACAGCAAGTACAGAAGAGGGATCGGCAGTAACTGAAGACATGGTCACATCATCAGGTGAGGAGACGTCAAGTGATGCAACACAAGAAACAACGAGTCCCGTTACTATTTCCACATCCTCAACAGACGTTATCCCAACTGTGACGACTTATGAAGTGTCTGGTGTAACTGACGACATGACTGCCTCTGGAGATGAACTGGGCAGCACAAGCACAACCAGAGAGGCAATGAGTCCAGGTACACTGATGACGACAGTGGCAGCAGAAAGAGAAACATCAGATGAATCTTCAGTTGTAACACAGAAAATGCTTACATTCTCAGGTGATGAAACCAATGCAACTGATGAGTACAAGTCAACACCCACTCTCATTGAACGCCTCACTACAGCAAGTACAGAAGAGGGATCGGCAGTAACTGAAGACATGGTCACATCATCAGGTGAGGAGACGTCAAGTGGTGCAACACAAGAAACAACGAGTCCCGCTACTATTTCCACATCCTCAACAGACGTTAGCCCAACTGTGACGACTGATGAAGTGTCTGGTGTAACTGACGACATGACTGCCTCTGGAGATGAACTGGGCAGCACAAACACAACCAGAGAGGCAATGAGTCCAGGTACACTGATAACGACAGAGGCAGCAGAAAGAGAAACATCAGGTGAATCTTCAGCTGTAACACAGGAAATGCTTACATTCTCAGGTGATGAAACCACTGCAACTGATGAGTACAAGTCAACACCTACTCTCATTGAACGCCTCACTACAGCAAGTACAGAAGAGGGATCGGCAGTAACTGAAGACATGGTCACATCATCAGGTGAGGAGACGTCAAGTGGTACAACACAAGAAACAACGAGTCCCGTTACTATTTCCACATCCTCAACAGACGTTATCCCAACTGTGACGACTTATGAAGTGTCTGGTGTAACTGACGACATGACTGCCTCTGGAGATGAACTGAGCAGCACAAGCACAACCAGAGAGGCAATGAGTCCAGGTACACTGATGACGACAGTGGCAGCAGAAAGAGAAACATCAGATGAATCTTCAGCTGTAACACAGAAAATGCTTACCTTCTCAGGTGATGAAACCAATGCAACTGATGAGTACAAGTCAACACCTACTCTCATTGAACGCCTCACTACAGCAAGTACAGAAGAGGGATCGGCAGTAACTGAAGACATGGTCACATCATCAGGTGAGGAGACGTCAAGTGGTGCGACACAAGAAACAACGAGTCCCGCTACTATTTCCACATCCTCAACAGACGTTAGCCCAACTGTGACGACTGATGAAGTGTCTGGTGTAACTGACGACATGACTGCCTCTGGAGATGAACTGGGCAGCACAAACACAACCAGAGAGGCAATGAGTCCAGGTACACTGATAACGACAGAGGCAGCAGAAAGAGAAACATCAGGTGAATCTTCAGCTGTAACACAGGAAATGCTTACATTCTCAGGTGATGAAACCACTGCAACTCATGAGTACAAGTCAACACCTACTCTCATTGAACGCCTCACTACAGCAAGTACAGAAGAGGGATCGGCAGTAACTGAAGACATGGTCACATCATCAGGTGAGGAGACGTCAAGTGATGCAACACAAGAAACAACGAGTCCCGTTACTATTTCCACATCCTCAATAGACGTTAGCCCAACTGTGACGACTGATGAAGTGTCTGGTGTAACTGACGACATGACTGCCTCTGGAGATGAACTGGGCAGCACAAGCACAATCAGAGAGGCAATGAGTACAGGTACACTGATGACGACAGTGGCAGCAGAAAGAGAAACATCAGGTGAATCTTCAGCTGTAACACAGGGAATGCTGACATTCTCAGGTGATGAAACCACTGCAACTGATGAGTACAAGTCAACACCTACTCTCATTGAAGAGGCGCTCTTCACTACAGCAAGTACAGAAGAGGGATCGGCAGTAACTGAAGACATGGTCACATCATCAGGTGAGGAGACGTCAAGTGATGCAAGACAAGAAACAACGAGTCCCGTTACTACTTCCACATCCTCTACAGACGTGAGCCCAACTGTGACGACTGATGAAGTGTCTGGTGTAACTGTCGACATGACTGCCTCTGGAGATGAACTGGGCAGCACAAGCACAATCAGAGAGGCAATGAGTACAGGTACACTGATGACGACAGTGGCAGCAGAAAGAGAAACATCAGGTGAATCTTTAGCTGTAACACAGGGAATGCTGACATTCTCAGGTGATGAAACCACTGCAACTGATGAGTACAAGTCAACACCTACTCTCATTGAAGAGGCGCTCTTCACTACAGCAAGTACAGAAGAGGGATCGGCAGTAACTGAAGACATGGTCACATCATCAGGTGAGGAGACGTCAAGTGATGCAAGACAAGAAACAACGAGTCCCGTTACTACTTCCACATCCTCTACAGACGTGAGCCCAACTGTGACGACTGATGAAGTGTCTGGTGTAACTGTCGACATGACTGCCTCTGGAGATGAACTGGGCAGCACAAGCACAATCAGAGAGGCAATGAGTCCAGGTACACTGATGACGACAGTGGCAGCAGAAAGAGAAACATCAGGTGAATCTTCAGCTGTAACACAGGAAATGCTGACATTCTCAGGTGATGAAACCACTGAAACTGATGAGTACAAGTCAACACCTACTCTCATTGAAGAGGCGCTCATCACTACAGCAAGTACAGAAGAGGGATCGGCAGTAACTGAAGACATGGTCACATCATCAGGTGAGGAGACGTCAAGTGATGCAACACAAGAAACAACAAGTCCCGTTACTATTTCCACATCCTCAACAGACGTTAGCCCAACTGTGACGACTGATGAAGTGTCTGGTGTAACTGACGACATGACTGCCTCTGGAGATGAACTGGGCAGCACAAACACAACCAGAGAGGCAATGAGTCCAGGTTCACTGATGACGACAGTGGCAGCAGAAAGAGAAACATCAGGTGAATCTTCAGCTGTAACACAGGAAATGCTTACATTCTCAGGTGAAGAAACCACTGCAACTGATGAGTACAAGTCAACACCTACTCTCATTGAAGAGGCGCTCTTCACTACAGCAAGTACAGAAGAGGGATCGGCAGTAACTGAAGACATGGTCACATCATCAGGTGAGGAGACGTCAAGTGATGCAACACAAGAAACAACGAGTCCCGTTACTATTTCCACATCCTCAACAGACGTTATCCCAACTGTGACGACTTATGAAGTGTCTGGTGTAACTGACGACATGACTGCCTCTGGAGATGAACTGGGCAGCACAAGCACAACCAGAGAGGCAATGAATCCAGGTACACTGATGACGACAGTGGCAGCAGAAAGAGAAACATCAGGTGAATCTTCAGCTGTAACACAGAAAATGCTTACATTCTCAGGTGATGAAACCAATGCAACTGATGAGTACAAGTCAACACCTACTCTCATTGAACCCCTCACTACAGCAAGTACAGAGGAGGGATCGGCAGTAACTGAAGACATGGTCACATCATCAGGTGAGGAGACGTCAAGTGGTGCAACACAAGAAACAACGAGTCCCGCTACTATTTCCACATCCTCAACAGACGTGAGCCCAACTGTGACGACTGATGAAGTGTCTGGTGTAACTGATGACATGACTGCCTCTGGAGATGAACTGGGCAGCACAAACACAACCAGAGAGGCAATGAGTCCAGGTACACTGATAACGACAGAGGCAGCAGAAAGAGAAACATCAGGTGAATCTTCAGCTGTAACACAGGAAATGCTTACATTCTCAGGTGATGAAACCACTGCATCTCATGAGTACAAGTCAACACCTACTCACATTGAACGCCTCACTACAGCAAGTACAGAAGAGGGATCGGCAGTAACTGAAGACATGGTCACATCATCAGGTGAGGAGACGTCAAGTGGTGCAACACAAGAAACAACGAGTCCCATTACTATTTCCACGTCCTCAACAGACGTTAGCCCAACTGTGACGACTGATGAAGTGTCTGGTGTAACTGACGACATGACTGCCTCTGGAGATGAACTGGGCAGCACAAACACAACCAGAGAGGCAATGAGTCCAGGTTCACTGATGACGACAGTGGCAGCAGAAAGAGAAACATCAGGTGAATCTTCAGCTGTAACACAGGAAATGCTTACATTCTCAGGTGATGAAACCACTGCAACTGATGAGTACAAGTCAACACCTACTCTCATTGAAGAGGCGCTCTTGACTACAGCAAGTACAGAAGAGGGATCGGCAGTAACTGAAGACATGGTCACATCATCAGGTGAGGAGACGTCAAGTGGTGCAACACAAGAAACAACGAGTCCCGCTACTATTTCCACATCCTCAACAGACGTTAGCCCAACTGTGACGACTGATGAAGTGTCTGGTGTAACTGACGACATGACTGCCTCTGGAGATGAACTGGGCAGCACAAGCACAACCAGAGAGGCAATGAGTCCAGGTACACTGATGACGACAGTGGCAGCAGAAAGAGAAACATCAGGTGAATCTTCAGCTGTAACACAGAAAATGCTGACTTTCTCAGGTGATGAAACCACTGCAACTGATGAGTACAAGTCAACACCTACTCACATTGAACGCCTCACTACAGCAAGTACAGAAGAGGGATCGGCAGTAACTGAAGACATGGTCACATCATCAGGTGAGGAGACGTCAAGTGGTGCAACACAAGAAACAACGAGTCCCATTACTATTTCCACGTCCTCAACAGACGTTAGCCCAACTGTGACGACTGATGAAGTGTCTGGTGTAACTGACGACATGACTGCCTCTGGAGATGAACTGGGCAGCACAAACACAACCAGAGAGGCAATGAGTCCAGGTACACTGATGACGACAGTGGCAGCAGAAAGAGAAACATCAGGTGAATCTTCAGCTGTAACACAGAAAATGCTTACATTCTCAGGTGATGAAACCACTGCAACTGATGAGTACAAGTCAACACCTTCTCTCATTGAACGTGTCACTACAGCAAGTACAGAAGAGGGATCGGCAGTAACTGAAGACATGGTCACATCATCAGGTGAGGATACGTCAAGTGGTGCAACACAAGAAACAACGAGTCCCGTTACTATTTCCACATCCTCAACAGACGTTAGCCCAACGGAAACGACTGATGAAGTGTCTGGTGTAACTGACGACATGACTGCCTCTGGAGATGAACTGGGCAGCACAAGCACAATCAGAGAGGCAATGAGTCCAGGTACATTGATGACGACAGTGGCAGCAGAAAGAGAAACATCAGGTGAATCTTCAGCTGTAACACAGAAAATGCTTACATTCTCAGGTGATGAAACCACTGCAACTGATGAGTACAAGTCAACACCTACTCTCATTGAAGAGGCGCTCTTCACTACAGCAAGTACAGAAGAGGGATCGGCAGTAACTGAAGACATGGTCACATCATCAGGTGAGGAGACGTCAAGTGGTGCAACACAAGAAACAACGAGTCCTGTTACTATTTCCACATCCTCAACAGACGTTAGCCCAACTGTGACGACTGATGAAGTGTCTAGTGTAACTGACGACATGACTGCCTCTGGAGATGAACTGGGCAGCACAAGCACAATCAGAGAGGCAATGAGTCCAGGTACACTGATGACGACAGTGGCAGCAGAAAGAGAAACATCAGGTGAATCTTCAGCTGTAACACAGGAAATGCTGACATTCTCAGATGATGAAACCACTGCAACTGATGAGTACAAGTCAACACCTTCATTCATTGAAGAGGCTCTCTTCACTACAGCAAGTACAGAAGAGGGATCGGCAGTAACTGAAGACATGGTCACATCATCAGGTGAGGAGACGTCAAGTGGTGCAACACAAGAAACAACGAGTCCTTTTACTATTTCCACATCCTCAACAGACGTTAGCCCAACGGAAACAACTGATGAAGTGTCTGGTGTAACTGACGACATGACTGCCTCTGGAGATGAACTGGGCAGCAAAAGCACAATCAGAGAGGCAATGAGTCCAGGTACACTGATGACGACAGTGGCAACAGAAAGAGAAACATCAGGTGAATCTTCAGCTGTAACACAGGAAATGCTGACATTCTCAGGTGATGAAACCACTGCAACTGATGAGTACAAGTCAACACCTACTCTCATTGAAGAGGCGCTCTTCACTACAGCAAGTACAGAAGAGGGATCGGCAGTAACTGAAGACATGGTCACATCATCAGGTGAGGATACTTCAAGTGGTGCAACACAAGAAACAACGAGTCCTGTTACTATTTCCACATCCTCAACAGACGTTAGCCCAACTGTGACGATTGATGAAGTGTCTGGTGTAACTGACGACATGACTGCCTCTGGAGATGAACTGGGCAGCACAAGCACAATCAGAGAGGCAATGAGTCCAGGTACACTGATGACGACAGTGGCAGCAGAAAGAGAAACATCAGGTGAATCTTCAACTGTAACACAGGAAATGCTGACATTCTCAGGTGATGAAACCACTGCAACTGATGAGTACAAATCAACACCTACTCTCATTGAAGAGGCGTTCTTCACTACAGCAAGTACAGAAGAGGGATCGGCAGTAACTGAAGACATGGTCACATCATCAGGTGAGGATACTTCAAGTGGTGCAACACAAGAAACAACGAGTCCTGTTACTATTTCCACATCCTCAACAGACGTTAGCCCAACTGTGACGACTGATGAAGTGTCTGGTGTAACTGACGACATGACTGCCTCTGGAGATGAACTGGGCAGCACAAGCACAATCAGAGAGGCAATGAGTCCAGGTACACTGATGACGACAGTGGCAGCAGAAAGAGAAACATCAGGTGAATCTTCAACTGTAACACAGGAAATGCTGACATTCTCAGGTGATGAAACCACTGCAACTGATGAGTACAAATCAACACCTACTCTCATTGAAGAGGCGTTCTTCACTACAGCAAGTACAGAAGAGGGATCGGCAGTAACTGAAGACATGGTCACATCATCAGGTGAGGAGACGTCAAGTGGTGCACCACAAGAAACAACGAGTCCCGTTACTATTTCCACATCCTCAACAGACGTTAGACCAACTGTGACGACTGATGAAGTGTCTGGTGTAACTGACGACATGACTGCCTCTGGAGATGAACTGGGCAGCACAAGCACAATCAGAGAGGCAATGAGTCCAGGTACACTGATGACGACAGTGGCAGCAGAAAGAGAAACATCAGGTGAATCTTCAGCTGTAACACAGGAAATGCTGACATTCTCAGGTGATAAAACCACTGCAACTGATGAGTACAAGTCAACACCTACTCTCATTGAAGAGGCGCTCTTCACTACAGCAAGTACAGAAGAGGGATCGGCAGTAACTGAAGACATGGTCACATCATCAGGTGAGGAGACGTCAAGTGGTGCAACACAAGAAACAACGAGTTCCGTTACTATTTCCACATCCTCAACAGACGTTAGCCCAACTGTGACGACTGATGAAGTGTCTGGTGTAACTGACGACATGACTGCCTCTGGAGATATACTTGGCAGCACAAGCACAATCAGAGAGGCAATGAGTCCAGGTACACTGATGACGACAGTGGCAGCAGAAAGAGAAACATCAGGTGAATCTTCAGCTGTAACACAGGAAATGCTGACATTCTCAGGTGATGAAACCACTGCAACTGATGAGTACAAGTCAACACCTACTCTCATTGAAGAGGCGCTCTTCACTACAGCAAGTACAGAAGAGGGATCGGCAGTAACTGAAGACATGGTCACATCATCAGGTGAGGAGACGTCAAGTGGTGCAACACAAGAAACAACGAGTCCCGTTACTATTTCCACATCCTCAACAGACGTTAGCCCAACTGTGACGACTGATGAAGTGTCTGGTGTAACTGACGACATGACTGCCTCTGGAGATGTACTTGGCAGCACAAGCACAATCAGAGAGGCAATGAGTCCAGGTACACTGATGACGACAGTGGCAGCAGAAAGAGAAACATCAGGTGAATCTTCAGCTGTAACACAGGAAATGCTGACATTTTCAGGTGATGAAACCACTGCAACTGATGAGTACAAGTCAACACCTACTCTCATTGAAGAGGCGCTCTTCACTACAGCAAGTACAGAAGAGGGATCGGCAGTAACTGAAGACATGGTCACATCATCAGGTGAGGAGACGTCAAGTGGTACAACACAAGAAACAACGAGTCCCGTTACTATTTCCACATCCTCAACAGACGTTAGCCCACCTGTGATGACTGATGAAGTGTCTGGTGTAACTGACGACATGACTGCCTCTGGAGATATACTTGGCAGAACAAGCACAATCAGAGAGGCAATGAGTCCAGATACACTGACGACGACAGTGGCAGCAGAAAGAGAAACATCAGGTGAATCTTCAGCTGTAACACAGGAAATGCTGACATTCTCAGGTGATGAAACCACTGCAACTGATGAGTACAAGTCAACACCTACTCTCATTGAAGAGGCGCTCTTCACTACAGCAAGTACAGAAGAGGGATCGGCAGTAACTGAAGACATGGTCACATCATCAGGTGAGGAGACGTCAAGTGGTACAACACAAGAAACAACGAGTCCCGTTACTACTTCCACATCCTCAACAGACGTTAGCCCAACGGAAACAACTGATGAAGTGTCTGGTGTAACTGACGACATGACTGCCTCTGGAGATGAACTGGGCAGCAAAAGCACAATCAGAGAGGCAATGAGTCCAGGTACACTGATGACGACAGTGGCAACAGAAAGAGAAACATCAGGTGAATCTTCAGCTGTAACACAGGAAATGCTGACATTCTCAGGTGATGAAACCACTGCAACTGATGAGTACAAGTCAACACCTACTCTCATTGAAGAGGCGCTCTTGACTACAGCAAGTACAGAAGAGGGATCGGCAGTAACTGAAGACATGGTCACATCATCAGGTGAGGAGACGTCAAGTGGTGCAACACAAGAAACAACGAGTCCCGTTACTATTTCCACATCCTCAACAGATGTTAGCCCAACTGTGACGACTGGTGAAGTGTCTGGTGTAACTGTCGATATGACTGCCTCTGGAGATGAACTGGGCAGCACAAGCACAATCAGAGAGGCAATGAGTCCAGGTACACTGATGACGACAGTGGCAGCAGAAATAGAAACATCAGGTGAATCTTCAGCTGTAACACAGGAAATGCTGACATTCTCAGGTGATGAAACCACTGCAACTGATGAGAACAAGTCAACAGCTACTCTCATTGAAGAGGCGCGCTTCACTACAGCAAGTACAAAAGAGGGATCTGCAGTAACTGAAGACATGGTCACATCATCAGGTGAGGAGACGTCAAGTGGTGCACCACAAGAAACAACGAGTCCCGTTACTATTTCCACATCCTCAACAGACGTTAGACCAACTGTGACGACTGATGAAGTGTCTGGTGTAACTGACGACATGACTGCCTCTGGAGATGAACTGGGCAGCACAAGCACAATCAGAGAGGCAATGAGTCCAGGTACACTGATGACGACAGTGGCAGCAGAAAGAGAAACATCAGGTGAATCTTCAGCTGTAACACAGGAAATGCTGACATTCTCAGGTGATGAAACCACTGCAACTGATGAGTACAAGTCAACACCTACTCTCATTGAAGAGGCGCTCTTCACTACAGCAAGTACAGAAGAGGGATCGGCAGTAACTGAAGACATGGTCACATCATCAGGTGAGGAGACGTCAAGTGGTGCAACACAAGAAACAACAAGTCCCGTTATTATTTCCACATCCTCAACAGACGTTAGCCCAACTGTGACGACTGATGAAGTGTCTGGTGTAACTGACGACATGACTGCCTCTGGAGATATACTTGGCAGCACAAGCACAATCAGAGAGGCAATGAGTCCAGGTACACTGATGACGACAGTGGCAGCAGAAAGAGAAACATCAGGTGAATCTTCAGCTGTAACACAGGAAATGCTGACATTCTCAGGTGATGAAACCACTGCAACTGATGAGTACAAGTCAACACCTACTCTCATTGAAGAGGCGCTCTTCACTACAGCAAGTACAGAAGAGGGATCGGCAGTAACTGAAGACATGGTCACATCATCAGGTGAGGAGACGTCAAGTGGTACAACACAAGAAACAACGAGTCCCGTTACTATTTCCACATCCTCAACAGACGTTAGCCCACCTGTGATGACTGATGAAGTGTCTGGTGTAACTGACGACATGACTGCCTCTGGAGATATACTTGGCAGAACAAGCACAATCAGAGAGGCAATGAGTCCAGATACACTGATGACGACAGTGGCAGCAGAAAGAGAAACATCAGGTGAATCTTCAGCTGTAACACAGGAAATGCTGACATTCTCAGGTGATGAAACCACTGCAACTGATGAGTACAAGTCAACACCTACTCTCATTGAAGAGGCGCTCTTCACTACAGCAAGTACAGAAGAGGGATCGGCAGTAACTGAAGACATGGTCACATCATCAGGTGAGGAGACGTCAAGTGGTACAACACAAGAAACAACGAGTCCCGTTACTATTTCCACATCCTCAACAGACGTTAGCCCAACTGTGACGACTGATGAAGTGTCTGGTGTAACTGACGACATGACTGCCTCTGGAGATGAACTGGGCAGCACAAGCACAATCAGAGAGGCAATGATTCCAGGTACACTGATGACGACAGTGGCAACAGAAAGAGAAACATCAGGTGAATCTTCAGCTGTAACACAGGAAATGCTGACATTCTCAGGTGATGAAACCACTGCAACTGATGAGTACAAGTCAACAGCTACTCTCATTGAAGAGGCGCTCTTCACTACAGCAAGTACAGAAGAGGGATCGGCAGTAACTGAAGACATGGTCACATCATCAGGTGAGGAGACGTCAAGTGGTACAACACAAGAAACAACGAGTCCTGTTACTATTTCCACATCCTCAACAGACGTTAGCCCAACTGTGACGACTGATGAAGTGTCTGGTGTAACTGACGACATGACTGCTTCTGGAGATGAACTGGGCAGCACAAGCACAATCAGAGAGGCAATGAGTCCAGGTACACTGATGACGACAGTGGCAGCAGAAAGAGAAACATCGGGTGAATCTTCAGCTGTAACACAGGAAATGCTGACATTCTCAGGTGATGAAACCACTGCAACTGATGAGTACAAGTCAACACCTACTCTCATTGAAGAGGCGCTCTTCACTACAGCAAGTACAGAAGAGGGATCGGCAGTAACTGAAGACATGGTCACATCATCAGGTGAGGAGACGTCAAGTGGTACAACACAAGAAACAACGAGTCCCGTTACTATTTCCACATCCTCAACAGACGTTAGCCCAACTGTGACGACTGATGAAGTGTCTGGTGTAACTGACGACATGACTGCCTCTGGAGATGAACTGGGCAGCACAAGCACAATCAGAGAGGCAATGAGTCCAGGTACACTGATGACGACAGTGGCAGCAGAAAGAGAAACATCAGGTGAATCTTCAGCTGTAACACAGGAAATGCTGACATTCTCAGGTGATGAAACCACTGCAACTGATGAGCACAAGTCAACAGCTACTCTCATTGAAGAGGCGCTCTTCACTACAGCAAGTACAGAAGAGGGATCGGCAGTAACTGAAGACATGGTCACATCATCAGGTGAGGAGACGTCAAGTGGTACAACACAAGAAACAACGAGTCCCGTTACTATTTCCACATCCTCAACAGACGTTAGCCCAACTGTGACGACTGATGAAGTGTCTGGTGTAACTGACGACATGACTGCCTCTGTAGATGAACTGGGCAGCACAAGCACAATCAGAGAGGCAATGAGTCCAGGTACACTGATGACGACAGTGGCAGCAGAAAGAGAAACATCAGGTGAATCTTCAGCTGTAACACAGGAAATGCTGACATTCTCAGGTGATGAAACCACTGCAACTGATGAGTACAAGTCAACACCTACTCTCATTGAAGAGGCGCTCTTCACTACAGCAAGTACAGAAGAGGGATCGGCAGTAACTGAAGACATGGTCACATCATCAGGTGAGGAGACGTCAAGTGGTGCAACACAAGAAACAACAAGTCCCGTTATTATTTCCACATCCTCAACAGACGTTAGCCCAACTGTGACGACTGATGAAGTGTCTGGTGTAACTGACGACATGACTGCCTCTGGAGATATACTTGGCAGCACAAGCACAATCAGAGAGGCAATGAGTCCAGGTACACTGATGACGACAGTGGCAGCAGAAAGAGAAACATCAGGTGAATCTTCAGCTGTAACACAGGAAATGCTGACATTCTCAGGTGATGAAACCACTGCAACTGATGAGTACAAGTCAACACCTACTCTCATTGAAGAGGCGCTCTTCACTACAGCAAGTACAGAAGAGGGATCGGCAGTAACTGAAGACATGGTCACATCATCAGGTGAGGAGACGTCAAGTGGTACAACACAAGAAACAACGAGTCCCGTTACTATTTCCACATCCTCAACAGACGTTAGCCCACCTGTGATGACTGATGAAGTGTCTGGTGTAACTGACGACATGACTGCCTCTGGAGATATACTTGGCAGAACAAGCACAATCAGAGAGGCAATGAGTCCAGATACACTGATGACGACAGTGGCAGCAGAAAGAGAAACATCAGGTGAATCTTCAGCTGTAACACAGGAAATGCTGACATTCTCAGGTGATGAAACCACTGCAACTGATGAGTACAAGTCAACACCTACTCTCATTGAAGAGGCGCTCTTCACTACAGCAAGTACAGAAGAGGGATCGGCAGTAACTGAAGACATGGTCACATCATCAGGTGAGGAGACGTCAAGTGGTACAACACAAGAAACAACGAGTCCCGTTACTATTTCCACATCCTCAACAGACGTTAGCCCAACTGTGATGACTGATGAAGTGTCTGGTGTAACTGACGACATGACTGCCTCTGGAGATGAACTGGGCAGCACAAGCACAATCAGAGAGGCAATGATTCCAGGTACACTGATGACGACAGTGGCAACAGAAAGAGAAACATCAGGTGAATCTTCAGCTGTAACACAGGAAATGCTGACATTCTCAGGTGATGAAACCACTGCAACTGATGAGTACAAGTCAACAGCTACTCTCATTGAAGAGGCGCTCTTCACTACAGCAAGTACAGAAGAGGGATCGGCAGTAACTGAAGACATGGTCACATCATCAGGTGAGGAGACATCAAGTGGTACAACACAAGAAACAACGAGTCCTGTTACTATTTCCACATCCTCAACAGACGTTAGCCCAACTGTGACGACTGATGAAGTGTCTGGTGTAACTGACGACATGACTGCTTCTGGAGATGAACTGGGCAGCACAAGCACAATCAGAGAGGCAATGAGTCCAGGTACACTGATGACGACAGTGGCAGCAGAAAGAGAAACATCGGGTGAATCTTCAGCTGTAACACAGGAAATGCTGACATTCTCAGGTGATGAAACCACTGCAACTGATGAGTACAAGTCAACACCTACTCTCATTGAAGAGGCGCTCTTCACTACAGCAAGTACAGAAGAGGGATCGGCAGTAACTGAAGACATGGTCACATCATCAGGTGAGGAGACGTCAAGTGGTACAACACAAGAAACAACGAGTCCCGTTACTATTTCCACATCCTCAACAGACGTTAGCCCAACTGTGACGACTGATGAAGTGTCTGGTGTAACTGACGACATGACTGCCTCTGGAGATGAACTGGGCAGCACAAGCACAATCAGAGAGGCAATGAGTCCAGGTACACTGATGACGACAGTGGCAGCAGAAAGAGAAACATCAGGTGAATCTTCAGCTGTAACACAGGAAATGCTGACATTCTCAGGTGATGAAACCACTGCAACTGATGAGCACAAGTCAACAGCTACTCTCATTGAAGAGGCGCTCTTCACTACAGCAAGTACAGAAGAGGGATCGGCAGTAACTGAAGACATGGTCACATCATCAGGTGAGGAGACGTCAAGTGGTACAACACAAGAAACAACGAGTCCCGTTACTATTTCCACATCCTCAACAGACGTTAGCCCAACTGTGACGACTGATGAAGTGTCTGGTGTAACTGACGACATGACTGCCTCTGGAGATGAACTGGGCAGCACAAGCACAATCAGAGAGGCAATGAGTCCAGGTACACTGATGACGACAGTGGCAGCAGAAAGAGAAACATCAGGTGAATCTTCAGCTGTAACACAGGAAATGCTGACATTCTCAGGTGATGAAACCACTGCAACTGATGAGTACAAGTCAACACCTACTCTCATTGAAGAGGCGCTCTTCACTACAGCAAGTACAGAAGAGGGATCGGCAGTAACTGAAGACATGGTCACATCATCAGGTGAGGAGACGTCAAGTGGTACAACACAAGAAACAACGAGTCCTGTTACTATTTCCACATCCTCAACAGACGTTAGCCCAACTGTGACGACTGATGAAGTGTCTGGTGTAACTGACGACATGACTGCCTCTGGAGATGAACTGGGCAGCACAAGCACAATCAGAGAGGCAATGAGTCCAGGTACACTGATGACGACAGTGGCAGCAGAAAGAGAAACATCAGGTGAATCTTCAGCTGTAACACAGGAAATGCTGACATTCTCAGGTGATGAAACCACTGCAACTGATGAGTACAAGTCAACAGCTACTCTCATTGAAGAGGCGCTCTTCACTACAGCAAGTACAGAAGAGGGATCGGCAGTAACTGAAGACATGGTCACATCATCAGGTGAGGAGACGTCAAGTGGTACAACACAAGAAACAACGAGTCCTGTTACTATTTCCACATCCTCAACAGACGTTAGCCCAACTGTGACGACTGATGAAGTGTCTGGTGTAACTGACGACATGACTGCCTCTGGAGATGAACTGGGCAGCACAAGCACAATCAGAGAGGCAATGAGTCCAGGTACACTGATGACGACAGTGGCAGCAGAAAGAGAAACATCAGGTGAATCTTCAGCTGTAACACAGGAAATGCTGACATTCTCAGGTGATGAAACCACTGCAACCGATGAGTACAAGTCAACACCTACTCTCATTGAAGAGGCGCTCTTCACTACAGCAAGTACAGAAGAGGGATCGGCAGTAACTGAAGACATGGTCACATCATCAGGTGAGGAGACGTCAAGTGGTACAACACAAGAAACAACGAGTCCCGTTACTATTTCCACATCCTCAACAGACGTTAGCCCAACTGTGACGACTGATGAAGTGTCTGGTGTAACTGACGACATGACTGCCTCTGGAGATGAACTGGGCAGCACAAGCACAATCAGAGAGGCAATGATTCCAGGTACACTGATGACAACAGTGGCAGCAGAAAGAGAAACATCAGGTGAATCTTCAGCTGTAACACAGGAAATGCTGACATTCTCAGGTGATGAAACCACTGCAACTGATGAGTACAAGTCAACAGCTACTCTCATTGAAGAGGCGCTCTTCACTACAGCAAGTACAGAAGAGGGATCGGCAGTAACTGAAGACATGGTCACATCATCAGGTGAGGAGACGTCAAGTGGTACAACACAAGAAACATCGAGTCCCGTTACTATTTCCACATCCTCAACAGACGTTAGCCCAACTGTGACGACTGATGAAGTGTCTGGTGTAACTGACGACATGACTGCCTCTGGAGATGAACTGGGCAGCACAAGCACAATCAGAGAGGCAATGAGTCCAGGTACACTGATGACGACAGTGGCAGCAGAAAGAGAAACATCAGGTGAATCTTCAGCTGTAACACAGGAAATGCTGACATTCTCAAGTGATGAAACCACTGCAACTGATGAGTACAAGTCAACAGCTACTCTCATTGAAGAGGCGCTCTTCACTACAGCAAGTACAAAAGAGGGATCGGCAGTAACTGAAGACATGGTCACATCATCAGGTGAGGAGACGTCAAGTGGTACAACACAAGAAACAACGAGTCCCGTTACTATTTCCACATCCTCAACAGACGTTAGCCCAACTGTGATGACTGATGAAGTGTCTGGTGTAACTGACGACATGACTGCCTCTGGAGATGAACTGGGCAGCACAAGCACAATCAGAGAGGCAATGATTCCAGGTACACTGATGACAACAGTGGCAACAGAAAGAGAAACATCAGGTGAATCTTCAGCTGTAACACAGGAAATGCTGACATTCTCAGGTGATGAAACCACTGCAACTGATGAGTACAAGTCAACAGCTACTCTCATTGAAGAGGCGCTCTTCACTACAGCAAGTACAGAAGAGGGATTGGCAGTAACTAAAGACATGGTCACATCATCAGGTGAGGAGATGTCAAGTGGTACAACACAAGAAACAACGAGTCCTGTTACTATTTCCACATCCTCAACAGACGTTAGCCCAACTGTGACGACTGATGAAGTGTCTGGTGTAACTGACGACATGACTGCCTCTGGAGATATACTTGGCAGCACAAGCACAATCAGAGAGGCAATGAGTCCAGATACACTGACGACGACAGTGGCAGCAGAAAGAGAAACATCAGGTGAATCTTCAGCTGTAACACAGGAAATGCTGACATTCTCAGGTGATGAAACCACTGCAACTGATGAGTACAAGTCAACACCTACTCTCATTGAAGAGGCGCTCTTCACTACAGCAAGTACAGAAGAGGGATCGGCAGTAACTGAAGACATGGTCACATCATCAGGTGAGGAGACGTCAAGTGGTACAACACAAGAAACAACGAGTCCCGTTACTATTTCCACATCCTCAACAGACGTTAGCCCAACGGAAACAACTGATGAAGTGTCTGGTGTAACTGACGACATGACTGCCTCTGGAGATGAACTGGGCAGCAAAAGCACAATCAGAGAGGCAATGAGTCCAGGTACACTGATGACGACAGTGGCAACAGAAAGAGAAACATCAGGTGAATCTTCAGCTGTAACACAGGAAATGCTGACATTCTCAGGTGATGAAACCACTGCAACTGATGAGTACAAGTCAACACCTACTCTCATTGAAGAGGCGCTCTTGACTACAGCAAGTACAGAAGAGGGATCGGCAGTAACTGAAGACATGGTCACATCATCAGGTGAGGAGACGTCAAGTGGTGCAACACAAGAAACAACGAGTCCCGTTACTATTTCCACATCCTCAACAGATGTTAGCCCAACTGTGACGACTGGTGAAGTGTCTGGTGTAACTGTCGATATGACTGCCTCTGGAGATGAACTGGGCAGCACAAGCACAATCAGAGAGGCAATGAGTCCAGGTACACTGATGACGACAGTGGCAGCAGAAATAGAAACATCAGGTGAATCTTCAGCTGTAACACAGGAAATGCTGACATTCTCAGGTGATGAAACCACTGCAACTGATGAGAACAAGTCAACAGCTACTCTCATTGAAGAGGCGCGCTTCACTACAGCAAGTACAAAAGAGGGATCTGCAGTAACTGAAGACATGGTCACATCATCAGGTGAGGAGACGTCAAGTGGTGCACCACAAGAAACAACGAGTCCCGTTACTATTTCCACATCCTCAACAGACGTTAGACCAACTGTGACGACTGATGAAGTGTCTGGTGTAACTGACGACATGACTGCCTCTGGAGATGAACTGGGCAGCACAAGCACAATCAGAGAGGCAATGAGTCCAGGTACACTGATGACGACAGTGGCAGCAGAAAGAGAAACATCAGGTGAATCTTCAGCTGTAACACAGGAAATGCTGACATTCTCAGGTGATGAAACCACTGCAACTGATGAGTACAAGTCAACACCTACTCTCATTGAAGAGGCGCTCTTCACTACAGCAAGTACAGAAGAGGGATCGGCAGTAACTGAAGACATGGTCACATCATCAGGTGAGGAGACGTCAAGTGGTGCAACACAAGAAACAACAAGTCCCGTTATTATTTCCACATCCTCAACAGACGTTAGCCCAACTGTGACGACTGATGAAGTGTCTGGTGTAACTGACGACATGACTGCCTCTGGAGATATACTTGGCAGCACAAGCACAATCAGAGAGGCAATGAGTCCAGGTACACTGATGACGACAGTGGCAGCAGAAAGAGAAACATCAGGTGAATCTTCAGCTGTAACACAGGAAATGCTGACATTCTCAGGTGATGAAACCACTGCAACTGATGAGTACAAGTCAACACCTACTCTCATTGAAGAGGCGCTCTTCACTACAGCAAGTACAGAAGAGGGATCGGCAGTAACTGAAGACATGGTCACATCATCAGGTGAGGAGACGTCAAGTGGTACAACACAAGAAACAACGAGTCCCGTTACTATTTCCACATCCTCAACAGACGTTAGCCCACCTGTGATGACTGATGAAGTGTCTGGTGTAACTGACGACATGACTGCCTCTGGAGATATACTTGGCAGAACAAGCACAATCAGAGAGGCAATGAGTCCAGATACACTGATGACGACAGTGGCAGCAGAAAGAGAAACATCAGGTGAATCTTCAGCTGTAACACAGGAAATGCTGACATTCTCAGGTGATGAAACCACTGCAACTGATGAGTACAAGTCAACACCTACTCTCATTGAAGAGGCGCTCTTCACTACAGCAAGTACAGAAGAGGGATCGGCAGTAACTGAAGACATGGTCACATCATCAGGTGAGGAGACGTCAAGTGGTACAACACAAGAAACAACGAGTCCCGTTACTATTTCCACATCCTCAACAGACGTTAGCCCAACTGTGACGACTGATGAAGTGTCTGGTGTAACTGACGACATGACTGCCTCTGGAGATGAACTGGGCAGCACAAGCACAATCAGAGAGGCAATGATTCCAGGTACACTGATGACGACAGTGGCAACAGAAAGAGAAACATCAGGTGAATCTTCAGCTGTAACACAGGAAATGCTGACATTCTCAGGTGATGAAACCACTGCAACTGATGAGTACAAGTCAACACCTACTCTCATTGAAGAGGCGCTCTTCACTACAGCAAGTACAGAAGAGGGATCGGCAGTAACTGAAGACATGGTCACATCATCAGGTGAGGAGACGTCAAGTGGTGCAACACAAGAAACAACAAGTCCCGTTATTATTTCCACATCCTCAACAGACGTTAGCCCAACTGTGACGACTGATGAAGTGTCTGGTGTAACTGACGACATGACTGCCTCTGGAGATATACTTGGCAGCACAAGCACAATCAGAGAGGCAATGAGTCCAGGTACACTGATGACGACAGTGGCAGCAGAAAGAGAAACATCAGGTGAATCTTCAGCTGTAACACAGGAAATGCTGACATTCTCAGGTGATGAAACCACTGCAACTGATGAGTACAAGTCAACACCTACTCTCATTGAAGAGGCGCTCTTCACTACAGCAAGTACAGAAGAGGGATCGGCAGTAACTGAAGACATGGTCACATCATCAGGTGAGGAGACGTCAAGTGGTACAACACAAGAAACAACGAGTCCCGTTACTATTTCCACATCCTCAACAGACGTTAGCCCACCTGTGATGACTGATGAAGTGTCTGGTGTAACTGACGACATGACTGCCTCTGGAGATATACTTGGCAGAACAAGCACAATCAGAGAGGCAATGAGTCCAGATACACTGATGACGACAGTGGCAGCAGAAAGAGAAACATCAGGTGAATCTTCAGCTGTAACACAGGAAATGCTGACATTCTCAGGTGATGAAACCACTGCAACTGATGAGTACAAGTCAACACCTACTCTCATTGAAGAGGCGCTCTTCACTACAGCAAGTACAGAAGAGGGATCGGCAGTAACTGAAGACATGGTCACATCATCAGGTGAGGAGACGTCAAGTGGTACAACACAAGAAACAACGAGTCCCGTTACTATTTCCACATCCTCAACAGACGTTAGCCCAACTGTGACGACTGATGAAGTGTCTGGTGTAACTGACGACATGACTGCCTCTGGAGATGAACTGGGCAGCACAAGCACAATCAGAGAGGCAATGATTCCAGGTACACTGATGACGACAGTGGCAACAGAAAGAGAAACATCAGGTGAATCTTCAGCTGTAACACAGGAAATGCTGACATTCTCAGGTGATGAAACCACTGCAACTGATGAGTACAAGTCAACAGCTACTCTCATTGAAGAGGCGCTCTTCACTACAGCAAGTACAGAAGAGGGATCGGCAGTAACTGAAGACATGGTCACATCATCAGGTGAGGAGACGTCAAGTGGTACAACACAAGAAACAACGAGTCCTGTTACTATTTCCACATCCTCAACAGACGTTAGCCCAACTGTGACGACTGATGAAGTGTCTGGTGTAACTGACGACATGACTGCTTCTGGAGATGAACTGGGCAGCACAAGCACAATCAGAGAGGCAATGAGTCCAGGTACACTGATGACGACAGTGGCAGCAGAAAGAGAAACATCGGGTGAATCTTCAGCTGTAACACAGGAAATGCTGACATTCTCAGGTGATGAAACCACTGCAACTGATGAGTACAAGTCAACACCTACTCTCATTGAAGAGGCGCTCTTCACTACAGCAAGTACAGAAGAGGGATCGGCAGTAACTGAAGACATGGTCACATCATCAGGTGAGGAGACGTCAAGTGGTACAACACAAGAAACAACGAGTCCCGTTACTATTTCCACATCCTCAACAGACGTTAGCCCAACTGTGACGACTGATGAAGTGTCTGGTGTAACTGACGACATGACTGCCTCTGGAGATGAACTGGGCAGCACAAGCACAATCAGAGAGGCAATGAGTCCAGGTACACTGATGACGACAGTGGCAGCAGAAAGAGAAACATCAGGTGAATCTTCAGCTGTAACACAGGAAATGCTGACATTCTCAGGTGATGAAACCACTGCAACTGATGAGTACAAGTCAACACCTACTCTCATTGAAGAGGCGCTCTTCACTACAGCAAGTACAGAAGAGGGATCGGCAGTAACTGAAGACATGGTCACATCATCAGGTGAGGAGACGTCAAGTGGTGCAACACAAGAAACAACAAGTCCCGTTATTATTTCCACATCCTCAACAGACGTTAGCCCAACTGTGACGACTGATGAAGTGTCTGGTGTAACTGACGACATGACTGCCTCTGGAGATATACTTGGCAGCACAAGCACAATCAGAGAGGCAATGAGTCCAGGTACACTGATGACGACAGTGGCAGCAGAAAGAGAAACATCAGGTGAATCTTCAGCTGTAACACAGGAAATGCTGACATTCTCAGGTGATGAAACCACTGCAACTGATGAGTACAAGTCAACACCTACTCTCATTGAAGAGGCGCTCTTCACTACAGCAAGTACAGAAGAGGGATCGGCAGTAACTGAAGACATGGTCACATCATCAGGTGAGGAGACGTCAAGTGGTACAACACAAGAAACAACGAGTCCCGTTACTATTTCCACATCCTCAACAGACGTTAGCCCACCTGTGATGACTGATGAAGTGTCTGGTGTAACTGACGACATGACTGCCTCTGGAGATATACTTGGCAGAACAAGCACAATCAGAGAGGCAATGAGTCCAGATACACTGATGACGACAGTGGCAGCAGAAAGAGAAACATCAGGTGAATCTTCAGCTGTAACACAGGAAATGCTGACATTCTCAGGTGATGAAACCACTGCAACTGATGAGTACAAGTCAACACCTACTCTCATTGAAGAGGCGCTCTTCACTACAGCAAGTACAGAAGAGGGATCGGCAGTAACTGAAGACATGGTCACATCATCAGGTGAGGAGACGTCAAGTGGTACAACACAAGAAACAACGAGTCCCGTTACTATTTCCACATCCTCAACAGACGTAAGCCCAACTGTGACGACTGATGAAGTGTCTGGTGTAACTGACGACATGACTGCTTCTGGAGATGAACTGGGCAGCACAAGCACAATCAGAGAGGCAATGAGTCCAGGTACACTGATGACGACAGTGGCAGCAGAAAGAGAAACATCGGGTGAATCTTCAGCTGTAACACAGGAAATGCTGACATTCTCAGGTGATGAAACCACTGCAACTGATGAGTACAAGTCAACACCTACTCTCATTGAAGAGGCGCTCTTCACTACAGCAAGTACAGAAGAGGGATCGGCAGTAACTGAAGACATGGTCACATCATCAGGTGAGGAGACGTCAAGTGGTACAACACAAGAAACAACGAGTCCCGTTACTATTTCCACATCCTCAACAGACGTTAGCCCAACTGTGACGACTGATGAAGTGTCTGGTGTAACTGACGACATGACTGCCTCTGGAGATGAACTGGGCAGCACAAGCACAATCAGAGAGGCAATGATTCCAGGTACACTGATGACAACAGTGGCAGCAGAAAGAGAAACATCAGGTGAATCTTCAGCTGTAACACAGGAAATGCTGACATTCTCAGGTGATGAAACCACTGCAACTGATGAGTACAAGTCAACACCTACTCTCATTGAAGAGGCGCTCTTCACTACAGCAAGTACAGAAGAGGGATCGGCAGTAACTGAAGACATGGTCACATCATCAGGTGAGGAGACGTCAAGTGGTACAACACAAGAAACAACGAGTCCTGTTACTATTTCCACATCCTCAACAGACGTTAGCCCAACTGTGACGACAGATAAAGTGTCTGGTGTAACTGACGACATGACTGCCTCTGGAGATGAACTGGGCAGCACAAGCACAATCAGAGAGGCAATGAGTCCAGGTACACTGATGACGACAGTGGCAGCAGAAAGAGAAACATCAGGTGAATCTTCAGCTGTAACACATGAAATGCTGACATTCTCAGGTGATGAAACCACTGCAACTGATGAGTACAAGTCAACAGCTACTCTCATTGAAGAGGCGCTCTTCACTACAGCAAGTACAGAAGAGGGATCGGCAGTAACTGAAGACATGGTCACATCATCAGGTGAGGAGACGTCAAGTGGTACAACACAAGAAACATCGAGTCCCGTTACTATTTCCACATCCTCAACAGACGTTAGCCCAACTGTGACGACTGATGAAGTGTCTGGTGTAACTGACGACATGACTGCCTCTGGAGATGAACTGGGCAGCACAAGCACAATCAGAGAGGCAATGATTCCAGGTACACTGATGATAACAGTGGCAACAGAAAGAGAAACATCAGGTGAATCTTCAGCTGTAACACAGGAAATGCTGACATTCTCAGGTGATGAAACCACTGCAACTGATGAGTACAAGTCAACAGCTACTCTCATTGAAGAGGCACTCTTCACTACAGCAAGTACAGAAGAGGGATTGGCAGTAACTAAAGACATGGTCACATCATCAGGTGAGGAGATGTCAAGTGGTACAACACAAGAAACAACGAGTCCTGTTACTATTTCCACATCCTCAACAGACGTTAGCCCAACTGTGACGACTGATGAAGTGTCTGGTGTAACTGACGACATGACTGCCTCTGGAGATGAACTGGGCAGCACAAGCACAATTAGAGAGGCAATGAGTCCAGGTACACTGATGACGACAGTGGCAGCAGAAAGAGAAACATCAGGTGAATCTTCAGCTGTAACACAGGAAATGCTGACATTCTCAGGTGATGAAACCACTGCAACCGATGAGTACAAGTCAACACCTACTCTCATTGAAGAGGCGCTCTTCACTACAACAAGTACAGAAGAGGGATCGGCAGTAACTGAAGACATGGTCACATCATCAGGTGAGGAGACGTCAAGTGGTACAACACAAGAAACAACGAGTCCCGTTTCTATTTCCACATCCTCAACAGACGTTAGCCCAACTGTGACGACTGATGAAGTGTCTGATGTAACTGACGACATGACTGCCTCTGGAGATGAACTGGGCAGCACAAGCACAATCAGAGAGGCAATGAGTCCAGGTACACTGATGACGACAGTGGCAGCAGAAAGAGAAACATCAGGTGAATCTTCAGCTGTAACACAGGAAATGCTGACATTCTCAGGTGATGAAACCACTGCAACTGATGAGTACAAGTCAACAGCTACTCTCATTGAAGAGGCGCTCTTCACTACAGCAAGTACAGAAGAGGGATCGGCAGTAACTGAAGACATGGTCACATCATCAGGTGAGGAGACGTCAAGTGGTACAACACAAGAAACAACGAGTCTTGTTACTATTTCCACATCCTCAACAGACGTTAGCCCAACTGTGACGACTGATGAAGTGTCTGGTGTAACTGACGACATGACTGCCTCTGGAGATGAACTGGGCAGCACAAGCACAATCAGAGAGGCAATGAGTCCAGGTACACTGATGACGACAGTTGCAGCAGAAAGAGAAACATCAGGTGAATCTTCAGCTGTAACACAGGAAATGCTGACATTCTCAGGTGATGAAACCACTGCAACTGATGAGTACAAGTCAACACCTACTCTCATTGAAGAGGCGCTCTTGACTACAGCAAGTACAGAAGAGGGATCGGCAGTAACTGAAGACATGGTCACATCATCAGGTGAGGAGACGTCAAGTGGTACAACACAAGAAACAACGAGTCCTGTTACTATTTCCACATCCTCAACAGACGTTAGCCCAACTGTGACGACTGATGAAGTGTCTGGTGTAACTGACGACATGACTGCCTCTGGAGATGAACTGGGCAGCACAAGCACAATCAGAGAGGCAATGAGTCCAGGTACACTGATGACGACAGTTGCAGCAGAAAGAGAAACATCAGGTGAATCTTCAGCTGTAACACAGGAAATGCTGACATTCTCAGGTGATGAAACCACTGCAACTGATGAGTACAAGTCAACAGCTACTCTCATTGAAGAGGCGCTCTTCACTACAGCAAGTACAGAAAAGGGATCGGCAGTAACTGAAGACATGGTTACATCATCAGGTGAGGAGACGTCAAGTGGTACAACACAAGAAACAATGAGTCCCGTTACTATTTCCACATCCTCAACAGACGTTAGCCCAACTGTGATGACAGATGAAGTGTCTGGTGTAACTGACGACATGACTGCCTCTGGAGATGAACTGGGCAGCACAAGCACAATCAGAGAGGCAATGATTCCAGGTACACTGATGACGACAGTGGCAACAGAAAGAGAAACATCAGGTGAATCTTCAGCTGTAACACAGGAAATGCTGACATTCTCAGGTGATGAAACCACTGCAACTGATGAGTACAAGTCAACACCTACTCTCATTGAAGAGGCGCTCTTCACTACAGCAAGTACAGAAGAGGGATCGGCAGTAACTGAAGACATGGTCACATCATCAGGTGAGGAGACGTCAAGTGGTACAACACAAGAAACAACGAGTCCCGTTACTATTTCCACATCCTCAACAGACGTTAGCCCAACTGTGACGACTGATGAAGTGTCTGGTGTAACTGACGACATGACTGCCTCTGGAGATGAACTGGGCAGCACAAGCACAATCAGAGAGGCAATGAGTCCAGCTACACTGATGACGACAGTGGCAGCAGAAAGAGAAACATCAGGTGAATCTTCAGCTGTAACACAGAAAATGCTGACATTCTCAGGTGATGAAACCACTGCAACTGATGAGTACAAGTCAACAGCTACTCTCATTGAAGAGGCGCTCTTCACTACAGCAAGTACAGAAGAGGGATCGGCAGTAACTAAAGACATGGTCACATCATCAGGTGAGGAGACGTCAAGTGGTACAACACAAGAAACAACAAGTCCTGTTACTATTTCCACATCCTCAACAGACGTTAGCCCAACTGTGACGACTGATGAAGTTTCTGGTGTAACTGACGACATGACTGCCTCTGGAGATGAACTGGGCAGCACAAGCACAATCAGAGAGGCAATGAGTCCAGGTACACTGATGACGACAGTGGCAGCAGAAAGAGAAACATCAGGTGAATCTTCAGCTGTAACACAGGAAATGCTGACATTCTCAGGTGATGAAACCACTGCAACCGATGAGTACAAGTCAACACCTACTCTCATTGAAGAGGCGCTCTTCACTACAGCAAGTACAAAAGAGGGATCGGCAGTAACTGAAGACATGGTCACATCATCAGGTGAGGAGACGTCAAGTGGTACAACACAAGAAACAACGAGTCCCGTTACTATTTCCACATCCTCAACAGACGTTAGCCCAACTGTGACGACTGATGAAGTGTTTGGTGTAACTGACGACATGACTGCCTCTGGAGATGAACTGGGCAGCACAAGCACAATCAGAGAGGCAATGAGTCCAGGTACACTGATGACGACAGTGGCAGCAGAAAGAGAAACATCAGGTGAATCTTCAGCTGTAACACAGGAAATGCTGACATTCTCAGGTGATGAAACCACTGCAACTGATGAGTACAAGTCAACACCTACTCTCATTGAAGAGGCGCTCTTGACTACAGCAAGTACAGAAGAGGGATCGGCAGTAACTGAAGACATGGTCACATCATCAGGTGAGGAGACGTCAAGTGATGCAACACAAGAAACAACGAGTCCCGTTACTATTTCCACATCCTCAACAGACGTTATCCCAACTGTGACGACTTATGAAGTGTCTGGTGTAACTGACGACATGACTGCCTCTGGAGATGAACTGGGCAGCACAAGCACAACCAGAGAGGCAATGAGTCCAGGTACACTGATGACGACAGTGGCAGCAGAAAGAGAAACATCAGGTGAATCTTCAGCTGTAACACAGGAAATGCTGACATTCTCAGGTGATGAAACCACTGCAACTGATGAGTACAAGTCAACACCTACTCTCATTGAAGAGGCGCTCTTGACTACAGCAAGTACAAAAGAGGGATCGGCAGTAACTGAAGACATGGTCACATCATCAGGTGAGGAGACGTCAAGTGGTACAACACAAGAAACAACAAGTCCCGTTACTATTTCCACATCCTCAACAGATGTTAGCCCAACTGTGACGACTGATGAAGTGTCTGGTGTAACTGACGACATGACTGCCTCTGGAGATATACTTGGCAGAACAAGCACAATTAGAGAGGCAATGCGTCCAGATACACTGATGACAACAGTGGCAGCAGAAAGAGAAACATCAGGTGAATCTTCAGCTGTAACACAGGAAATGCTGACATTATCAGGTGATGAAACCACTGCAACTGATGAGTACAAGTCAACACCTACTCTCATTGAAGAGGCGCTCTTGACTACAGCAAGTACAGAAGAGGGATCGGCAGTAACTGAAGACATGGTCACATCATCAGGTGAGGAGACGTCAAGTGGTACAACACAAGAAACAACGAGTCTTGTTACTATTTCCACATCCTCAACAGACGTTAGCCCAACTGTGACGACTGATGAAGTGTCTGGTGTAACTGACGACATGACTGCCTCTGGAGATGAACTGGGCAGCACAAGCACAATCAGAGAGGCAATGAGTCCAGGTACACTGATGACGACAGTGGCAGCAGAAAGAGAAACATCAGGTGAATCTTCAGCTGTAACACAGGAAATGCTGACATTCTCAGGTGATGAAACCACTGCAACTGATGAGTACAAGTCAACACCTACTCTCATTGAAGAGGCGCTCTTCACTACAGCAAGTACAAAAGAGGGATCGGCAGTAACTGAAGACATGGTCACATCATCAGGTGAGGAGACGTCAAGTGGTACAACACAAGAAACAACGAGTCCCGTTACTATTTCCACATCCTCAACAGACGTTAGCCCAACTGTGACGACTGATGAAGTGTCTGGTGTAACTGACGACATGACTGTCTCTGGAGATATACTTGGCAGAACAAGCACAATCAGAGAGGCAATGAGTCCAGATACACTGATGACGACAGTGGCAGCAGAAAGAGAAACATCAGGTGAATCTTCAGCTGTAACACAGGAAATGCTGACATTCTCAGGTGATGAAACCACTGCAACTGATGAGTACAAGTCAACAGCTACTCTCATTGAAGAGGCGCTCTTCACTACAGCAAGTACAGAAGAGGGATCGGCAGTAACTGAAGACATGGTCACATCATCAGGTGAGGAGACGTCAAGTGGTACAACACAAGAAACAACGAGGCCCGTTACTATTTCCACATCCTCAACAGACGTTAGCCCAACTGTGACGACTGATGAAGTGTCTGGTGTAACTGACGACATGACTGCCTCTGGAGATGAACTGGGTAGCACAAGCACAAACAGAGAGGCAATGAGTCCAGGTACACTGATGACGACAGTGGCAGCAGAAAGAGAAACATCAGGTGAATCTTCAGCTGTAACACAGGAAATGCTTACATTCTCAGGTGATGAAACCACTGCAACTGATGAGTACAAGTCAACACCTACTCTCATTGAAGAGGCGCTCTTCACTACAGCAAGTACAAAAGAGGGATCGGCAGTAACTGAAGACATGGTCACATCATCAGGTGAGGAGACGTCAAGTGGTACAACACAAGAAACAACGAGTCTTGTTACTATTTCTACATCCTCAACAGACGTTAGCCCAACTGTGACGACTGATGAAGTGTCTGGTGTAACTGACGACATGACTGCCTCTGGAGATGAACTGGGCAGCACAAGCACAATCAGAGAGGCAATGAGTCCAGGTACACTGATGACGACAGTGGCAGCAGAAAGAGAAACATCAGGTGAATCTTCAGCTGTAACACAAGAAATTCTGACATTCTCAGGTGATGAAACCACTGCAACTGATGAGTACAAGTCAACACCTACTCTCATTGAAGAGGCGCTCTTGACTACAGCAAGTACAGAAGAGGGATCGGCAGTAACTGAAGACATGGTCACATCATCAGGTGAGGAGACGTCAAGTGGTACAACACAAGAAACAACAAGTCCCGTTACTATTTCCACATCCTCAACAGACGTTAACCCAACTGTGACGACTGATGAAGTGTCTGGTGTAACTGACGACATGACTGCCTCTGGAGATGAACTGGGCAGCACAAGCACAATCAGAGAGGCAATGAGTCCAGGTACACTGATGACGACAGTGGCAGCAGAAAGAGAAACATCAGGTGAATCTTCAGCTGTAACACAGGAAATGCTGACATTCTCAGGTGATGAAACCACTGCAACTGATGAGTACAAGTCAACACCTACTCTCATTGAAGAGGCGCTCTTCACTACAGCAAGTACAAAAGAGGGATCGGCAGTAACTGAAGACATGGTCACATCATCAGGTGAGGAGACGTCAAGTGGTACAACACAAGAAACAACGAGTCCCGTTACTATTTCCACATCCTCAACAGACGTTAGCCCAACTGTGACGACTGATGAAGTGTCTGGTGTAACTGACGACATGACTGCCTCTGGAGATGAACTGGGCAGCACAAGCACAATCAGAGAGGCAATGAGTCCAGGTACACTGATGACGACAGTGGCAGCAGAAAGAGAAACATCAGGTGAATCTTCAGCTGTAACACAGGAAATGCTGACATTCTCAGGTGATGAAACCACTGCAACTGATGAGTACAAGTCAACACCTACTCTCATTGAAGAGGCGCTCTTCACTACAGCAAGTACAAAAGAGGGATCGGCAGTAACTGAAGACATGGTCACATCATCAGGTGAGGAGACGTCAAGTGGTACAACACAAGAAACAACGAGTCTTGTTACTATTTCCACATCCTCAACAGACGTTAGCCCAACTGTGACGACTGATGAAGTGTCTGGTGTAACTGACGACATGACTGCCTCTGGAGATGAACTGGGCAGCACAAGCACAATCAGAGAGGCAATGAGTCCAGGTACACTGATGACGACAGTGGCAGCAGAAAGAGAAACATCAGGTGAATCTTCAGCTGGAACACAGGAAATGCTGACATTCTCAGGTGATGAAACCACTGCAACTGATGAGTACAAGTCAACACCTACTCTCATTGAAGAGGCGCTCTTCACTACAGCAAGTACAGAAGAGGGATCGGCAGTAACTGAAGACATGGTCACATCATCAGGTGAGGAGACGTTAAGTGGTACAACACAAGAAACAACGAGTCCCGTTACTATTTCCACATCCTCAACAGACGTTAGCCCAACTGTGACGACTGATGAAGTGTCTGGTGTAACTGACGTCATGACTGCCTCTGGAGATGAACTGGGCAGCACAAGCACAATCAGAGAGGCAATGAGTCCAGGTACACTGATGACGACAGTGGCAGCAGAAAGAGAAACATCAGGTGAATCTTCAGCTGTAACACAGGAAATGCTGACATTCTCAGGTGATGAAACCACTGCAACTGATGAGTACAAGTCAACACCTACTCTCATTGAAGAGGCGCTCTTCACTACAGCAAGTACAAAAGAGGGATCGGCAGTAACTGAAGACATGGTCACATCATCAGGTGAGGAGACGTCAAGTAGTACAACACAAGAAACAACGAGTCCCGTTACTATTTCCACATCCTCAACAGACGTTAGCCCAACTGTGACTACTGATGAAGTGTCTGGTGTAACTGACGACATGACTGCCTCTGGAGATGAACTGGGCAGCACAAGCACAATCAGAGAGGCAATGAGTCCAGGTACACTGATGACGACAGTGGCAGCAGAAAGAGAAACATCAGGTGAATCTTCAGCTGTAACACAGGAAATGCTGACATTCTCAGGTGATGAAACCACTGCAACTGATGAGTACAAGTCAACACCTACTCTCATTAAAGAGGCGCTTTTCACTACAGCAAGTACAAAAGAGGGATCGGCAGTAACTGAAGACATGGTCACATCATCAGGTGAGGAGACGTCAAGTGGTACAACACAAGAAACAACGAGTCCCGTTACTATTTCCACATCCTCAACAGACGTTAGCCCAACTGTGACGACTGATGAAGTGTCTGGTGTAACTGACGACATGACTGCCTCTGGAGATGAACTGGGCAGCACAAGCACAATCAGAGAGGCAATGAGTCCAGGTACACTGATGACGACAGTGGCAGCAGAAAGAGAAACATCAGGTGAATCTTCAGCTGTAACACAGGAAATGCTGACATTCTCAGGTGATGAAACCACTGCAACTGATGAGTACAAGTCACCACCTACTCTCATTGAAGAGGCGCTCTTCACTACAGCAAGTACAGAAGAGGGATCGGCAGTAACTGAAGACATGGTCACATCATCAGGTGAGGAGACGTCAAGTGGTGCAACACGAGAAACAAAGAGTCCCGTTACTATTTCCACATCCTCAACAGACGTTAGCCCAACTGTGACGACTGATGAAGTGTCTGGTGTAACTGATGACATGACTGCCTCTGGAGATGAACTGGGCAGCACAAGCACAATCAGAGAAGCAATGAGTCCAGGTACACTGATGACGACAGTGGCAGCAGAAAGAGAAACATCAGGTGAATCTTCAGCTGTAACACAGGAAATGCTGACATTCTCAGGTGATGAAACCACTGCAACTGATGAGTACAAGTCAACACCTACTCTCATTGAAGAGGCGCTCTTCACTACAGCAATTACAGAAGAGGGATCGGCAGTAACTGAAGACATGGTCACATCATCAGGTAAGGAGACGTCAAGTGGTGCAACACAAGAAACAACGAGTCCCGTTACTATTTCCACATCCTCAACAGACGTTAGCCCAACTGTGATGACTGATGAAGTGTCTGGTGTAACTGACGACATGACTGCCTCTGGAGATGAACTGGGCAGCACAAGCACAATCAGAGAGGCAATGAGTCCAGGTACACTGATGACGACAGTGGCAGCAGAAAGAGAAACATCAGGTGAATCTTCAGCTGTAACACAGGAAATGCTGACATTCTCAGGTGATGAAACCACTGCAACTGATGAGTACAAGTCAACACCTACTCTCATTGAAGAGGCGCTCTTCACTACAGCAATTACAGAAGAGGGATCGGCAGTAACTGAAGACATGGTCACATCATCAGGTGAGGAGACGTCAAGTGGTGCAACACAAGAAACAACGAGTCCCGTTACTATTTCCACATCCTCAACAGACGTTAGCCCAACTGTGATGACTGATGAAGTGTCTGGTGTAACTGACGACATGACTGCCTCTGGAGATGAACTGGGCAGCACAAGCACAATCAGAGAGGCAATGAGTCCAGGTACACTGATGACGACAGTGGCAGCAGAAAGAGAAACATCAGGTGAATCTTCAGCTGTAACACAGGAAATGCTGACATTCTCAGGTGATGAAACCACTGCAACTGATGAGTACAAGTCAACACCTACTCTCATTGAAGAGGCGCTCTTCACTACAGCAAGTACAGAAGAGGGATCGGCAGTAACTGAAGACATGGTCACATCATCAGGTGAGGAGATGTCAAGTGGTGCAACACAAGAAACAACGAGTCCCGTTACTATTTCCACATCCTCAACAGACGTTAGCCCAACTGTGACGACTGATGAAGTGTCTGGTGTAACTGACGACATGACTGCCTCTGGAGATGAACTGGGCAGCACAAGCACAATCAGAGAGGCAATGAGTCCAGGTACACTGATGACGACAGTGGCAGCAGAAAGAGAAACATCAGGTGAATCTTCAGCTGTAACACAGGAAATGCTGACATTATCAGGTGATGAAACCACTGCAACTGATGAGTACAAGTCAACACCTACTCTCATTGAAGAGGCGCTCTTCACTACAGCAAGTACAGAAGAGGGATCGGCAGTAACTGAAGACATGGTCACATCATCAGGTGAGGAGACGTCAAGTGGTGCAACACAAGAAACAACGAGTCCCGTTACTATTTCCACATCCTCAACAGACGTTAGCCCAACTGTGATGACTGATGAAGTGTCTGGTGTAACTGACGACATGACTGCCTCTGGAGATGAACTGGGCAGCACAAGCACAATCAGAGAGGCAATGAGTCCAGGTACACTGATGACGACAGTGGCAGCAGAAAGAGAAACATCAGGTGAATCTTCAGCTGTAACACAGGAAATGCTGACATTCTCAGGTGATGAAACCACTGCAACTGATGAGTACAAGTCAACACCTACTCTCATTGAAGAGGCGCTCTTCACTACAGCAAGTACAGAAGAGGGATCGGCAGTAACTGAAGACATGGTCACATCATCAGGTGAGGAGACGTCAAGTGGTACAACACAAGAAACAACGAGTCCCGTTACTATTTCCACATCCTCAACAGACGTTAGCCCAACTGTGACGACTGATGAAGTGTCTTGTGTAACTGATGACATGACTGCCTCTGGAGATGAACTGGGCAGCACAAGCACAATCAGAGAAGCAATGAGTCCAGGTACACTGATGACGACAGTGGCAGCAGAAAGAGAAACATCAGGTGAATCTTCAGCTGTAACACAGGAAATGCTGACATTCTCAGGTGATGAAACCACTGCAACTGATAAGTACAAGTCAACACCTACTCTCATTGAAGAGCCGTTTTTCACTACAGCAAGTACAGAAGAGGGATCGGCAGTAACTGAAGACATGGTCACATCATCAGGTGAGGAGATGTCAAGTGGTGCAACACAAGAAACAACGAGTCCCGTTACTATTTCCACATCCTCAACAGACGTTAGCCCAACTGTGACGACTGATGAAGTGTCTGATGTAACTGACGACATGACTGCCTCTGGAGATGAACTGGGCAGCACAAGCACAATCAGAGAGGCAATGAGTCCAGGTACACTGATGACGACAGTGGCAGCAGAAAGAGAAACATCAGGTGAATCTTCAGCTGTAACACAGGAAATGCTGACATTCTCAGGTGATGAAACCACTGCAACTGATGAGTACAAGTCAACACCTACTCTCATTGAAGAGGCGCTCTTCACTACAGCAAGTACAGAAGAGGGATCGGCAGTAACTGAAGACATGGTCACATCATCAGGTGAGGAGACGTCAAGTGGTGCAACACAAGAAACAACGAGTCCCGTTACTATTTCCACATCCTCAACAGACGTTAGCCCAACTGTGACGACTGATGAAGTGTCTGGTGTAACTGATGACATGACTGCCTCTGGAGATGAACTGGGCAACACAAGCACAATCAGAGAAGCAATGAGTCCAGGTACACTGATGACGACAGTGGCAGCAGAAAGAGAAACATCAGGTGAATCTTCAGCTGTAACACAGGAAATGCTGACATTCTCAGGTGATGAAACCACTGCAACTGATGAGTACAAGTCAACAGCTACTCTCATTGAAGAGGCGCTCTTCACTACAGCAAGTACAAAAGAGGGATCGGCAGTAACTGAAGACATGGTCACATCATCAGGTGAGGAGACGTCAAGTGGTACAACACAAGAAACAACGAGTCCCGTTACTATTTCCACATCCTCAACAGACGTTAGCCCAACTGTGACGACTGATGAAGTGTCTGGTGTAACTGATGACATGACTGCCTCTGGAGATGAACTGGGCAGCACAAGCACAATCAGAGAAGCAATGAGTCCAGGTACACTGATGACGACAGTGGCAGCAGAAAGAGAAACATCAGGTGAATCTTCAGCTGTAACACAGGAAATGCTGACATTCTCAGGTGATGAAACCACTGCAACTGATGAGTACAAGTCAACACCTACTCTCATTGAAGAGCCGTTTTTCACTACAGCAAGTACAGAAGAGGGATCGGCAGTAACTGCAGACATGGTCACATCATCAGGTGAGGAGACGTCAAGTGGTACAACACAAGAAACAACGAGTCCCGTTACTATTTCCACATCCTCAACAGACGTTAGCCCAACTGTGACGACTGATGAAGTGTCTGATGTAACTGACGACATGACTGCCTCTGGAGATGAACTGGGCAGCACAAGCACAATCAGAGAGGCAATGAGTCCCGGTACACTGATGACGACAGTGGCAGCAGAAAGAGAAACATCAGGTGAATCTTCAGCTGTAACACAGGAAATGCTGACATTCTCAGGTGATGAAACCACTGCAACTGATGAGTACAAGTCAACACCTACTCTCATTGAAGAGGCGCTCTTCACTACAGCAAGTACAGAAGAGGGATCGGCAGTAACTGAAGACATGGTCACATCATCAGGTGAGGAGACGTCAAGTGGTGCAACACAAGAAACAACGAGTCCCGTTACTATTTTCACATCCTCAACAGACGTTAGCCCAACTGTGACGACTGATGAAGTGTCTGGTGTAACTGATGACATGACTGCCTCTGGAGATGAACTGGGCAGCACAAGCACAATCAGAGAAGCAATGAGTCCAGGTACACTGATGACGACAGTGGCAGCAGAAAGAGAAACATCAGGTGAATCTTCAGCTGTAACACAGGAAATGCTGACATTCTCAGGTGATGAAACCACTGCAACTGATGAGTACAAGTCAACAGCTACTCTCATTGAAGAGGCGCTCTTCACTACAGCAAGTACAAAAGAGGGATCGGCAGTAACTGAAGACATGGTCACATCATCAGGTGAGGAGACGTCAAGTGGTACAACACAAGAAACAACGAGTCCCGTTACTATTTCCACATCCTCAACAGACGTTAGCCCAACTGTGACAACTGATGAAGTGTCTGGTGTAACTGACGACATGACTGCCTCTGGAGATGAACTGGGCAGCACAAGCACAATCAGAGAGGCAATGAGTCCAGGTACACTGATGACGACAGTGGCAGCAGAAAGAGAAACATCAGGTGAATCTTCAGCTGTAACACAGGAAATGCTGACATTCTCAGGTGATGAAACCACTGCAACCGATGAGTACAAGTCAACACCTACTCTCATTGAAGAGGCGCTCTTGACTACAGCAAGTACAGAAGAGGGATCGGCAGTAACTGAAGACATGGTCACATCATCAGGTGAGGAGATGTCAAGTGGTACAACACAAGAAACAACGAGTCCCGTTACTATTTCCACATCCTCAACAGACGTTAGCCCAACTGTGACGACTGATGAAGTGTATGGTGTAACTGACGACATGACTGCCTCTGGAGATGAACTGGGCAGCACAAGCACAATCAGAGAGGCAATGAGTCCAGGTACACTGATGACGACAGTTGCAGCAGAAAGAGAAACATCAGGTGAATCTTCAGCTGTAACACAGGAAATGCTGACATTCTCAGGTGATGAAACCACTGCAACTGATGAGTACAAGTCAACACCTACTCTCATTGAAGAGGCGCTCTTCACTACAGCAAGTACAAAAGAGGGATCGGCAGTAACTGAAGACATGGTCACATCATCAGGTGAGGAGACGTCAAGTGGTACAACACAAGAAACAACGAGTCCCGTTACTATTTCCACATCCTCAACAGACGTTAGCCCAACTGTGACGACTGATGGACTGTATGGTGTAACTGACGACATGACTGCCTCTGGAGATGAACTGGGCAGCACAAGCACAATCAGAGAGGCAATGAGTCCAGGTACACTGATGACGACAGTGGCAGCAGAAAGAGAAACATCAGGTGAATCTTCAGCTGTAACACAGGAAATGCTGACATTCTCAGGTGATGAAACCACTGCAACTGATGAGTACAAGTCAACACCTACTCTCATTGAAGAGGCGCTCTTCACTACAGCAAGTACAGAAGAGGGATCGGCAGTAACTGAAGACATGGTCACATCATCAGGTGAGGAGACGTCAAGTGGTGCAACACAAGAAACAACGAGTCCCGTTACTATTTTCACATCCTCAACAGACGTTAGCCCAACTGTGACGACTGATGAAGTGTCTGGTGTAACTGATGACATGACTGCCTCTGGAGATGAACTGGGCAGCACAAGCACAATCAGAGAAGCAATGAGTCCAGGTACACTGATGACGACAGTGGCAGCAGAAAGAGAAACATCAGGTGAATCTTCAGCTGTAACACAGGAAATGCTGACATTCTCAGGTGATGAAACCACTGCAACTGATGAGTACAAGTCAACAGCTACTCTCATTGAAGAGGCGCTCTTCACTACAGCAAGTACAAAAGAGGGATCGGCAGTAACTGAAGACATGGTCACATCATCAGGTGAGGAGACGTCAAGTGGTACAACACAAGAAACAACGAGTCTCGTTACTATTTCCACATACTCAACAGACGTTAGCCCAACTGTGACAACTGATGAAGTGTCTGGTGTAACTGACGACATGACTGCCTCTGGAGATGAACTGGGCAGCACAAGCACAATCAGAGAGGCAATGAGTCCAGGTACACTGATGACGACAGTGGCAGCAGAAAGAGAAACATCAGGTGAATCTTCAGCTGTAACACAGGAAATGCTGACATTCTCAGGTGATGAAACCACTGCAACCGATGAGTACAAGTCAACACCTACTCTCATTGAAGAGGCGCTCTTGACTACAGCAAGTACAGAAGAGGGATCGGCAGTAACTGAAGACATGGTCACATCATCAGGTGAGGAGATGTCAAGTGGTACAACACAAGAAACAACGAGTCCCGTTACTATTTCCACATCCTCAACAGACGTTAGCCCAACTGTGACGACTGATGAAGTGTATGGTGTAACTGACGACATGACTGCCTCTGGAGATGAACTGGGCAGCACAAGCACAATCAGAGAGGCAATGAGTCCAGGTACACTGATGACGACAGTTGCAGCAGAAAGAGAAACATCAGGTGAATCTTCAGCTGTAACACAGGAAATGCTGACATTCTCAGGTGATGAAACCACTGCAACTGATGAGTACAAGTCAACACCTACTCTCATTGAAGAGGCGCTCTTCACTACAGCAAGTACAAAAGAGGGATCGGCAGTAACTGAAGACATGGTCACATCATCAGGTGAGGAGACGTCAAGTGGTACAACACAAGAAACAACGAGTCCCGTTACTATTTCCACATCCTCAACAGACGTTAGCCCAACTGTGACGACTGATGGACTGTATGGTGTAACTGACGACATGACTGCCTCTGGAGATGAACTGGGCAGCACAAGCACAATCAGAGAGGCAATGAGTCCAGGTACACTGATGACGACAGTGGCAGCAGAAAGAGAAACATCAGGTGAATCTTCAGCTGTAACACAGGAAATGCTGACATTCTCAGGTGATGAAACCACTGCAACTGATGAGTACAAGTCAACACCTACTCTCATTGAAGAGGCGCTCTTCACTACAGCAAGTACAGAAGAGGGATCGGCAGTAACTGAAGACATGGTCACATCATCAGTTGAGGAGACGTCAAGTGGTGCAACACAAGAAACAACGAGTCCCGTTACTATTTCCACATCCTCAACAGACGTTAGCCCAACTGTGACGACTGATGAAGTGTCTGGTGTAACTGACGACATGACTGCCTCTGGAGATGAACTGGGCAGCACAAGCACAATCAGAGAGGCAATGAGTCCAGGTACACTGATGACGACAGTGGCAGCAGAAAGAGAAACATCAGGTGAATCTTCAGCTGTAACACAGGAAATGCTGACATTCTCAGGTGATGAAACCACTGCAACTGATGAGTACAAGTCAACACCTACTCTCATTGAAGAGGCGCTCTTCACTACAGCAAGTACAGAAGAGGGATCGGCAGTAACTGAAGACATGGTCACATCATCAGGTGAGGAGACGTCAAGTGGTGCAACACAAGAAACAACGAGTCCCGTTACTATTTCCACATCCTCAACAGACGTTAGCCCAACTGTGACGACTGATGAAGTGTCTGGTGTAACTGACGACATGACTGCCTCTGTAGATGAACTGGGCAGCACAAGCACAATCAGAGAGGCAATGAGTCCAGGTACACTGATGACGACATTTGCAGCAGAAAGAGAAACATCAGGTGAATCTTCAGCTGTAACACAGGAAATGCTGACATTCTCAGGTGATGAAACCACTGCAACTGATGAGTACAAGTCAACACCTACTCTGATTGAAGAGGCGCTCTTCACTACAGCAAGTACAGAAGAGGGATCGGCAGTAACTGAAGACATGGTCACATCATCAGTTGAGGAGACGTCAAGTGGTGCAACACAAGAAACAACAAGTCCCGTTACTATTTCCACATCCTCAACAGACGTTAGCCCAACTGTGACGACTGATGAAGTGTCTGGTGTAACTGACGACATGACTGCCTCTGGAGATGAACTGGGCAGCACAAGCACAATCAGAGAGGCAATGAGTCCAGGTACACTGATGACAACAGTGGCAGCAGAAAGAGAAACATCAGGTGAATCTTCAGCTGTAACACAGGAAATGCTGACATTCTCAGGTGATGAAACCACTGCAACTGATGAGTACAAGTCAACACCTACTCTCATTGAAGAGGCGCTCTTCACTACAGCAAGTACAAAAGAGGGATCGGCAGTAACTGAAGACATGGTCACATCATCAGGTGAGGAGACGTCAAGTGGTGCAACACAAGAAACAACGAGTCCCGTTACTATTTCCACATCCTCAACAGACGTTAGCCCAACTGTGACGACTGATGAAGTGTCTGGTGTAACTGACGACATGACTGCCTCTGGAGATGAACTGGGCAGCACAAGCACAATCAGAGAGGCAATGAGTCCAGGTACACTGATGACGACAGTGGCAGCAGAAAGAGAAACATCAGGTGAATCTTCAGCTGTAACACAGGAAATGCTGACATTCTCAGGTGATGAAACCACTGCAACTGATGAGTACAAGTCAACACCTACTCTCATTGAAGAGGCGCTCTTCACTACAGCAAGTACCGAAGAGGGATCGGCAGTAACTGAAGACATGGTCACATCATCAGGTGAGGAGACGTCAAGTGGTACAACACAAGAAACAACGAGTCCCGTTACTATTTCCACATCCTCAACAGACGTTAGCCCAACTGTGACGACTGATGAAGTGTCTGGTGTAACTGACGACATGACTGCCTCTGGAGATGAACTGGGCAGCACAAGCACAATCAGAGAGGCAATGAGTCCAGGTACACTGATGACGACAGTGGCAGCAGAAAGAGAAACATCAGGTGAATCTTCAGCTGTAACACAGGAAATGCTGACATTCTCAGGTGATGAAACCACTGCAACTGATGAGTACAAGTCAACACCTACTCTCATTGAAGAGGCGCTCCTCACTACAGCAAGTACAGAAGAGGGATCGGCAGTAACTGAAGACATGGTCACATCATCAGGTGAGGAGACGTCAAGTTGTGCAACACAAGAAACAACGAGTCCCGTTACTATTTCCACATCCTCAACAGACGTTAGCTCAACTGTGACGCTTGATGAAGTGTCTGGTGTAACTGACGACATGACTGCCTCTGGAGATGAACTGGGCAGCACAAGCACAATCAGAGAGGCAATGAGTCCAGGTACACTGATGACGACAGTGGCTGCAGAAAGAGAAACATCAGGTGAATCTTCAGCTGTAACACAGGAAATGCTGACATTCTCAGGTGATGAAACCACTGCAACTGATGAGTACAAGTCAACACCTACTCTCATTGAAGAGGCGCTCTTCACTACAGCAAGTACAGAAGAGGGATCGGCAGTAACTGAAGACATGGTCACATCATCAGGTGAGGAGACGTCAAGTGGTGCAACACAAGAAACAACGAGTCCCGTTACTATTTCCACATCCTCTACAGACGTTAGCCCAACTGTGACGACTGATGAAGTGTCTGGTGTAACTGACGACATGGCTGCCTCTGGAGATGAACTGGGCAGCACAAGCACAATCAGAGAGGCAATGAGTCCAGGTACACTGATGACGACAGTGGCAGCAGAAAGAGAAACATCAGGTGAATCTTCAGCTGTAACACAGGAAATGCTGACATTCTCAGGTGATGAAACCACTGCAACTGATGAGTACAAGTCAACACCTACTCTCATTGAAGAGGCGCTCTTCACTACAGCAAGTACAGAAGAGGGATCGGCAGTAACTGAAGACATGGTCACATCATCAGGTGAGGAGACGTCAAGTGGTACAACACAAGAAACAACGAGTCCCGTTACTATTTCCACATCCTCAACAGACGTTAGCCCAACTGTGACGACTGATGAAGTGTCTGGTGTAACTGACGACATGACTGCCTCTGGAGATGAACTGGGCAGCACAAGCACAATCAGAGAGGCAATGAGTCCAGGTACACCGATGACGACAGTAGCAGCAGAAAGAGAAACATCAGGTGAATCTTCAGCTGTAACACAGGAAATGCTGACATTCTCAGGTGATGAAACCACTGCAACTGATGAGTACAAGTCAACACCTACTCTCATTGAAGAGGCGCTCTTCACTACAGCAAGTACAGAAGAGGGATCGGCAGTAACTGAAGACATGGTCACATCATCAGGTGAGGAGACGTCAAGTGGTGCAACACAAGAAACAACGAGTCCCGTTACTATTTCCACATCCTCAACAGACGTTAGCCCAACTGTGACGACTGATGAAGTGTCTGGTGTAACTGACGACATGACTGCCTCTGTAGATGAACTGGGCAGCACAAGCACAATCAGAGAGGCAATGAGTCCAGGTACACTGATGACGACATTTGCAGCAGAAAGAGAAACATCAGGTGAATCTTCAGCTGTAACACAGGAAATGCTGACATTCTCAGGTGATGAAACCACTGCAACTGATGAGTACAAGTCAACACCTACTCTGATTGAAGAGGCGCTCTTCACTACAGCAAGTACAGAAGAGGGATCGGCAGTAACTGAAGACATGGTCACATCATCAGTTGAGGAGACGTCAAGTGGTGCAACACAAGAAACAACAAGTCCCGTTACTATTTCCACATCCTCAACAGACGTTAGCCCAACTGTGACGACTGATGAAGTGTCTGGTGTAACTGACGACATGACTGCCTCTGGAGATGAACTGGGCAGCACAAGCACAATCAGAGAGGCAATGAGTCCAGGTACACTGATGACGACAGTGGCAGCAGAAAGAGAAACATCAGGTGAATCTTCAGCTGTAACACAGGAAATGCTGACATTCTCAGGTGATGAAACCACTGCAACTGATGAGTACAAGTCAACACCTACTCTCATTGAAGAGGCGCTCTTCACTACAGCAAGTACAGAAGAGGGATCGGCAGTAACTGAAGACATGGTCACATCATCAGGTGAGGAGACGTCAAGTGGTGCAACACAAGAAACAACGAGTCCCGTTACTACTTCCACATCCTCAACAGACGTTAGCCCAACTGTGACGACTGATGAAGTGTCTGGTGTAACTGACGACATGACTGCCTCTGTAGATGAACTGGGCAGCACAAGCACAATCAGAGAGGCAATGAGTCCAGGTACACTGATGACGACATTTGCAGCAGAAAGAGAAACATCAGGTGAATCTTCAGCTGTAACACAGGAAATGCTGACATTCTCAGGTGATGAAACCACTGCAACTGATGAGTACAAGTCAACACCTACTCTGATTGAAGAGGCGCTCTTCACTACAGCAAGTACAGAAGAGGGATCGGCAGTAACTGAAGACATGGTCACATCATCAGTTGAGGAGACGTCAAGTGGTGCAACACAAGAAACAACAAGTCCCGTTACTATTTCCACATCCTCAACAGACGTTAGCCCAACTGTGACGACTGATGAAGTGTCTGGTGTAACTGACGACATGACTGCCTCTGGAGATGAACTGGGCAGCACAAGCACAATCAGAGAGGCAATGAGTCCAGGTACACTGATGACAACAGTGGCAGCAGAAAGAGAAACATCAGGTGAATCTTCAGCTGTAACACAGGAAATGCTGACATTCTCAGGTGATGAAACCACTGCAACTGATGAGTACAAGTCAACACCTACTCTCATTGAAGAGGCGCTCTTCACTACAGCAAGTACAAAAGAGGGATCGGCAGTAACTGAAGACATGGTCACATCATCAGGTGAGGAGACGTCAAGTGGTGCAACACAAGAAACAACGAGTCCCGTTACTATTTCCACATCCTCAACAGACGTTAGCCCAACTGTGACGACTGATGAAGTGTCTGGTGTAACTGACGACATGACTGCCTCTGGAGATGAACTGGGCAGCACAAGCACAATCAGAGAGGCAATGAGTCCAGGTACACTGATGACGACAGTGGCAGCAGAAAGAGAAACATCAGGTGAATCTTCAGCTGTAACACAGGAAATGCTGACATTCTCAGGTGATGAAACCACTGCAACTGATGAGTACAAGTCAACACCTACTCTCATTGAAGAGGCGCTCTTCACTACAGCAAGTACCGAAGAGGGATCGGCAGTAACTGAAGACATGGTCACATCATCAGGTGAGGAGACGTCAAGTGGTGCAACACAAGAAACAACGAGTCCCGTTACTATTTCCACATCCTCAACAGACGTTAGCTCAACTGTGACGCTTGATGAAGTGTCTGGTGTAACTGACGACATGACTGCCTCTGGAGATGAACTGGGCAGCACAAGCACAATCAGAGAGGCAATGAGTCCAGGTACACTGATGACGACAGTGGCTGCAGAAAGAGAAACATCAGGTGAATCTTCAGCTGTAACACAGGAAATGCTGACATTCTCAGGTGATGAAACCACTGCAACTGATGAGTACAAGTCAACACCTACTCTCATTGAAGAGGCGCTCTTCACTACAGCAAGTACAGAAGAGGGATCGGCAGTAACTGAAGACATGGTCACATCATCAGGTGAGGAGACGTCAAGTGGTGCAACACAAGAAACAACGAGTCCCGTTACTATTTCCACATCCTCTACAGACGTTAGCCCAACTGTGACGACTGATGAAGTGTCTGGTGTAACTGACGACATGACTGCCTCTGGAGATGAACTGGGCAGCACAAGCACAATCAGAGAGGCAATGAGTCCAGGTACACTGATGACGACAGTGGCAGCAGAAAGAGAAACATCAGGTGAATCTTCAGCTGTAACACAGGAAATGCTGACATTCTCAGGTGATGAAACCACTGCAACTGATGAGTACAAGTCAACACCTACTCTCATTGAAGAGGCGCTCTTCACTACAGCAAGTACAGAAGAGGGATCGGCAGTAACTGAAGACATGGTCACATCATCAGGTGAGGAGACGTCAAGTGGTACAACACAAGAAACAACGAGTCCCGTTACTATTTCCACATCCTCAACAGACGTTAGCCCAACTGTGACGACTGATGAAGTGTCTGGTGTAACTGACGACATGACTGCCTCTGGAGATGAACTGGGCAGCACAAGCACAATCAGAGAGGCAATGAGTCCAGGTACACCGATGACGACAGTAGCAGCAGAAAGAGAAACATCAGGTGAATCTTCAGCTGTAACACAGGAAATGCTGACATTCTCAGGTGATGAAACCACTGCAACTGATGAGTACAAGTCAACACCTACTCTCATTGAAGAGGCGCTCTTCACTACAGCAAGTACAGAAGAGGGATCGGCAGTAACTGAAGACATGGTCACATCATCAGGTGAGGAGACGTCAAGTGGTGCAACACAAGAAACAACGAGTCCCGTTACTATTTCCACATCCTCAACAGACGTTAGCCCAACTGTGACGACTGATGAAGTGTCTGGTGTAACTGACGACATGACTGCCTCTGGAGATGAACTGGGCAGCACAAGCACAATCAGAGAGGCAATGAGTCCAGGTACACTGATGACGACAGTGGCAACAGAAAGAGAAACATCAGGTGAATCTTCAGCTGTAACACAGGAAATGCTGACATTCTCAGGTGATGAAACCACTGCAACTGATGAGTACAAGTCAACACCTACTCTCATTGAAGAGGCGCTCTTCACTACAGCAAGTACAGAAGAGGGATCGGCAGTAACTGAAGACATGGTCACATCATCAGGTGAGGAGACGTCAAGTGGTGCAACACAAGAAACAACGAGTCCCGTTACTATTTCCACATCCTCAACAGACGTTAGCCCAACTGTGACGACTGATGAAGTGTCTGGTGTAACTGACGACATGACTGCCTCTGGAGATGAACTGGGCAGCACAAGCACAATCAGAGAGGCAATGAGTCCAGGTACACTGATGACGACAGTAGCAGCAGAAAGAGAAACACCAGGTGAATCTTCAGCTGTAACACAGGAAATGCTGACATTCTCAGGTGATGAAACCACTGCAACTGATGAGTACAAGTCAACACCTACTCTCATTGAAGAGGCGCTCTTCACTACAGCAAGTACAGAAGAGGGATCGGCAGTAACTGGAGACATGGTCACATCATCAGGTGAGGAGATGTCAAGTGGTACAACACAAGAAACAACGAGTCCCGTTACTATTTCCACATCCTCAACAGACGTTAGCCCAACTGTGACGACTGATGAAGTGTCTGGTGTAACTGACGACATGACTGCCTCTGGAGATGAACTGGGCAGCACAAGCACAATCAGAGAGGCAATGAGTCCAGGTACACTGATGACGACAGTGGCAGCAGAAAGAGAAACATCAGGTGAATCTTCAGCTGTAACACAGGAAATGCTGACATTCTCAGGTGATGAAACCACTGCAACTGATGAGTACAAGTCAACACCTACTCTCATTGAAGAGGCGCTCTTCACTACAGCAAGTACAGAAGAGGGATCGGCAGTAACTGAAGACATGGTCACATCATCAGGTGAGGAGACGTCAAGTGGTGCAACACAAGAAACAATGAGTCCCGTTACTATTTCCACATCCTCAACAGACGTTAGCCCAACTGTGACGACTGATGAAGTGTCTGGTGTAACTGACGACATGACTGCCTCTGGAGATGAACTGGGCAGCACAAGCACAATCAGAGAGGCAATGAGTCCAGGTACACTGATGACGACAGTGGCAGCAGAAAGAGAAACATCAGGTGAATCTTCAGCTGTAACACAGGAAATGCTGACATTCTCAGGTGATGAAACCACTGCAACTGATGAGTACAAGTCAACACCTACTCTCATTGAAGAGGCGCTCTTCACTACAGCAAGTACAGAAGAGGGATCGGCAGTAACTGAAGACATGGTCACATCATCAGTTGAGGAGACGTCAAGTGGTGCAACACAAGAAACAACGAGTCCCGTTACTATTTCCACATCCTCAACAGACGTTAGCCCAACTGTGACGACTGATGAAGTGTCTGGTGTAACTGACGACATGACTGCCTCTGGAGATGAACTGGGCAGCACAAGCACAATCAGAGAGGCAATGAGTCCAGGTACACTGATGACGACAGTGGCAGCAGAAAGAGAAACATCAGGTGAATCTTCAGCTGTAACACAGGAAATGCTGACATTCTCAGGTGATGAAACCACTGCAACTGATGAGTACAAGTCAACAGCTACTCTCATTGAAGAGGCGCTCTTCACTACAGCAAGTACAGAAGAGGGATCGGCAGTAACTGAAGACATGGTAACATCATCAGGTGAGGAGATGTCAAGTGGTACAACACAAGAAACAACGAGTCCCGTTACTATTTCCACTTCCGCAACAAACGTTAGCCCAACTGTGACGACTGATGAAGTGTCTGGTATAACTGACGACATGACTGCCTCTGGAGATGAACTGGGCAGCACAAGCACAATCAGAGAGGCAATGAGTCCAGGTACACTGATGACGACAGTGGCAGCAGAAAGAGAAACATCAGGTGAATCTTCAGCTGTAACACAGGAAATGCTGACATTCTCAGGTGATGAAACCACTGCAACTGATGAGTACAAGTCAACAGCTACTCTCATTGAAGAGGCGCTCTTCACTACAGCAAGTACAGAAGAGGGATCGGCAGTAACTGAAGACATGGTCACATCATCAGGTGAGGAGACGTCAAGTGGTGCAACACAAGAAACAATGAGTCCCGTTACTATTTCCACATCCTCAACAGACGTTAGCCCAACTGTGACGACTGATGAAGTGTCTGGTGTAACTGACGACATGACTGCCTCTGGAGATGAACTGGGCAGCACAAGCACAATCAGAGAGGCAATGAGTCCAGGTACACTGATGACGACAGTGGCAACAGAAAGAGAAACATCAGGTGAATCTTCAGCTGTAACACAGGAAATGCTGACATTCTCAGGTGATGAAACCACTGCAACTGATGAGTACAAGTCAACACCTACTCTCATTGAAGAGGCGCTCTTCACTACAGCAAGTACAGAAGAGGGATCGGCAGTAACTGAAGACATGGTCACATCATCAGGTGAGGAGATGTCAAGTGGTGCAACACAAGAAACAATGAGTCCCGTTACTATTTCCACATCCTCAACAGACGTTAGCCCAACTGTGACGACTGATGAAGTGTCTGGTGTAACTGACGACATGACTGCCTCTGGAGATGAACTGGGCAGCACAAGCACAATCAGAGAGGCAATGAGTCCAGGTACACTGATGACGACAGTGGCAACAGAAAGAGAAACATCAGGTGAATCTTCAGCTGTAACACAGGAAATGCTGACATTCTCAGGTGATGAAACCACTGCAACTGATGAGTACAAGTCAACACCTACTCTCATTGAAGAGGCGCTCTTCATTACAGCAAGTACAGAAGAGGGATCGGAAGTAACTGAAGACATGGTCACATCATCAGGTGAGGAGACGTCAAGTGGTGCAACACAAGAAACAACGAGTCCCGTTACTACTTCCACATCCTCAACAGACGTTAGCCCAACTGTGACGACTGATGAAGTGTCTGGTGTAACTGACGACATGACTGCCTCTGGAGATGAACTAGGCAGCACAAGCACAATCAGAGAGGCAATGAGTCCAGGTACACTGATGACGACAGTGGCAACAGAAAGAGAAACATCAGGTGAATCTTCAGCTGTAACACAGGAAATGCTGACATTCTCAGGTGATGAAACCACTGCAACTGATGAGTACAAGTCAACACCTACTCTCATTGAAGAGGCGCTCTTCACTACAGCAAGTACAGAAGAGGGATCGGCAGTAACTGAAGACATGGTCACATCATCAGGTGAGGAGACGTCAAGTGGTGCAACACAAGAAACAACGAGTCCCGTTACTACTTCCACATCCTCAACAGACGTTAGCCCAACTGTGACGACTGATGAAGTGTCTGGTGTAACTGACGACATGACTGCCTCTGGAGATGAACTAGGCAGCACAAGCACAATCAGAGAGGCAATGAGTCCAGGTACACTGATGACGACAGTGGCAACAGAAAGAGAAACATCAGGTGAATCTTCAGCTGTAACACAGGAAATGCTGACATTCTCAGGTGATGAAACCACTGCAACTGATGAGTACAAGTCAACACCTACTCTCATTGAAGAGGCGCTCTTCACTACAGCAAGTACAGAAGAGGGATCGGCAGTAACTGAAGACATGGTCACATCATCAGGTGAGGAGACGTCAAGTGGTGCAACACAAGAAACAACGAGTCCAGTTACTATTTCCACATCCTCAACAGACATTAGCCCAACTGTGATGACTGATGAAGTGTCTGGTGTAACTGACGACATGACTGCCTCTGGAGATGAACTGGGCAGCACAAGCACAATCAGAGAGGCAATGAGTCCAGGTACACTGATGACGACAGTGGCAGCAGAAAGAGAAACATCAAGTGAATCTTCAGCTGTAACACAAGAAATGCTGACATTCTCAGGTGATGAAACCACTGCAACTGATGAGTACAAGTCAACACCTACTCTCATTGAAGAGGCGATCTTCACTACAGCAAGTACAAAAAAGGGATCGGCAGTAACTGAAGACATGGTCACATCATCAGGTGAGGAGACGTCAAGTGGTACAACACAAGAAACAACGAGTCCCGTTACTATTTCCACATCCTCAACAGACGTTAGCCCAACTGTGATGACTGATGAAGTGTCTGGTGTAACTGACGACATGACTGCCTCTGGAGATGAACTGGGCAGCACAAGCACAATCAGAGAGGCAATGAGTCCAGGTACACTGATGACGACAGTGGCAGCAGAAAGAGAAACATCAGGTGAATCTTCAGCTGTAACACAGGAAATGCTGACATTCTCAAGTGATGAAACCACTGCAACTGATGAGTACAAGTCAACACCTACTCTCATTGAAGAGGCGCTCTTCACTACAGCAAGTACAAAAGAGGGATCGGCAGTAACTGAAGACATGGTCACATCATCAGGTGAGGAGACATCAAGTGGTACAACACAAGAAACAACGAGTCCCGTTACTATTTCCACATCCTCAACAGACGTTAGCCCAACTGTGACGACTGATGAAGTGTCTGGTGTAACTGACGACATGACTGCCTCTGGAGATGAACTGGGCAGCACAAGCACAATCAGAGAGGCAATGAGTCCAGGTACACTGATGCCGACAGTGGCAACAGAAAGAGAAACATCAGGTGAATCTTCAGCTGTAACACAGGAAATGCTGACATTCTCAGGTGATGAAACCACTGCAACTGATGAGTACAAGTCAACACCTACTCTCATTGAAGAGGCGCTCTTCACTACAGCAAGTACAGAAGAGGGATCGGCAGTAACTGAAGACATGGTCACATCTTTAGGTGAGGAGATGTCAAGTGGTGCAACACAAGAAACAACGAGTCCCGTTACTATTTCCACATCCTCAACAGACGTTAGCCCAACTGTGACGACTGATGAAGTGTCTGGTGTAACTGACGACATGACTGCCTCTGGAGATGAACTGGGCAGCACAAGCACAATCAGAGAGGCAATGAGTCCAGGTACACTGATGACGACAGTGGCAGCAGAAAGAGAAACATCAGGTGAATCTTCAGCTGTAACACAGGAAATGCTGACATTCTCAGGTGATGAAACCACTGCAACTGATGTGTACAAGTCAACACCTACTCTCATTGAAGAGGCGCTCTTCACTACAGCAAGTACAGAGGATGGATCGGCAGTAACTGAAGACATGGTCATATCATCAGGTGAGGAGACGTCAAGTGGTGCAACACAAGAAACAACGAGTCCCGTTACTATTGCCACATCCTCAACAGACGTTAGCCCAACTGTGATGACTGATGAAGTGTCTGGTGTAACTGACGACATGACTGCCTCTGGAGATGAACTGGGCAGCACAAGCACAATCAGAGAGGCAATGAGTCCAGGTACACTGATGACGACAGTGGCAACAGAAAGAGAAACATCAGGTGAATCTTCAGCTGTAACACAGGAAATGTTGACATTCTCAGGTGATGAAACCACTGCAACTGATGAGTACAAGTCAACACCTACTCTCATTGAAGAGGCGCTCTTCACTACAGCAAGTACAAAAGAGGGATCGGCAGTAACTGAAGACATGGTCACATCATCAGGTGAGGAGACGTCAAGTGGTGCAACACAAGAAACAACGAGTCCCGTTACTATTTCCACATCCTCAACAGACGTTAGCCCAACTGTGATGACTGATGAAGTGTCTGGTGTAACTGACGACATGACTGCCTCTGGAGATGAACTGGGCAGCACAAGCACAATCAGAGAGGCAATGAGTCCAGGTACACTGATGACGACAGTGGCAGCAGAAAGAGAAACATCAAGTGAATCTTCAGCTGTAACACAGGAAATGCTGACATTCTCAGGTGATGAAACCACTGCAACTGATGAGTACAAGTCAACACCTACTCTCATTGAAGAGGCGATCTTCACTACAGCAAGTACAAAAAAGGGATCGGCAGTAACTGAAGACATCGTCACATCATCAGGTGAGGAGACGTCAAGTGGTACAACACAAGAAACAACGAGTCCCGTTACTATTTCCACATCCTCAACAGACGTTAGCCCAACTGTGATGACTGATGAAGTGTCTGGTGTAACTGACGACATGACTGCCTCTGGAGATGAACTGGGCAGCACAAGCACAATCAGAGAGGCAATGAGTCCAGGTACACTGATGACGACAGTGGCAGCAGAAAGAGAAACATCAGGTGAATCTTCAGCTGTAACACAGGAAATGCTGACATTCTCAAGTGATGAAACCACTGCAACTGATGAGTACAAGTCAACACCTACTCTCATTGAAGAGGCGCTCTTCACTACAGCAAGTACAAAAGAGGGATCGGCAGTAACTGAAGACATGGTCACATCATCAGGTGAGGAGACATCAAGTGGTACAACACAAGAAACAACGAGTCCTGTTACTATTTCCACATCCTCAACAGACGTTAGCCCAACTGTGACGACTGATGAAGTGTCTGGTGTAACTGACGACATGACTGCCTCTGGAGATGAACTGGGCAGCACAAGCACAATCAGAGAGGCAATGAGTCCAGGTACACTGATGCCGACAGTGGCAACAGAAAGAGAAACATCAGGTGAATCTTCAGCTGTAACACAGGAAATGCTGACATTCTCAGGTGATGAAACCACTGCAACTGATGAGTACAAGTCAACACCTACTCTCATTGAAGAGGCGCTCTTCACTACAGCAAGTACAGAAGAGGGATCGGCAGTAACTGAAGACATGGTCACATCATCAGGTGAGGAGATGTCAAGTGGTGCAACACAAGAAACAATGAGTCCCGTTACTATTTCCACATCCTCAACAGACGTTAGCCCAACTGTGACGACTGATGAAGTGTCTGGTGTAACTGACGACATGACTGCCTCTGGAGATGAACTGGGCAGCACAAGCACAATCAGAGAGGCAATGAGTCCAGGTACACTGATGACGACAGTGGCAACAGAAAGAGAAACATCAGGTGAATCTTCAGCTGTAACACAGGAAATGCTGACATTCTCAGGTGATGAAACCACTGCAACTGATGAGTACAAGTCAACACCTACTCTCATTGAAGAGGCGCTCTTCATTACAGCAAGTACAGAAGAGGGATCGGAAGTAACTGAAGACATGGTCACATCATCAGGTGAGGAGACGTCAAGTGGTGCAACACAAGAAACAACGAGTCCCGTTACTACTTCCACATCCTCAACAGACGTTAGCCCAACTGTGACGACTGATGAAGTGTCTGGTGTAACTGACGACATGACTGCCTCTGGAGATGAACTAGGCAGCACAAGCACAATCAGAGAGACAATGAGTCCAGGTACACTGATGACGACAGTGGCAACAGAAAGAGAAACATCAGGTGAATCTTCAGCTGTAACACAGGAAATGCTGACATTCTCAGGTGATGAAACCACTGCAACTGATGAGTACAAGTCAACACCTACTCTCATTGAAGAGGCGCTCTTCACTACAGCAAGTACAGAAGAGGGATCGGCAGTAACTGAAGACATGGTCACATCATCAGGTGAGGAGACGTCAAGTGGTGCAACACAAGAAACAACGAGTCCCGTTACTATTTCCACATCCTCAACAGACATTAGCCCAACTGTGACGACTGATGAAGTGTCTGGTGTAACTGACGACATGACTGCCTCTGGAGATGAACTGGGCAGCACAAGCACAATCAGAGTGGCAATGAGTCCAGGTACACTGATGACGACAGTGGCAGCAGAAAGAGAAACATCAGGTGAATCTTCAGCTGTAACACAGGAAATGCTGACATTCTCAGGTGATGAAACCACTGCAACTGATGAGTACAAGTCAACACCTACTCTCATTGAAGAGGCGCTCTTCACTACAGTAAGTACAGAAGAGGGATCGGCAGTAACTGAAGACATGGTCACATCATCAGGTGAGGAGACGTCAAGTGGTGCAACACAAGAAACAACGAGTCCCGTTACTATTTCCACATCCTCAACAGACGTTAGCCCAACTGTGACGACTGATGAAGTGTCTGGTGTAACTCACGACATGACTGCCTCTGGAGATGAACTGGGCAGCACAAGCACAAGCACAATCAGAGAAGCAATGAGTCCAGGTACACTGATGACGACAGTAGCAGCAGAAAGAGAAACATCAGGTGAATCTTCAGCTGTAACACAGGAAATGCTGACATTCTCAGGTGATGAAACCACTGCAACTGATGAGTACAAGTCAACAGCTACTCTCATTGAAGAGGCGCTCTTCACTACAGCAAGTACAGAAGAGGGATCGGCAGTAACTGAAGACATGGTCACATCATCAGGTGAGGAGACGTCAAGTGGTGCAACACAAGAAACAACGAGTCCCGTTACTATTTCCACATCCTCATCAGACGTTAGCCCAACTGTGACGACTGATGAAGTGTCTGGTGTAACTGACGACATGACTGCCTCTGGAGATGAACTGGGCAGCACAAGCACAATCAGAGAGGCAATGAGTCCAGGTACACTGATGACGACAGTGGCAGCAGAAAGAGAAACATCAGGTGAATCTTCAGCTGTAACACAGGAAATGCTGACATTCTCAGGTGATGAAACCACTGCAACTGATGAGTACAAGTCAACACCTACTCTCATTGAAGAGGCGCTCTTCACTACAGTAAGTACAGAAGAGGGATCGGCAGTAACTGAAGACATGGTCACATCATCAGGTGAGGAGACGTCAAGTGGTACAACACAAGAAACAACGAGTCCCGTTACTATTTCCACATCCTCAACAGACGTTAGCCCAACTGTGACGACTGATGAAGTGTCTGGTGTAACTGACGACATGACTGCCTCTGGAGATGAACTGGGCAGCACAAGCACAATCAGAAAGGCAATGAGTCCAGGTACACTGATGACGACAGTGGCAACAGAAAGAGAAACATCAGGTGAATCTTCAGCTGTAACACAGGAAATGCTGACATTCTCAGGTGATGAAACCACTGCAACTGATGAGTACAAGTCAACACCTACTCTCATTGAAGAGGCGCTCTTCACTACAGCAAGTACAAAAGAGGGATCGGCAGTAACTGAAGACATGGTCACATCATCAGGTGAGGAGACGTCAAGTGATGCAACACAAGAAACAACGAGTCCCGTTACTATTTCCACATCCTCAACAGACGTTAGCCCAACTGTGACGACTGATGAAGTGTCTGGTGTAACTGACAACATGACTGCCTCTGGAGATGAACTGGGCAGCACAAGCACAATCAGAGAGGCAATGAGTCCAGGTACACTGATGACGACAGTGGCAGCAGAAAGAGAAACATCAGGTGAATCTTCAGCTGTAACACAGGAAATGCTGACATTCTCAGGTGATGAAACCACTGCAACTGATGTGTACAGGTCAACACCTACTCTCATTGAAGAGGCGCTCTTCACTACAGCAAGTACAGAGGATGGATCGGCAGTAACTGAAGACATGGTCATATCATCAGGTGAGGAGACGTCAAGTGGTGCAACACAAGAAACAACGAGTCCCGTTACTATTGCCACATCCTCAACAGACGTTTGCCCAACTGTGATGACTGATGAAGTGTCTGGTGTAACTGACGACATGACTGCCTCTGGAGATGAACTGGGCAGCACAAGCACAATCAGAGAGGCAATGAGTCCAGGTACACTGATGACGACAGTGGCAACAGAAAGAGAAACATCAGGTGAATCTTCAGCTGTAACACAGGAAATGCTGACATTCTCAGGTGATGAAACCACTGCAACTGATGAGTACAAGTCAACACCTACTCTCATTGAAGAGGCGCTCTTCACTACAGCAAGTACAAAAGAGGGATCGGCAGTAACTGAAGACATGGTCACATCATCAGGTGAGGAGACGTCAAGTGGTGCAACACAAGAAACAACGAGTCCCGTTACTATTTCCACATCCTCAACAGACGTTAGCCCAACTGTGATGACTGATGAAGTGTCTGGTGTAACTGACGACATGACTGCCTCTGGAGATGAACTGGGCAGCACAAGCACAATCAGAGAGGCAATGAGTCCAGGTACACTGATGACGACAGTGGCAGCAGAAAGAAAAACATCAAGTGAATCTTCAGCTGTAACACAGGAAATGCTGACATTCTCAGGTGATGAAACCACTGCAACTGATGAGTACAAGTCAACACCTACTCTCATTGAAGAGGCGATCTTCACTACAGCAAGTACAAAAAAGGGATCGGCAGTAACTGAAGACATGGTCACATCATCAGGTGAGGAGACGTCAAGTGGTACAACACAAGAAACAACGAGTCCCGTTACTATTTCCACATCCTCAACAGACGTTAGCCCAACTGTGATGACTGATGAAGTGTCTGGTGTAACTGACGACATGACTGCCTCTGGAGATGAACTGGGCAGCACAAGCACAATCAGAGAGGCAATGAGTCCAGGTACACTGATGACGACAGTGGCAGCAGAAAGAGAAACATCAGGTGAATCTTCAGCTGTAACACAGGAAATGCTGACATTCTCAAGTGATGAAACCACTGCAACTGATGAGTACAAGTCAACACCTACTCTCATTGAAGAGGCGCTCTTCACTACAGCAAGTACAAAAGAGGGATCGGCAGTAACTGAAGACATGGTCACATCATCAGGTGAGGAGACGTCAAGTGGTACAACACAAGAAACAACGAGTCCTGTTACTATTTCCACATCCTCAACAGACGTTAGCCCAACTGTGACGACTGATGAAGTGTCTGGTGTAACTGACGACATGACTGCCTCTGGAGATGAACTGGGCAGCACAAGCACAATCAGAGAGGCAATGAGTCCAGGTACACTGATGAAGACAGTGGCAGCAGAAAGAGAAACATCAGGTGAATCTTCAGCTGTAACACAGGAAATGCTGACATTCTCAAGTGATGAAACCACTGCAACTGATGAGTACAAGTCAACAGCTACTCTCATTGAAGAGGCGCTCTTCACTACAGCAAGTACAGAAGAGGGATCGGTAGTAACTGAAGACATGGTCACATCATCAGGTGAGGAGACGTCAAGTGGTGCAACACAAGAAACAACGAGTCCCGTTACTATTTCCACATCCTCAACAGACGTTAGCCCAACTGTGACGACTGATGAAGTGTCTGGTGTAACTGACGACATGACTGCCTCTGGAGATGAACTGGGCAGCACAAGCAAAATCAGAGAGGCAATGAGTCCAGGTACACTGATGACGACAGTGGCAGCAGAAAGAGAAACATCAGGTGAATCTTCAGCTGTAACAAAGGAAATGCTGACATTCTCAGGTGATGAAACCACTGCAACTGATGACTACAAGTCAACAGCTACTCTCATTGAAGAGCCGCTCTTCACTACAGCAAGTACAGAAGAGGGATCGGCAGTAACTGAAGACATGGTCACATCATCAGGTGAGGAGACGTCAAGTGGTACAACACAAGAAACAACGAGTCCCGTTACTATTTCCACATCCTCAACAGACGTTAGCCCAACTGTGACGACTGATGAAGTGTCTGGTGTAACTGACGACATGACTGCCTCTGGAGATGAACTGGGCAGCACAAGCACAATCAGAGAGGCAATGAGTCCAGGTACACTGATGACGACAGTTGCAGCAGAAAGAGAAACATCAGGTGAATCTTCAGCTGTAACACAGGAAATGCTGACATTCTCAGGTGATGAAACCACTGCAACTGATGAGTACAAGTCAACACCTACTCTCATTGAAGAGGCGCTCTTCACTACAGCAAGTACAAAAGAGGGATCGGCAGTAACTGAAGACATGGTCACATCATCAGGTGAGGAGACGTCAAGTGGTACAACACAAGAAACAACGAGTCCCGTTACTATATCCACATCCTCAACAGACGTTAGCCCAACTGTGACGACTGATGAAGTGTCTGGTGTAACTGACGACATGACTGCCTCTGGAGATGAACTGGGCAGCACAAGCACAATCAGAGAGGCAATGAGTCCAGGTACACTGATGACGACAGTTGCAGCAGAAAGAGAAACATCAGGTGAATCTTCAGCTGTAACACAGGAAATGCTGACATTCTCAGGTGATGAAACCACTGCAACTGATGAGTACAAGTCAACACCTACTCTCATTGAAGAGGCGCTCTTCACTACAGCAAGTACAAAAGAGGGATCGGCAGTAACTGAAGACATGGTCACATCATCAGGTGAGGGACGTCAAGTGGTACAACACAAGAAACAACGAGTCCCGTTACTATTTCCACATCCTCAACAGACGTTAGCCCAACTGTGACGACTGATGAAGTGTCTGGTGTAACTGACGACATGACTGCCTCTGGAGATGAACTGGGCAGCACAAGCACAATCAGAGAGGCAATGAGTCCAGGTACACTGATGACGACAGTGGCAGCAGAAAGAGAAACATCAGGTGAATCTTCAGCTGTAACACAGGAAATGCTGACATTCTCAGGTGATGAAACCACTGCAACTGATGAGTACAAGTCAACAGCTACTCTCATTGAAGAGGCGCTCTTCACTACAGCAAGTACAGAAGAGGGATCGGCAGTAACTGAAGACATGGTCACATCATCAGGTGAGGAGACGTCATGTGGTGCAACACAAGAAACAACGAGTCCCGTTACTATTTCCACATCCTCAACAGACGTTAGCCCAACTGTGACGACTGATGAAGTGTCTGGTGTAACTGACGACATGACTGCCTCTGGAGATGAACTGGGCAGCACAAGCACAATCAGAGAGGCAATGAGTCCAGGTACACTGATGACGACAGTGGCAGCAGAAAGAGAAACATCAGGCAAATCTTCAGCTGTAACACAGGAAATGCTGACATTCTCAGGTGATGAAACCACTGCAACTGATGAGTACAAGTCAACAGCTACTCTCATTGAAGAGGCGCTCTTCACTACAGCAAGTACAGAAGAGGGATCGGCAGTAACTGAAGACATGGTCACATCATCAGGTGAGGAGACGTCAAGTGGTGCAACACAAGAAACAACGAGTCCCGTTACTATTTCCACATCCTCAACAGACGTTAGCCCAACTGTGACGACTGATGAAGTGTCTGGTGTAACTGACGACATGACTGCCTCTGGAGATGAACTGGGCAGCACAAGCACAATCAGAGAAGCAATGAGTCCAGGTACACTGATGACGACAGTGGCAGCAGAAAGAGAAACATCAGGTGAATCTTCAGCTGTAACACAGGAAATGCTGACATTCTCAGGTGATGAAACCACTGCAACTGATGAGTACAAGTCAACACCTACTCTCATTGAAGAGGCGCTCTTCTCTACAGCAAGTACAGAAGAGGGATCGGCAGTAACTGAAGACATGGTCACATCATCAGGTGAGGAGACGTCAAGTGGTGCAACACAAGAAACAACGAGTCCCGTTACTATTTCCACATCCTCAACAGACGTTAGCCCAACTGTGACGACTGATGAAGTGTCTGGTGTAACTGACGACATGACTGCCTCTGGAGATGAACTGGGCAGCACAAGCACAATCAGAGAAGCAATGAGTCCAGGTACACTGATGACGACAGTGGCAGCAGAAAGAGAAACCTCAGGTGAATCTTCAGCTGTAACACAGGAAATGCTGACATTCTCAGGTGATGAAACCACTGCAACTGATGAGTACAAGTCAACACCTACTCTCATTGAAGAGGCGCTCTTCACTACAGCAAGTACAGAAGAGGGTTTGGCAGTAACTGAAGACATGGTCACATCATCAGGTGAGGAGACGTCAAGTGGTGCAACACAAGAAACAACGAGTCCCGTTACTATTTCCACATCCTCAACAGACGTTAGCCCAACTGTGACGACTGATGAAGTGTCTGGTGTAACTGACGACATGACTGCCTCTGGAGATGAACTTGGCAGCACAAGCACAATCAGAGAGGCAATGAGTCCAGGTACACTGATGACGACAGTGGCAGCAGAAAGAGAAACATCAGGTGAATCTTCAGCTGTAACACAGGAAATGCTGACATTCTCAGGTTATGAAACCACTCGTACTGATGAGTACAAGTCAACACCTACTCTCATTGAAGAGGCGCTCTTCACTACAGCAAGTACAGAAGAGGGATCGGCAGTAACTGAAGACATGGTCACATCATCAGGTGAGGAGACGTCAAGTGGTGCAACACAAGAAACAACGAGTCCCGTTACTATTTCCACATCCTCAACAGACGTTAGCCCAACTATGACGACTGATGAAGTGTCTGGTGTAACTGACGACATGACTGCCTCTGGAGATGAACTGGGCAGCACAAGCACAATCAGAGAGGCAATGACTCCAGGTACACTGATGACGACAGTGGCAGCAGAAAGAGAAACATCAGGTGAATCTTCAGCTGTAACACAGGAAATGCTGACATTCTCAGGTGATGAAACCACTGCAACTGATGAGTACAAGTCAACACCTACTCTCATTGAAGAGGCACTCTTCACTACAGCAAGTACAGAAGAGGGATCGGCAGTAACTGAAGACATGGTCACATCATCAGGTAAGGAGACGTCAAATGGTGCAATACAAGAAACAACGAGTCCCGTTACTATTTCCACATCCTCAACAGACGTTAGCCCAACTGTGACGACTGATGAAGTGTCTGGTGTAACTGACGAAATGACTGCCTCTGGAGATGAACTGGGCAGCACAAGCACAATAAGAGAGGCAATGAGTCCAGGTACGCTGATGACGACAGTGGCAGCAGAAAGAGAAACATCAGGTGAATCTTCAGCTGTAACACAGGAAATGCTGACATTCTCAGGTGATGAAACCACTGCAACTGATGAGTACAAGTCAACACCTACTCACATTGAAGAGGCGCTCTTCACTACAGCAAGTACAGAAGAGGGATCGGCAGTAACTGAAGACATGGTCACATCATCAGGTGAGGAGACGTCAAGTGGTGCAACAGAAGAAACAACGAGCCCAGTTACTATTTCCACATCCTCAACAGACGTTAGCCCAACTGTGACGACTGATGAAGTGTCTGGTGTAACTGACGACATGACTGCCTCTGGAGATGAACTGGGCAGCACAAGCACAATAAGAGAGGCAATGAGTCCAGGTACGCCGATGACGACAGTGGCAGCAGAAAGAGAAACATCAGGTGAATCTTCAGCTGTAACACAGGAAATGCTGACATTCTCAGGTGATGAAACCACTGCAACTGATGAGTACAAGTCAACACCTACTCTCATTGAAGAGGCGCTCTTCACTACAGCAAGTACAGAAGAGGGATCGACAGTAACTGAAGACATGGTCACATCATCAGGTGAGGAGACGTCAAGTGGTGCAACACAAGAAACAACGAGTCCCGTTACTATTTCCACATCCTCAACAGACGTTAGCCCAACTGTGACGACTGATGAAGTGTCTGGTGTAACTGGCGACATGACTGCCTCTGGAGATGAACTGGGCAGCACAAGCACAATCAGAGAGGCAATGAGTCCAGGTACACTGATGACGACAGTGGCAGCAGAAAGAGAAACATCAGGTGAATCTTCAGCTGTAACACAGGAAATGCTGACATTCTCAGGTGATGAAACCACTGCATCTGATGACTACAAGTCAACACCTACTCTCATTGAAGAGGCGCTCTTCACTACAGCAAGTACAGAAGAGGGATCGGCAGTAACTGAAGACATGGTTACATACTCAGGTGAGGAGACGTCAAGTGGTGCAACAGAAGAAACAACGAGCCCAGTTACTATTTCCACATCCTCAACAGACGTTAGCCCAACTGTGACGACTGATGAAGTGTCTGGTGTAACTGACGACATGACTGCCTCTGGAGATATACTGGGCAGCACAAGCACAATCAGAGAGGCAATGAGTCCAGGTACACTGATGACGACAGTGGCAGCAGAAAGAGAAACATCAGGTGAATCTTCAGCTGTAACACAGGAAATGCTGACATTCTCAGGTGATGAAACCACTGCAACTGATGAGTACAAGTCAACACCTACTCTTATTGAAGAGGCGCTCTTAAATACAGCAAGTACAGAAGAGGGATCGGCAGTAACTGAAGACATGGTCACATCATCAGGTGAGGAGACGTCAAGTGGTGCAACACAAGAAACAACGAGCCCAGTTACTATTTCCACATCCTCAACAGACGTTAGCCCAACTGTGACGACTGATGAAGTGTCAGGTGTAACTGACGACATGACTACCTCTGGAGATGAACTGGGCGTCACAAGCACGATAAGAGAGGCAATGAGTCCAGGTACACTGATGACGACAGTGGCAGCAGAAAGAGAAACATCAGGTGAATCTTCAGCTGTAACACAAGAAATGCTGACATTCTCAGGTGATGAAACCACTGCAACTGATGAGTACAAGTCAACACCTACTCTTATTGAAGAGGCGCTCTTAAATACAGCAAGTACAGAAGAGGGATCGGCAGTAACTGAAGACATGGTCACATCATCAGGTGAGGAGACGTCAAGTGGTACAACACAAGAAACAACGAGTCCCGTTACTATTTCCACATCCTCAACAGACGTTAGCCCAACTGTGACGACTGATGAAGTGTCTGGTGTAACTGACGACATGACTGCCTCTGGAGATGAACTGGGCAGCACAAGCACAAACAGAGAGGCAATGAGTCCAGGTACATCAATGACGACAGTTGCAGCAGAAAGAGAAACATCAGGTGAATCTTCAGCTGTAACACAGGAAATGCTGACATTCTCAGGTGATGAAACCACCGCAACTGATGAGTACAAGTCAACACCTACTCTCATTGAAGAGGCGCTCTTCACTACAGCAAGTACAGAAGAGGGATCGGCAGTAACTGAAGACATGGTTACATCATCAGGTGAGGAGACGTCAAGTGGTGCAACACAAGAAACAACGAGTCCCGTTGCTATTTCCACATCCTCAACAGTGTTTAGCCCAACTGTGACGACTGATGAAGTGTCTGGTGTAACTGACGACATGACTGCCTCTGGAGATGAACTGGGCAGCACAAGCACAATCAGAGAGGCAATGAGTCCAGGTACACTGATGACGACAGTGGCAGCAGAAAGAGAAACATCAGGTGAATCTTCAGCTGTAACACAGGAAATGCTGACATTCTCAGGTGATGAAACCACTGCAACTGATGAGTACAAGTCAACACCTACTCTTATTGAAGAGGCGCTCTTAAATACAGCAAGTACAGAAGAGGGATCGGCAGTAACTGAAGACATGGTCACATCATCAGGTGAGGAGACGTCAAGTGGTACAACACAAGAAACAACGAGTCCCGTTACTATTTCCACATCCTCAACAGACGTTAGCCCAACTGTGACGACTGATGAAGTGTCTGGTGTAACTGAAGACATGACTGCCTCTGGAGATATACTGGGCAGCACAAGCACAATCAGAGAGGCAATGAGTCAAGGTACACTGATGACGACAGTGGCAGCAGAAAGAGAAACATCAGGTGAATCTTCAGCTGTAACACAGGAAATGTTGACATTCTCAGGTGATGAAACCACTGCAACTGATGAGTACAAGTCAACACCTACTCTTATTGAAGAGGAGCTCTTAAATACAGCAAGTACAGAAGAGGGATCGGCAGTAACTGAAGACATGGTCACATCATCAGGTGAGGAGACGTCAAGTGGTGCAACACAAGAAACAACGAGTCTCGTTACTATTTCCACATCCTCAACAGACGTTAGCCCAACTGTGACGACTGATGAAGTGTCTGGTGTAACTGACGACAAGACTGCCTCTGGAGATGAACTGGGCAGCACAAGCACAAACAGAGAGGCAATGAGTCCAGGTACATCAATGACGACAGTTGCAGCAGAAAGAGAAACATCAGGTGAATCTTCAGCTGTAACACAGGAAATGCTGACATTCTCAGGTGATGAAACCACCGCAACTGATGAGTACAAGTCAACACCTACTCTCATTGAAGAGGCGCTCTTCACTACAGCAAGTACAGAAGAGGGATCGGCAGTAACTGAAGACATGGTTACATCATCAGGTGAGGAGACGTCAAGTGGTGCAACACAAGAAACAACGAGTCCCGTTGCTATTTCCACATCCTCAACAGTGTTTAGCCCAACTGTGACGACTGATGAAGTGTCTGGTGTAACTGACGACATGACTGCCTCTGGAGATGAACTGGGCAGCACAAGCACAATCAGAGAGGCAATGAGTCCAGGTACACTGATGACGACAGTGGCAGCAGAAAGAGAAACATCAGGTGAATCTTCAGCTGTAACACAGGAAATGCTGACATTCTCAGGTGATGAAACCACTGCAACTGATGAGTACAAGTCAACACCTACTCTTATTGAAGAGGCGCTCTTAAATACAGCAAGTACAGAAGAGGGATCGGCAGTAACTGAAGACATGGTCACATCATCAGGTGAGGAGACGTCAAGTGGTACAACACAAGAAACAACGAGTCCCGTTACTATTTCCACATCCTCAACAGACGTTAGCCCAACTGTGACGACTGATGAAGTGTCTGGTGTAACTCACGACATGACTGCCTCTGGAGATATACTGGGCAGCACAAGCACAATCAGAGAGGCAATGAGTCCAGGTACACTGATGACGACAGTGGCAGCAGAAAGAGAAACATCAGGTGAATCTTCAGCTGTAACACAGGAAATGCTGACATTCTCAGGTGATGAAACCACTGCAACTGATGAGTACAAGTCAACACCTACTCTTATTGAAGAGGCGCTCTTAAATACAGCAAGTACAGAAGAGGGATCGGCAGTAACTGAAGACATGGTCACATCATCAGGTGAGGAGACGTCAAGTGGTGCAACACAAGAAACAATGAGTCTCGTTACTATTTCCACATCCTCAACAGACGTTAGCCCAACTGTGACGACTGATGAAGTGTCTGGTGTAACTGACGACATGACTGCCTCTGGAGATATACTGGGCAGCACAAGCACAATCAGAGAGGCAATGAGTCCAGGTACACTGATGACGACAGTGGCAGCAGAAAGAGAAACATCAGGTGAATCTTCAGCTGTAACACAGGAAATGCTGACATTCTCAGGTGATGAAACAACTGCAACTGATGAGTACAAGTCAACACCTACTCACATTGAAGAGGCGCTCTTCACTACAGCAAGTACAGAAGAGGGATCGGCAGTAACTGAAGACATGGTCACATCATCAGGTGGGGAGACGTCAAGTGGTGCAACACAAGAAACAACGAGTTCATTTACTATTTCCACATCCTCAACAGACGTTAGCCCAACTGTGATGACTGATGAAGTGTCTGGTGTTACTGACGACATGACTGCCTCTGGAGATGAACTGGGCAGAACAAGCACAATCAGAGAGGCAATGAGTCAAGGTGCACTGATGACGACAGTGGCAGCAGAAAGAGAAACATCAGGTGAACCTTCAGCTGTAACACAGGAAATGCTGACATTCTCAGGTGATGAAACCACTGCAACTGATGAGTACAAGTCAACACCTACTCTCATTGAAGAGGCGCCATTCACTACAGCAAGTACAGAAGGGGGATCAGGAAGTGTTGCTTCTACGGATAGTTTTACTGTTGACTCTACAGTATCATATGGTGTCAGTGACGTTATCACATTTTCATCAACAAGTCCTATTTTTGATGAAAGGAGTTCAGGTGCAGTCAGTTCTCAAGCTGCTGTTATTACAAAGGCTATGACCCTTGGGCCAACGTCAGTTTATGGGGTTACAGAAGAAAAGGTGTCTACATATGAGAGTAAACTTAAAATGACAAGTCCTTCTCCATCAGATAATTATATTGATCTGACGACTTCTCTTAGAAACAACGAACAGACGGAACCAAATGAAGGGTACCACTCAACTGTTTCTGGCAACAGGGTTAATAATATTTATACCTATTCAAGTGAGGATTTGATATCCGTGACGGATTCAACAAAAGACTCATATGTACCTACAACATTAGTTAAAAGAACTTCTAACAGTGGTTCCGGCGACGTGGTTGATGAATGGACAATTCCTGTTCGGCCAGTCCTAACAACAAAAAAAGGCCACAAGCCAACAACTCCCACTGACATCACAGACAGTCCTGAAGGTTCAGCTGCTGAGGGTTCATCAGAAACTGACATACTACACAGAGGCAAATCAACTTCAATACAACCATTGTCTTCAACTGCATTTGTGGCAGAGTCGTCAGGCGAGGTAATGTCTACAACAGATACATTCATGACAACATCTGAGCATGATCTTGATACCGCTGGTTCGGGTTCTGGTGGCATACATACACACATGGCATCTTCGGAACCGTCAACTAAACAACAAACAAATCTACTATCTGCTGTGACCAGGCTTTATAAAACTTTTACTTCAGATTCACCTCATTCAAAAGAGAAAACGGACAGGGCAACAAAATCACAATCAACATCAACATCATATCCGGAAGAAAAATCAACTAAAACTATCAACGATACATCCACATTGGGTGGAATTATTACATCATTTACAAATTGGCTTTTTTCAACCAAACCAACAAGAAAAGATTCCTCTGTCACCACACCATCTTATCCTAATGTCATTACCAATAGTGAAAGTGCAACTGAAGCCGCAACAGTGACGTCGATGCGTCCTCCTCTGTTCATCACAATAATGTTCTCACGGAACAGAGTGACTAAACCTTTGAGCTATTACTTGAACAAATTCAAGTACAAATACAACACAACAGTGCCTTCAAGAGCCACAACTACAATAAAACCGACACAACCCTCTCTCGTTCTCCCAACATCAAAACCTGTAAACAAAGACTTGAACCATTACTTAACAAACAAACCAGTTACAGAAGAATATTCTACAACGACCCAACCATATTTGACTTCAACGTCTCAATATGTAAAACCAACAATCGGTAAAATAATGGTCATTCTGAGACGTCGGTTTGGTTACAAAAAATTCGTAAAACCAACCATCAGTAGGAATGCAACTATAATAATGCGTCGAAGGAATGGAAACCACACATCAAAGACTGTAATCAAGAGTTACGGAGAGAGCAAATCTGGGAGTTACGGAGGGAGCAAATCTGGGAGTTACGGAGGGAGAAGTTCAAACCAAACATCTAGTAGTATCATCAGGAACCTTTTTGGGAAGGTGAATTCAACGTATGTTTCTCGCTATGGAAACCCTCATTACTACCGGCGGTATGGCACAAACAGGAACTATAATGCGGCATCTTCTAACACAACAACTCCCTCAGTCCAGATGACTGTACGTAGGATGGTGAATAACATATACAATACAGGCAATGTGATTATCCGCCAGGCGTATATTAGGTGTAGAATTCTTTTAAGAAAAATATTACTCCAGCTCGCCAAGTTGTGGCACAGGTGTGTGGACGGAGCAATGAGTGTAGTTTATATCCCTTTTGCAAAGGGGAGGGAGTTAGTGCGAAGCAAGTTTAGGCTAGCTTATAGAAATATACGAAAGGCCTACGATTACGGGCGCAAAGCTCTTAGTCGTCACATTGTGCATGTTAAACTTAAAGTATATAATTACTATGTTTATCTGGTGAATTACTACAAACAATATTATAACTTTTACTTGAGATATGTGAACCATTATTGGGATTATTCCCAGAGATTCATTGGTTGATTGTGACACAAGAACACAGTGACGCTTTGCATATAGGATATGGACATCAAACATCATAAAATGAATCATAAAGTGAATAACCTACCCGTGATGTACTGTCTCCAACAAACCAAACCAAAAGAACTCCGTTTAACATGATATTGTTATGAATTCTTTTAATAATAGACCTTGTAGACTGAACTTAGCAAAGAGGTGCCGAAACACCTTAAGAAAAGAATTACACCTGCTTGTTCCATGCTGGTTGCTAACATCAGAGCACCAAAAGTAAATTAACCAAAGGGTTAACGAATGAGTTTAAATGTGTATTAGTTGTCACGATATCTGTATCTGCTGACTTTTCCAGCTTCCGGTGCAAGTTGTATGGTAGTTTCCATATCACTCAAACTGATATATAACACTTATAAGATGTGTCATTTCATATTAGGGCGCTCAGATGTGTATCAGATAACATATAATGTAAATTGGTATTATTATTTGACGCCCATTTAGGATTTGTATTTTAAAAACAAATTGATTTTAACCTATCATATATGTTTTATGGACTAATTAATGTATAAAGTGCGTTGATTTCTTCATGTACGAACATCGCTGTGGTCCTTGCAATTCTTTGTCCAAGAGTCATAAACATCAGCAATAGAGGGCATTTCAAGGCATGACATAATTGTATTAGAAATGTGAAATAATGTTGAGTTTAGTAATATATCAAACGTTAATCTGAATGGCTTCATTGGCAAAGTCTTTTCAATAAAAAAAGTATAGCCATTATCGATGGAAGTATGTTTAGTCAAAAGTAAGATTTGTATAAGTAAGGCCAATCTGATTAAAATCGACCTTCAATGTAATCCGAGGAATAAAACGTCCACAATATGAACTCTATTATATAGCTCTATAGTCTATAGAGCTATGAAATCCTTTCCACCAGATAGGAAACCCCTGACGGACAATTTCGATCTTCGATATATAGTTAAAGGGACCATTCGATCGGGGTATTTTTTGTGGAAACGAAATTCAGAAGGACTTTCCTGTTTACAATTGTGAATTTCATATATTTTTGTGAGATAAGCGTTTTTGACAATTTGACAAAAAATAAAGTGTATCGCTCCAATTTTATTTTTGTACAATGAAGCCAATCATCGAATGTGGAATGCATTACTCAGACAAAGTGCTGTTGCAACTGATAACTTTTATTATGAATTATTTGTAAATATGCTCCTCTTCTACCAATCAAGTAGTTATTACCTAATTTTGTTAATGAATAAGCCTATTACAGCACATTTGTTTTCTCGCAATGCTAACCTTTCAAAATGGCGGATGAAAGCCGCTCGAGTGGTGCCTTTAATGTTTTGAAACTTTTATACCTCAGATCTAGGCCAATTTTAATGAAACTGAAGAAAAAACTTTTCTGAAATTTTTAAGATGCAAATGTCAGATAAACATACTATGAATATTGCCACTACTTATTATATGCTTACAAAATCAAGATCTTGTACATGCCTCTATTTATCAGTAATATTTTTATAATGTCTTGACGACGTAGAAATACATTATTGAAGTCATTTCTTAATATTAACCAAATTATTGCCATAGTGAAGCTTTGATTACAGCTGTGATGTTAATTGAGATGTGATATCTAATTCAATACTGCATAAATGGAACTTGTATTACTGTGAAAATAATCAACTACTTAGAATTGTCATCTATTTGAAACAAATGAAGAAAGATGTATATATTTGTAAATTTTAACATTTGTAAACATTAAAGCATTGTCTCATACTTTGTCCCACTTTGTTAATTCAAGGAAAACAATGCCACGAACCATTTTGTGCTTACTGGGCAATTCGCACCAAACTCGAATCACAAAGGTATCGATTTTCATTGGATAATGAGAGATGGCGAGCCCAGTGAAGGGAGGTAACCAACTCTGTATCAATGGTTGAGAATTCTCTGGATGCTCCAGGACGTGCCAGCAAATGAATGAGTGGATCGAAGACAGAGGTTATGTTCATACCATCAACAAATTTCATTTTGGCAGGGATATGGCCCGTGTTTTTAACTTCCAGAGTTTTATTAGCAGGGCCCCGATAGAGTCCCAATTGCTCGGTAGGGACGAAATCGTTTGGTTGTAACCGCTTACAGCTGATAGCCAGTACCAAGTTTGTGTCATGTGACCCCTTTACTCGTCTGGACTCGTCTGGACGCTCTATTTTACGATGATCAAATAGGTTTCACGAGCTAGGTTGTTGAGTCCCTTTAACAAAACAATCTTGTTTTGCAAAATGAATTAAAAACACTCACAAGACATCAAATTTAATGGTTTATTGTGACACAAATTGTCAAAATAAAGTACATGTAATACAAAATAAGATATAGTGATAGATGATTATGTTGCATTCATTCATTGGTGACCAGTTATTTTTTTAAAAATAAAAAACAAATTGCCAATAACATTCATACACACAAAACGTATTTGCATGTTGTTGTAATGATGCAATACAGAACATTTAGTTGATGAACACTGAATGTTTCCCTTACTATTCATCTAGACGGTTCTACTGTCTACAGATCCTTTTTTTTTTACCAACATGCTGAACCATTAAGGCAGTCATTTATGCAGTTATCACAAGGGAAATTCACACTTGGAATTGGTGTAGTAGTATATTTTCTATTTAAAAAAAATTCTCACAAAAGGATGTTAAATGTTACTAATAGCCACACAAATCCAGTTTGACTATTTCTAATGCTACAGATAACCTGGAAGTAAAAACATACTTGACCATCTAAATAATCTTTATTGTAACCACACCAGGATCATGTAAATTGTAACAAATTTCTCTTTGAGAGGGAAGTTTGTTTTTGTGGATTTGTTGCAGTATCTTGTACGATAAATGGATTTTAGATACTACTGATAAAAAGATATTTCCAGCTGTAAAATTGTAAACACTGGTGAATTCGGAGAAGATGAATAATGTCATTAGATACCCTCAATCGACTGTAATATCTAAATTTAGGAGTGTGTGGTAATGATATTTCTCAAATGGTAAAAAAAGCAAACTGCCTACAGCAAAAAGGTCCATCCAAATGTGTACATTGTTTGGTTCAGCAATGGTCAATATTTCACCTTTTTCAATGGACACAAACATAAGCTCCTATCCCTAACAAAAGTAGTGAAATACTAAAAGAAAAAAAACATTATTTCAAGTGGTGGCCAACTACTATATCTTACAGATACCGTTACAATGGAGTCATAGCAACATTACATAGCAGTAAATTTGATATTTTCCCAAGGAATCTAATGAAAAAAAAGAAGATTTGATTTCTCTTCTATGTAACAAATTGGGACAACTTTTGGAATAAATGGCAATTTCAAAAATTGATAGAAAGACAATTTCATTGTTTTTGCCAAACATCATTTCTATGTCATCGAGTGGAGTGAGAAAGTGATATTTTCACTTCACTGTACACAAAGGCTGACATGTGTGACAGACATTTAACCTAAAGGCTTAAAACATCTTTGTTACCAACAAAGAAATTACCACACAGAGTTCTTCCTAATTGATCAGCTAGGACAGTAATTTTGGTCAATTCTTAGCATATGGGACCACCTGCAATGGTGGAAGCATCCTACTTCTCAAAATCTTACGAGACACCAAGCCAAAAGAGTGGGCAAATTACCCCATAACAATCTCCAAGAACAACACTGCTCACAGAAACATATACATGAACATTTGTGTAAGATGTATCATTATCAATGAAGGCCAGTTTCACTGAAAGCACATTGGGTGAAGCTTATGACAAAACATATCCTGCAATATTCAAGTATTAGTTCCAACAGTCCTCTGATTTCCTTTTAAGAATTGCCTCTAAAAGAATTAGGTCACTACATTGGTTGGTTATGTATAGTTAGAGGGAAACAGATTCCAGATATACATCTTGATAAAGCAGGATGTGACACAGAGGGGACAACTCTTATTCTTATCAATTTCAGTATGAACTCATCAGATATCAAGATGGTGATAACTTGGAAAATTACCAATTAAAATTAATTCATTAACACAAACATACAAAAAAATTACCAATTAAAAATTAATTCATTACCATCAACATACACAAATTACATACAGATTCTAAATCTACAAACACTTGCATGAATTAATTAACAAACATAAAATTCAATTGAATCACTCGGATAAGCATACAAACTTATTCATCATACCATGTGAAAAAAAAAGATCTGATAACAAATTAGATAGCATTTGATTAAGACTGAGGATAACCAGATCAAATGTTGATATAGGGATATCATGAATCAAGTATGACTAGCAACAGGCAATGATGTGGTTGTTGTTTAAAATTCAAGGGTTTTAGGGTTGTTGTATTGGTTTGAAAAGTCATGGATGTAAATGCGATGATATTAGTAAACAGGTCTCTTGTTGTCATTATATACAACTTTTATATTTCGGATTACGCTAACTGCAAAAGTACAAATCTGTACAGGATTCATGCATACTTTTTCAATCAAACTGTACCAACAATCCATAATTTATTACTTAAACACCAGGTCTTGTGCATTTATCATTAACTCACACCAATTGAAGTAGCATGAAATACTTACATACTTACATTTCATGATGAACTTTTGATAAATTGTCAAATTGCACAATCAAAATTTATTTCTGAACATTCTCATTTAGTAAAAAATCACAATTTCCTTCATGTATTTATTTCTACTTACTGTTAATACTGGATTGCACTATCTTTAACTAGGTGAATTTTTCAGATTTTAAGATTCAACTCACTTAAAAAGTACAAAGAGATTATCTTTCATTCCAAATATTCTTCATATCAAAAGTCAAAAGTTGTTCACTTGCTATAGATTCATCTATTAGAAAAAAATAATAAAGCAGACATCTTCAATCTGTGAATCTGTGAATGAATCTTGAAATGAAATATGGAATGATGGACATCATTTCTCTTATTATGGATTACTTTTTGACTAGTAACAACAAATATGATGCTCATATAGCTTGAAACCAAAAATGATTTTTATCTGGGATGAATTAATGACAACAAAGAAAATGCTAAGTAAGCAAAAAAGGTTCTCTGTCCTTATTGCACACAACATGAGATAAGAAGCACTGTTGACAAAATCAAATTTACTGGTTGATAACATTTTGATTTAAAGAACTGAGAATATTTATGGTTTAAATTAATTTCAAATTTCAAAACCTAAAATGTGATGGGGTTTTTGCTCTTTGCTCATTTGAAAAATATTTTTTTGGGGTACTAAAGCTATCAATGATAATGGCAAATTGGCACTACCGGTAACTCAAACTTGGTAATCTAACATAAACATTATCCCCAATGCTACTAGGCGACCTGATATAACTTTTGTGTTTTACACCTTATTTCCACTAGACGATGAATAAAACTAAAAAACTTACGAAAAATAAGTATTGATTTCGCATTACAAAGAATTTAGTGTGTTGATTGTCTGAATAAATTATGGTGAAGTTAATGACATATGTTTACATAATTCATGCTTAAGCATAAACATATACAGTTCGCATGATGATTAAAATTTTACAACTGTTATGGAACATGCACTTTGAAAAAAAAATGAAAATTTCATTTCAACATGTATAAATAGTATAATGCATGAAATGAATGAAGCTAATGTTTTCAATATGTTGTTGTGAAACTCATTTACGACCTGACCATAGGCTTAGAATAGAAATTTGAAAACGATACCACCAAGAACATTACATGACGAGATAAAGTTAAGGAATAAGTTTCTAAGAACTGAAAAACTGGAAATTATTAGGTGTTGAGTATGGTAAACTTTAATTTGAATTATTGATGCAAATCAATCTAAAAGATAGATGCCTTTCTGCCAGTGAAGCATCTGGGTGATGTTTGAGAAGATCTACACAAAGTAGTAGCATTACTATCTTATCTCCCCTTAGAGGCTACTAACAACATTCATGCAGAGCTTACATCTGTTACAAACAGAGAACTTTCTTGGAAATTCAAAACTCTAGATTATTTACCGGTAATTTGAATTTACTTGTGCACTTAGGGACATTGTTTTAAACTGAACACCAGAACTGTTTCCATAACCAATGCGGACACTGATGTTCATTCATTTAGAGTTGGATATTTAACAAAATATCTGAAAAATATGAACAGCATCTGTTTTGCAAATTTTTACTGCTAATTTAAGGGATTTATAAAAAATTGTAAAATGAAGCTTATATGTAACATTCAAAGAAATCTGTTAATAAGGCTCTGTTTGAATTAAATAAGAATGTAGATAAAACAAAATTAATCCAAAACATAAAAGTTCTGTCTCTCTTACTGGCAGGACACTGTCTTGGTGTCAGATTTCTACAACAAGAGAATTTTAAAAAATATGCAGAGAAAAGCTTGAAAGATATGATTTGAGAAGCCTCTGTTGGGAGAGAATGAGAAAGTCATTGGTAAATAAATCAACAACATTAAAGACTTTCAATTACAGTTAGACTATCACGTGGGCGTGGAACCATCGAGAGATTGATCGCTGGAACTCTCCTGCAGGAGCTGGGGGCGGCGGAGACGTCGATTGGCTTGTTCTCGGAGAGCGTTGTTGAGCTTACTGGCTCCCCACATCCACAACCACTCCGGGATCAGATTGCACATCCACGACTGAATAAAGGGGGAAATAAAAGTTATTTCTAATGTTGGACTGCAATTTTGCAGTATTTTCAACAATAAATTATGCAGTATTTAGTTATGTAGCATACTGAGATTTTGCAGTATTTTCAAAAGGATGTTTGCAGTATTTTTAACAATAGTTAATTCTTCATCTTCTGACTGAAAGAAGAAATTCAAGTTTTTTAAATAAATATTAGCCTTAGACTTTGCAGTATATTTATAGTAAAACTATTTGGCACATCAACATCTGGAGAAGGAATCTAACTTTCCTAAAACATATTGCTGAGCTTTAGCAGAACCTTTAAAATGAATTTTCTGATGCCCTCATCCAGGTCTAGCTAAAGATTTATCACAAATCCTAAGAGCGATTCAGGAGGTTCAAACATCCACCATCGATTGTCTTTTCAAAAGATGGATCGCCCTCTCCTTACAGCAAAAACAACAACATTAATAATAATATCTTTTAGTACCACTTGAAAATCAAAATCATGCTAAAAGCAGCAAAATTTGCATAAATGTCTTGCGAAATAGTATTTTTAGTGTTGCCAATAACAAATTGCCCCTTGCGACCATTGTTGCTAATACTTTCCCTTTTCTGATCCAATTGTATAGCTTGGTGAACCGTGTTTAATGTGAATGAAGGGCCTTGCATTTGACCAGTGTAATAAATGTTAAATTTCTCTATCAGGATTGGAACCTAGTCTGTTAGCCTGCAACTTAAAGACAAGCATGCTAACCTCTACACCACAGTGCTCTTTACACAAGGACTGCAGTGCTCACAGTTTACACACAGCACTTTCAACTCCATTCCGATACCTTGGAGAGAAACAAGCCAGGTTCCAGTCTAGGTACTCCTAATCTCAATATTATCCGTTTCACTCCTATACTGAGTCTAGAAAGGTCTAGTAGAGGGTAGTGTAAGCCGACCTCTCTGCGACCTATGTCCTTCCAAAGTTATACGTGCGAAGGCAGACTATTGTGGCTTGGTAAGCTGAGTTCTGATTGGTCAATTTGATATGTGGGCTGACGCGACCCTCTACTAGGCCTTTCTAGACTCAGTATAGGAGTGAAACGGATAATATTGAGGCTAGGTTTACTTAGACTGGCCAGGTTCAGAACAAGCATAGGGATGAGTGACACCATAAGGAAAATAAGACAGAAGAGTGATGAGTTTACCTGGAATGAATGGGGAAGATACCCAGAGGTTCGTGTGGTGTAACCCAGAGTGGTGATGGCATTGCGGGCATAAACCGCTGCAGTAGGAATAAACAGGTTTGTGTTTGACAAGGTTTCGCTGTATCTCGTCATCCTCGTGGCGACATAGAACGGCATCAGGGACTGGACGATGATCCCCTTGTTTTTGTACTCATAGTGTAGTGATCTCGCAAAGTAGTCCAAGAAACTCTGAAACATTCAGAAGGATACAGGTGAAGTAATGATTAGCTGAAAACATACCCAGTGGTCAGAGATTATCGATTCACATAGTAGTCCATTAAGCTCTGAACATACTCAGGGGTCATACAAGTGTAGTAGTTTGCAAAATAGTCCAAAAAACTTTGAAACAGACACAGGTTACAGGAAGTGTAACTATTTGCAAAGAAGATATTCATTCATGATATTTCTCATTGGCTGTATTGCGCAAGTAGCAGTCTGGAAGTATGTGCAAAAGAATGAAAAAACTTTCAAGATAAATATCGGCAGCAATGTGTATGGATGGTGAAACGGGCTAGTTGTTTTGTTGCTGAAATGGTTGTTGATGGCAGTGTTACCTGACTCTGAGAGTGTGGTTGTTGGTTCGAAAACCGAATGGGACTCTGTCAGAAAAGTACAAGAATTTGTACAATTACACATAGTCTGACCCCAAATATATCAATGTTACAATAACCTTGCTTATTTGTAAAGCTGAAATCAAAATAATCTTCCAAAAATCCACTTGACATATATGTGCGAGGGATATGCCATCAACAAGCCTGGCCATACATTTGATGAATAACGATAATGTTTCACAACTCATAGTTTGCCGATTAAAAGCTGCTTAACTGGAAGACTGAGATTTAAGTCCACTGATGAAAGCTTTTCAGTTTGGTTTTACAGGAGAGACATCAACTGTCTACAGCTATAAAGATGAATTATTATGAGCAATTTACTGATGATAGAAATATGAGAATGGGAAATTAGGGGATAAATCCATTCTGTTTTTTATTTTGGGGTTGTATGTCGTGCATTCTTTACCCCTAAATATAATTTCAAACCGAGCTTGCGAGGACCTCTACTGTATTGATGAGATTATTATAAGAACATTATCAAACCTTTGTTGCAGCATAGACCGTCATCTGGGGCGTGATCTGTGAACAGGCTCCCGATGACACCATTACAACAATTCCTTTCCGTCTGAAATATAATCATAATCATTGGTAGGCCTTTAATTGGTTATTTATTAGTTCCTTAAATCATTCATCATGGTATAACATCACTTTTATAATCTGATGAATGAACTATCAATATTATTGTAAGTCAAAAGTTATTCTAAATTTGTTATTGACCATTTTCAACATACCTTTCAACCATCTGAGGGAGTACTATATGGGTCATCTGAAAACAATATGTCAACAACATTAAATCTAAGAAATTCAATAAATATTCAGTAGATAATCATTCATAGCTGTCAAAAAGTACCAGGTTATACAGTAGTGTTTATATTCAAAAAGATTATTCATTGTCTTACAGAGTCATTAATCCAAGGCTTCATATCTTGACAATTTTGTTGCCCTTTCACCAATCAGTAACAAGTTATGTTATTTACACTGATTTCTGACTTGTTTTGGTAGAGAAATAAGCTTTTTTTTTTATTAAACAATAAACTAATAATCAATTTTGTTGAAGAAGAATATGAATAACAAATTGAAAAAAATTTACACTCACCATAGTTGCTGCTGCCACATTAACATTGATAAGCTGCCAAAGTCTCTGAAGAAGTGACAATAAAAAGAGCCATTAAAATGAAACTTCTTCCTTGTTTTAACACTGCGTAAAGTCTGTTCAACAAGCCACTTTGCTTTCTTTAAAAAAAAAACTAAATGAACACAAGAATCAACGCGGATAGGATGTAAGTGGATCAAGGTGGTGGAGTGGTTAGCATGCTGGTCTGTCACACAAAAGGTCCGGGTTCGAAAAATTTGTAACCAGGGCTGAACACTGTTGTGTCCTCGGGCAAGGCACTTCATCCACATTGCACTCAGCTTTATAAATGGGTACCTGAACATGGGGAGATTATGGACCTATATGGTAGGGGTAGGCGCTTAGAAGCTGACTTCAGGGTAATAATATACATTGTATCGATCGCCCTGTGTATCGCCGTTGAGCAGTCCTGGACTGGATACTAGGCGTTAAGATTGTTATTATTATTATGATTAAGTATCTGAATAGAAGGTTTTCTCACCTCTCTAGGAACATCAAGGAAATATTGCGGGAAATCATACATCACACCTACATTGTTGACTGAAAGAAATTAGAAATCAAATTGATCATCCCTGCTAGAGTAATATAAGCAAGAATTTCTGTGGGATGTAGCATATATACTTGATTATACTAAAAAAAAAAAAGTTTTTAACCCGAAAATATGGCTTTTCTTCTACATACTACTTCTAATTGCCTTTCAAAGAACCAGAAACTTAGCAGAAAGATATAATAAATAGGGTCAAAGTATAACGCCTTAATAACATTAGTGTTAAAGGGGCAGTAGCACGTTATTAAGGGGAATTTAATGTGATGTCAGGAAAATTGAAATTGATGGTCTCAACTGAAAGACAATGTATTTAAACTAAATGGAGCATTAATAATTCAAATATATAATATAAAATAAAGCGATGCGATTCCCTTTTCTTACACAAAATGAAAAAAAGGTGTTCACACAAAATGGCCGCCTATGGATTTTATGTGAATATTTGTACTCTGTCCTCTGACTGTGGATGATTGGCTTATATAATGATATTTTTGACACTATCAAAATAATTCATTAAGCATTAACGTACAAATATCAGTGACAAATTTAAAATAAAGAATTACCAAAAAATGTGCTACTGCCCCTTTAAAATATATACCAATTACCAGTCAATTTTTATGGTTATAATAGTACAAATTGAAAGTATATACACTTTTAGACAATATATTTGCTTATAGACCTCTCCACGGCGAATAACATGGGCGCAGCCATTTTGTGGCAGCCATTAAGCGGCTGCAAAGTTAACTGGTCAGTGTTATTTGCAACGCTGCGGGATTTGCGCATTGACGTTACATGTATACACGTAAAGACGGTACCCAGTCACCACTTAAGCGGCATAAGCTAACGTCACCTTCCTTTCCAACTAATAATTCATTTTAAGTATATCCTTATGTCACATCAGCATCAAACACTTCTGTAAAGATTTTTCAAAGCTTGGCAATGTATGTAAATGACCCGGTAATTACGGTTTTATGTTAAAGTCGGCGATATTAAAGTGCAGAAATATAGGGCCTATGAATGACGTTAGATATCTAATTAATTAACTCAGTTGACTATGTTACTTAATCTTGTCTGATTGGGTTTTTTTCTGGTTTATTTTTCGATTTTCTAGACTTACGCATACGTTTTTTAAAGGAAACTTGATTATATCATAACATTCTATCAATATTTACTGTAGGCCTAAAGCTTTGTATAGGATTAATTGGCCAATTTACTAGGCGTTGAAAGCCGTTCAGCAAATTAGGATTTCGATGTCAATGAATTTACCTGAATGTCGTAAATTTTCCTTGATATTTTTTCAAGTACAATATGTGTAAAACTTTAATATTTTAAGGAATTAAGTGTTTACTTTTAAATAAAAGTCATTCAAATTGCCAACATTCCAATCCAAGGCAGGCAATATCACAAGCAATCTAAATGAATTTAGATCAACAGGTTTCTATGTTGAGTTATAATATTAAACAATATGGAACTGTCGATATAAATTTTTTCAGATTTCATCACAAGGAAATTCTAGATTAAGCAACTTCTCCGACAATGGCGACGTTGCGGCAAAGCTTTTTAAAGCATGGAAACAATTAAATTTTTCGAAACATTGCTAGATGTATACATAAAAAAATGAAAGGGGTTGTTCATACATTGAATTTCCTTGTTTTCCTTATACTACCAATTTCTAAAGTGCTCCTCAAATAGTTAATATAAAGTGATCATTAAAGTTATTATGTAAACTAGTTTATTGATTTTTGGAGTACGGATAAATTAAAACAAAACACATAAAAAATAGCTTCCTTGGGTCTTCTGATTTACAATATTTCAGTAAGGACTAAAAAGCTCTGTAGCAAATACCAGAAGATGATATAAAATCATCCTTTATCTATAATTAGCAAATGATAGGCATATTTGAAACACAGAATCGTCTGCAGTCATCCCAGGATCACCGGCATTCTGTCGTCATAGCATTGTTGTGCCATGAATTGTGTGACATCATTACACTGTGTAACTGTGTTTTCAAATATAAGTAATAAATGATAATTCTTTTTGTTTTGGATAATTTGATTTTGTGATTGATTTACTCATTGAAGATTTAAATTACACGTTAGAGCAAGTTTAGTGTTTTCTTTTAACTCGGAACATGTTGACATGGTATTGGCATTATATTTATCACTGGATAGGATGTAATGATTTTATTTATACAGTTCCATGTCGGGGATATATGTCTTGCAGGGGTTGAATTTGGAACCGATATCGTTGTATCATCGAAGATAGAAAAAAAATATTTCATTACATTTTTCTAGATACGTTTTATAATCGCGTGACATTCGTGCCGATTAAACATTATACATTCATTTCAATTTGTTTTAATCATCATTCTAAATTAAATGAGTCTTGACAAGATGAGTTGTATTACGATATTTTATCTGTTTCATAGTCCAATTGATCGACAAAAAATACTGTAAATATCACATTTACGATATCAGTCATCATAACTTAAATAGGTATAAAAGTAATACTAAAGTAATTAAATAGGTTTTAAGTATTATATAAGCAAAACAATTCCTCTTATTTCGTGTTTTGAGTGTGTGTGCATTTCTTGAGTATTAACACATAATTTGTAATGACAAAGCTTAGGATATTGAAATCTTGCTTTCTATTTTAATTTTAGGAAGATTTCATAGATCTATGAGAATTAAAACCATAAAATTGTTTACCTTAGGCATATAATTTGGGTTTTTTAAAATAATAATTTACTTTTTTAACAAACAAGGCACTATGGTGCACACGTTTTTATTATCTTATCGAACTTGTGAACAAGAGTAAGTGTTACGTGTTAAAACATAAAGCTTAGACCTATACTTTCTGTATAATTTTAAGATTATATTTCTATTCTTTTTAATTTAAAACTCACCTCGGTCAAAAACCGCTTCATAATTGGTAAAATTCAGTAAGTGATACCTATTCTAGACGTAAATCAGAAAATATAATAGGAACTCTTTGGAGATGATTAGACCTATATATAGATGCAGTAGGGAGAATTTAACAGTGACAGTGACTCTCTTCCGGGTTTTTAGCTGTGCATGGGGATTCTTTTCACATAATATATGAATTCAAAAGAGGTACTTGATGACACAAACCGTTCATGACCGCTTACCATCATTTTAATTGGTTAGAAGTCATATCATTAATAAAAACGTTAACTGTAAGCACGTAGAACGTCGACATAAGATTGCAGCCGCTTAATGGTGGACGATGCTAGCGCCACCCAAAGGGAGGTAACTGAGAGCGGCATGAGGCACTGCTCTGTGGAGAGGTCTATAAAGTCAGTTAATAATACCACAATACAGGAAGGATAAAGTGTTGAAATGTTTACCAATGAACAGTATGTAATGACTGTTATCTTTTTTAGTTACAATCTTACATGATATGAAAATTGCAAAATACACTTTTATATATATGACATAGTTGTATTTAAAGTCAATTAATAATTCCATATCAAACTCAGTAGAAAGTGTGGACATTAATTTTGATCTTACATTTGTACTTACCTTTTGTATAACAAACTTTCAAAATACTTTTTCACAAGATGTCTTGCTTTTTATAATAATGATTAATTCTTATCAAAGAATTTTTTAATCTTAGTGATTTCCATGTCTTACATGAAGTATCATTAGTAACTGTAGTTTACACTATTTTGTCATTCAAATTGGCACTTATTAAATTCAACAAACCCTTAATCTCTGAAGAGCTTTGTAACTATAACATAAATGCTTACCTAGAATTCCAATTGGTTTATCTTTTATTCCATCTTCAATTTTCTGGTAAACATCTTTTAAGTTTGTATCGTTAAAGTCGACGGCTATCGCACATGTCCTGACATCAAACTGGTCCTCTGTTAACATGGGTAATAATAATTACCTTCCTGTGTAAGATATTGCAGTGTCATATATACATAGCAGCCACGAGTGAAAATATTTAACTGTTCTACCTCACGAGATGAGATAAACATGGTATTTGTCAAGAATCGTCAGATATTCTATTTATTATATGATGAAATCCTTCTATTTCGTCAAAAAAGGGCAATTTCATGATGAGCGGCCGCTTGGAAGAGCCCGTTGCCACGATAACAGAGTGACTTCATAGCCAGATAGAGGGTTTATTTCACTGATAGAACAGAGTATATCACCCTCAATCATATAATAAATAGAGACTATTTCATTGCTTTTGCCAAATGTCTTTTCTATCTCATCCAGTGGAGTGAGAAAGAGATATTTTTACAACAAGTGAAAATGACACTTTCTCACTTCACGAGATGAGACTTATCACGGCTAATTAAAGTGTTGCCTGCCACAAAAATATTTGTCAATACAATACCTATTTCTTTCGCTGCTCTGTAAAGTTTCTTCTCTGCTCTACTGATGAGAACGATATTCAAACCTCGACTTGCCAACTCCTGGGCGTACGCCTTACCGATCCCTTCACTACTTCCCGTCACAACTGAAAAATATTTTGTTTACTAACATAGTGATATATATGTGTTTTGAATTACAGAAGTTTTGTATCATTTATAACGATAAAAACACAATTGAATTAATGTGAATTCTAATTGCATCGTTTTCATGATCAACTACAGACAACTGTCAGTAACTAAGTATAACAATTATCATTAAACAGCCAGTTCGAGCAGGTATTTTTTGTTCCACAAATATTCGGGAGGGAATTCCCTTTTGCACACGACACGTCAAGTTGTATATATTCGATTTGTTTTCTATTTTTTATGTTAATTACTATGTCAAGTTTGGTAATTAGTTCTAATCCGCCCTTCAAAACAAAAAATAGCGAACACAATCAAAGCCACTGACAAGCACTTCGAGCGGTGTATTTTTTGTGGAAACGAAATTCAGGAGGACTTCCCTAACTAATAGGCCTATATACGATTTTTACATTATTATTTCACACTTAATTTCAAATATGTTCATGAGGTTATCATTTCAGTTGTTCATGATGTAACAATTTGACAAAGAATAAAGTGTATTGCCCCCCCAAAAAAAGAAAAACATCGTGAAATGAAGCCAATCATCTGAGCTACGAGCGTGAGATGCATTATTGGCATTTACTGCCACAAAACATTGTCTTAACTGTTAACTTTTATTTTGAATCACGTGTAAACATGTCCCTCTTCTAACAATCAATTATTTTTTCTTGATTTACTAGATAAATGAGCATGACACAGTCACTTGTTTTCTGGCAATGCTAACAATTCAAAATGGCGGCGGAAAGCCGATCGGACTCAAGCCGTGATCGTGGCGGCCACTAGGATTATTGTCAACTGATTGTTGTAGGAGATTTGTTGATAATGTTTGCATAAGAAAATATGACAAAATATGACAGACAGACAGATTGTTTATTGAAATCTACATATGACACCTAAAATGGCTAGGCTCAATCAAATATGACTCTGAGAAGAAAAGTTGATTCGCATTGGCTTTCGAATATAAAAAAAAATCGTCAGCACTGCCGAACTCCCAATTATACACAGTAGGCCTACGTATTGCCCTTTTTCGAACATAAAACTTCATGTAAATTAAGTGACTATGATAAATTTCTGAAGAAAAAAATGTTTTACTATGAGTGAGGTTGTGTCCAGCGAAAGTAGGATGGAAATACGCAATGTCATGGATTTATTTGGGAGATATTGCCCCAAAATGAAATAACCTGAAATCTACAATAAATTTATGGATTTTTAACTGGATAAAGATTTGTAAAATTTGCTTTAAAATAATGAGTTGACATGTCACTGCAAGATGCCTAAATGCAACTGATTTTACTGTTGTTCACACGACAAAGATTCTTCTAAGGATGAAATGACCCTTTTACACATATATTACCATGTAAATTCCATGATATTAACGTAGTGACTGTTTTTGAAAAAAAAGGGCCATGCATTGTCGAATTTTGATGGGCACTGAAAACATAGGTCCCACCCAGAATTATCCCTGCACACTACATTGCATTATGGGAAGGGACATTTCTCATTCTATTTATAGATCTGCTTAACAATTGACGCACTGTGATTAAAAATAACTTCGTTAGCAGTTTAAGCTATTCGGTGAAAAGGCGGTCGAACTGGCCGTTTAAGGGTGGGCACGTTCCTCATTTCAGTATTGCAATATATTGCTAACAGAAAAACGTACATTGCAATACGTATCATTTTATTATTTCATTTTCATATTAATAACCAACTATATAAGAATAATTTTCGAGAATTAAGTAAAAGTCCATTTGTTGTGATATTTTGCATATGGCTTGAAAATCATCCAGCTACAATCATATGATTACCAATAATGTTGATTTGTTCTTGAATGGCACTAATTTAATCATATCACAAATTTTGACTTACCGTATTCGACGTTATAAGCGCCCAGGGCGCTTAAAAAATTGACTTGGGTGGGCGCTAATTAAAGTGGTGTGAATGACGACCGAAAATAGAGACTACTGAAGTGGAACTGTGTTTAGATTGTCTTTGATAACTGATACAGACGTTCAAAACATACTTAGACATTATTGAATAGAAAATAATACATATTGCCGCTATTGTGTCCTTTAATTTTTCTTGAAACAAGGTGAATACGTTTGATTTATAATTTTAGTACGGCTGGTACATGGGCGGTTATTAGACCTATAATTACAAAATCCTTTGGGGGGCGCTTATTGGAGCAGGGCGCTTATTACGTCGAATACGGTATATGTAATTGCATATGTATGGCTAGTGACCCTATTATCGTGGTAACCCTATTATCGTGGTAAACTCATTTAAGTCTCCAATGCCTACAAGGAATATTTATATTTGCAAAACACATCATAGATGAATTAACTATATACTGAGGCATCTAAAAAAAACATTTGTTCAAATGTTCAGTAGTATCTTTTCACATTTACAGTGATCTGAAAAAATGAGTAATCATTTTCATTTATGAAATATTAACTGCTTGTGCAATTAATAAAGAAACGATCCTGTCTTCACAAAATATTGTCCGAGAGTTTTTTTATTTTGTATGGGAATAGTTTGATAGATAACAAACAGAAATGTATGAAAGGAAAATGTATTAATGGTTTCAAAGATTTTTAATGAAGAATTACATTTAGTGCGAAAATAAGACACAAACTCTAAAATCATAACCTTTTCGCCAGATAAAAGTAGGTTATTTATGAGCTTAAAATAGATTGCAACATTCTCTTTTCATTTTATAGGTACAACTTATGTGAAAACAATGATCTCACTTTTAAGGAGCAATGAAACTTGAATATTATTTATATGATTTAATTGTAAAATGTGCCATTTTGTTAATATAGTGTTCAAATCACTTATCAAAAATGGCTGCTCTGTAAAACTGTGACAAGGCGTCTTTTTATTTGAATTTTCTTGTTACAGCTTTGCAAATATTGTGTTTAATATCCTGATATAAAATCAATTTTCATTACATTTATAAATAATAATCTTACATTGGTGATTTTATCTACAGAGAATAATTTATTTATCATTTACTAAATACCTTGATAATAGGGACACTTCGGATAAAATACATCACACAGAGAAGATTTTTTATATCTATGTCTAAAAATATATTTTCCATAGATAGAAGTTTAATTAACATATTTTGGAAGGACATATTTGCAGAGTTTAAAAACAAGAAAAAATATTTAGATTGTACTTATTTAGAGGAAAATATACATGTGAAACAATAAGACCCACGATAATAGGGACCACCTTCATAATCAGAGACCATTGAATTTATCACATAATTAAAGTTTAAGAAATTTAGTTTGGAAAAAATATACAACATAATTTCATAACTCAATAAAACCATCGGAATAAGACATGACAACAACATATTGTAACATAGATGTAATAACATCAAAACCCTATCTATAGATATGTTTTATTCATCACCTGCCCAGGGTCCGAAGCGCTTCCGAAGATCCCAACCGGTGAGCAGTTTACTGACCACGTGTTCATTTGCCACGCCCACTAAGCACTTGGTCAGTCGGAGGGCTTTACGGACTGCGTAGATCGCCCCCAGAATAGCCAGTGCATCCCTCGCTGTTGAGAAAACCTTGGAAATCTCTCTGAGCAAAAACTGGAAACTGTCAACAGTCGCCATGTCTAAACACAACTTCCGGGTCAAAGTGTCAAGGCAGGTGTGAAGGTCACCGAAGCGCACATAAAATATTCGATACGCGCTTACGTTGTAAGCTTCAATACAATACGTACGTATTTAAAAAAAAGGGTATTATACGCGCTTACTTTGTAAGCTTCGATACAATACGTATTTTTAAAAAAGGGTATTATTTACCAAAACAGAAAATGACAAGAAGACCAAACCGACCACAATTAATGCTTTTAAAGATGTCCATATTGCTTAAGTATCTGTTTCAAATGTTTAAATATTGTTTGTTATTTACAATTTGTTGGTATCGTCATTCTGTATTGAGAGCACAAATCCTCCTCTATTTAATGTCAGCAGTGTTTTTTCAGATACGGCTTTTTACTCTATTTAAAAACACACGCAAAAACTGGTTTACCTCAACTCCGTTCATCAACTTTTATTTTTAACTTATTCTTGCAAAAATCAAACGAAATCGCGCCCTTCCTTACGATGATACATTTGTAAATAATAAGACAATATGGAATGGAGTATAATACTTGAAAATAATAAACCGTATTGAGTATGATACCAACACTAAATTAATGTTTCTATAAGCGCAGAGATCTACATGGTAACTGAAGAACTAAAGGCACTTTATATAAACACATTCATAAGTAAAATCTAATATTTTTTAATTTTTTGCATTTAAGTTTTTGATCAAGTTAATAAAATCTTATTCATGCCATGTTTAGTTAATGTCATAACCATTCATTTGTGAACAAATTTACATTTATTTCAAACAACAAAAGACCTTCAATTAAAAGCCCTATATGGAAACAAACAGTTTATGTTTTATGCATCATGGACACAGGAACATCGCAAAAATATTATTCTTAAAAAAGGTTAGGCATTTTAGGGGTTCTTCACTTGGGCTTAGAAAGTCTGGTCAAATTTTCTTGGCTATGGCTGATGGAGTTAAGGCCCTTATTTAACGGTCCAGTGAACATGATACCCCTTTCTGTATGTACTTTGGGACAGAGATATATGTAATGAACGGAGTTGAGGATGAATAAACATACTGTACCCCGTGAGACATACCAAAGCTTGAAACCGGGGTTTTGCAAGACTAAAATGCAATCCGATCCTCTCCCTCTGATGACAGAATTACCGTTCAAGAAAAGTCTATGACAGTACTCCTTGCTTACGTTGTGGTCCTAGACTTACCCAGGCTTCAATGATTTTTGGTGTAACGGAGTTAGGTTGAAACTATATCTGTAGGACATGCATATAAGCAAACATATTTCCTGAATTGATTGTCCTTTAGGTAAATATTCTATTAAATTGTTGAAGTGAAGTAGATTTGCTTTTATTAGCAAAATTAAAACAAAGATTTTAATGGAAAAAAAGAAAATATCAAAAACAATACAGTATTATGAACGTACGTGCTCAACTGAGACATCTGGAAAAAACCATTAGCATTGGGAGAACTTTGCTGATATTTTCTTCTTTTCCATTTTAGTTTATGCTTGAATATCATTAAATAAATATTTAAATAGATCAGCTGACTTTGTGTTTGGTATTGGTATGTTTTATGTCAATGCATTTATAATTTTTTTTTATCTAGGTTTAGGACACAAAATGCAAAATTCGACCTTCTTAAAAAGTCACCCATTTCAGCAGCACATTTAGTAAGATTGTTGCATTCAAGGACTTCAAATTTCAATGATTTGAAAGGTTGGCAGCCGTTTATGCTGAATTTCAAATTAAGTTTTTTTTAAAATAATTATTTGTAGAAGATCAATGCTTTTGTCTCGTACACTTTCCTTTGTCTGCAGCTGCCAGTGGCGTTATTTCTCACAAAGTTAAACCAGGAAGAAACTATAGATCAACATAGATGTTGGATGGAGTTCTTATTCTAGAAATGATTTCGATGTTAAAGCGATGACTACTTATATCTAAAATGCCTTATATTATACATCAGTTTAATTAAGATATGTTCATATCTAATCTGATGTCGTTATTAATTATGAAAACGGTGCCAATCTTCGTTATTTCCTTATAGTTACACTATTGAAAACAAACGGCAAGGCAACATATGATAGTAAGAATAGTTGTTCAAATGTGTTTCCAAAGTAGAGTTAAATGGATTTCTTATGCATATGATTAATGTTGATAAACAACAACCTTTTCTATAGCATAAGTACTTGGGACGATGTGAAACGTTTGGTTAAATGATACAGAAGCAACTAACAGTCTCCCAAATGGTCTAACCTTAATAACAGTTGTGGTATAAACACATAATTGTTTTAAAGGGACAGAAGCACGGTTTTTGATAATTTATATTTCAAATATTTCACTGATAATTGCAAGTTAATGCTAAATGTATTATTTTGACAGTGTCAACAATCCCATTACACAAACCAATCATCCATAGTCAGAGGACAAAGTATGAAGATTCACATAAAATCCATTGGCGGCCATTTTTGGGGAACACCTTTAATTCATTTTGTGAAAGAAAAAAGAATCGCATGGCTAAACTTTATGTTATATGTTTGAATTATTACTGCCCAATTTAGTTCCAATACACTGTCTTTCAATTGGAACCATTTATTTTCATTTTCCTGACATCACCTTACATTCCCCCTAAAAACGTGCTACTGCCCCTTTAATGGTTAATGGTATCAAAGCCTGTGCAATGCTGAGGAATGTTTTCGATATTCTATAACCTTCACAAAACATGGAGAAATGAGAGTTAGACCCTGCTCAATCACTCACTAGACGCATGTGTAAAATATACTATGCAGGTAAATGAGGCTGTACAACCACGGAGAATCCTAACGTGAACATGTTTTCTTTTCTTAAAATAATTAACTCGTGTGTTTTCCTTTACACACTTGATGTTTTTTTCAGATAATGACCCTGCAAAAAGGTTGCGTGCTGAAAAAGGGAGAATGTTAATGTTGTATCAAGGGACTTTTATTTCTTTCTTAAATGAACACAACATTGGATGATAATTACTTTAAGTATTGAAACAAAACTTGTTCAAGCAGCTGTATTTGCGATTTGCATATGTACAGAATGATACATTGACTTTGATAAACATTGTCAAAATGCACCTAAAGTAGTTTTCTTAAGAAACACTACCACACACATCGCAAATTATTTAATTCACGGGCAATTTATGACTGAAACATAGTTTTAACATGATTTCCCCGAATGCTAACTAACTTTGATTTATAATTTGGAATCTTTGTGAAAGACACTCTTTTAAAAAATCCGTTGATTTGGAATCTCCTTAACTAGGCGAGATAGTTGAGAGACATTGAACACATTTGCTTCTTTGAAAAAGTACCAGAGCATCAACGAATTAAAGGGACAGTAGCACGTTTTTAAGCGTAATATAAGGTGATGTCAGTAAAATGAAAATAAATGATTCCAATTTGAAGACAATGAATGGTAACTAAATGAAGCAGTTATGAATTAAATATATAATGTAAAGTTCAGCCATGCAATTCCTTTTACTTACACAAAATTGATTAAAGGTGTTCACACAAAATGGCCGCCTATGGATTTTATGTGAATCTTCATACCTTGTCTTCTGACTATGGATGATTGGCTTGTGTAATGAGATTTTTGAAACTATCAAAATAATACATTTAGCATTAAAGTACACTTATCAGTGACAAATTTAAATATTAAAATTAACAAAAAAACTAGCTACTGCCCCTTTAAATGTCTCATCTACACCAAGTAACGACTATTCTTCCGAGCAACTTTTCTTTTTCACCTCAACTAATGATCTCTGCATTCGTGAGACGTCTTCATTATCTCTGTTACTATAATTATAGGATATCTAACGAGCTTCCCCTTTCATATCAAGTTTATGTCCCTAGTGAAATAATTTTGCTTTGTCACGAGCCTTGGCGAGTGACAAAATAAAATTATTTCACGAGGGACATAAACTTGATATGAAAGGGGAACGAGTTATGTATCCTATTTATTACCGACTTGCATTTCAGACGATTTATTGCTTTTTTAAATAACTTTTTATTATGCCTATAAAGAGACGAAACGGCGGATGAATATCAAACCACGTCACAGCCTCAAATATTATACTATTACGACGTCAAATATTCACATTTCTAAATTCTACCTTGATTCGACTTGGTAGTTAAACCTCACACCACGAGGTAGTTGTTTTAACTTGTCTTGTCTCGTCTTGTTGTCGTCCCGTAGTGTCCAAGTAATTGTCCAAGTCCATAGTTTGTCGACGTCTTGATTTGTTAATAGTAAAGGCAAGAAAAGTGACATAGTACGGCAAGTGAGGGCATTATAAAGAAGAATTGTAGCCCAGTAGTCTGTAGTGCAGTGGCGCACGTGCAACTCGTGAAGGAACAATGGCGGCGGTCTGAAGCCCAAACGAGTGTTATTTCTATCGTGAATGAACTTTAATGGCTAGTAGTGAAAGATTGAGGAATAAAACCAGAATAAACTACGCCCAGCTGAACTCGACCGGTAGAAATATGGAAGTTAATGGAAACGCCGATAGCCAGATAATATGCGAAACCGAAACCGAAGACGAACTCGCCAGTTTAGAAGCAGAAGAACGCGCCCTTATCGAGGATAACCGTCGTCTCCAGCAGGAAGCCGCGGATACAGAACTGAGGTTACGCAGGGAGCGGATTGGAAGACTGAAGGATCAACAGACGCGTCTGAAGCAGGCTATATCTTCCAACTATTCAACCGGCAGGATTCAGCGAGCGGCGGATTCAGTGAACGACGACCCGAACTCAACTTCCGGTAGGCAGATAACATTGGATGAGCTTCGAGATATCGATGATCTTCGACACAACGTCAACGACAAACTGAAACTACTGGATGTTCTTGAAGGTGACGAAGATACAAGTCCGGATCAACGCAGCTCAAGACCAAAAGGTAGAACTTTAAAATCTGGAATAGAAGCTAAAAGTGCCGATAGGGTTGTAAACCCACAGTGCTGGCCGCATGCGGCTTTTCAATTTGACTTTGTAGCTCAAGATATGTCATTTACAGATTTAGACTTTAAACTTCATGTAGCTGGAGAACTAGAAATTCTGATTCAATCTACTGATAATGATGAAAGATTGGGACGTTTAAGAATGTTAAGAAAAATGTCATATTTTCTCAATCTGTATGACTGGAAAGGTGTCCAAAGTTTTTATGCAGCATGGTTACGCCAAATAGAGATGGGTTTGCGAACATGGAATGATGACACGAGTAGTTTTGAAATGCCAATTTTATCACGTTTTACAACTAAAGATCATGGTTATGCCAGTAGGTTTCCCCAGTCAGTCAAAAGCCGTGGCCAGAGATTTGATAATGTTGAGGGTACATCACAATATGATATGAATAGGCAACCCCAGGAAAGAAGTTGGTTCTGTTCTGCTTACCAACGCAACAGGTGTACGCTACAAGCCCCTCATTCTACAGTAGTTAAAGGTCGTACGAGGTGGGTTCATCATTTCTGTGCTACATGCTTCCAGAAGGATAGGGTACAGTTAAAGCACCCCGAGTGCTCTTCAGCTTGCCCCCATACAGTTGATAACAGATTTCATTGACAATGAAATTATACAATTTATTCAATATGGATGGCCTATCGGTTTTAGTGGATCTTCTTTTCCTACAGTTCATGTTAGAAACCATGCAGGCTCCACAAATTTCCAAAAGGAAACAGATCAATATATACTTAAGGAAATCACTCTGGGAGCTACTCTAGGACCGTTTGATGATTCTCCTTTCGTTACTCCAATAGCTATTGCACCACTTAACAGTGTGCCAAAAAGAGACTCAAAGGATCGTAGGTTTATTTTGGACTTAAGTTACCCTGCAGGTTCTTCGGTGAATGATGGTATTGAGCCTGATTCTTATCTAGGGCAACCCTGTAAGATTTCTTACCCCCGTGTAGATGATCTAGTTGATATTGTAAAGGAGAAAGGCCAGGGCTGTCTCCTATTCAAGAGAGACCTAAGCAGAGCATACAGGCAAATTCCTATTGACCCAGGTGATGTTCATCTTCTAGGATTTAGATGGAGAAATAAAATCTATTGTGATTTTGTGCTATCAATGGGAATGAGATCTGCTGCTATGATGTGCCAAAGATTAACCAATGCAGTCATCCATTGTTATAATCGCAGGGGTCTCTCTGCCATCAACTATTTGGATGATTTCGCTGGTGCTGAAACCCCAGATAAAGCCGATAAAGCCTTTCAGGAACTAGGTAAATTATTGGAAGAGTGTGGTTTACAGGAATCTTCAGCTAAAGCATGCTCTCCCTCAACCCGTATGGTGTTTTTAGGCATCATGTTTGACACTGTCGAAATGACCTTAGAGGTTTCAGAGGATAGAATTTCAGAAATTGTGAATTTGTGTGAATTGTGGTTGAATAAGCGTTCAGCCAAATTGAGAGAAGCCCAGTCATTACTGGGAAAATTGTGTTTCGTGGCCTCGTGTGTACGCCCAGGTAGAATTTTTGTGGCTAGGTTAATCAGGTGGATGAAAACCTTAAGCAACAGAAAACCATCCCCTGTCAACGCAGAAGTTCGCAAGGATATACAGTGGTGGTACTCATATCTCCAATGGTTCAATGGTGTATCAATGATGATGGTTGAACAGTGGAGCACCCCTGATGAAATTTTGTCATCAGACGCTTGTCTCTCCGGCTGCGGGGGTTGGTCGGATGGTTCGTACTTTCATAAAACCTTCCCAGATTTCATTCTACAACAAAAACTGGACATAAACGCATTAGAGTTATTAACAGTAATCGTTTGTGCTAAACTCTGGGGTAGTAACTGGAACGGGAAAAGAGTCATGATAAAAGTTGACAACAAGGCTACAGAGAATGTTATTAACTCTGGTGCTGCACATGCACTTCACTTGCAGGATTTACTTCGTGAGCTGTCATACTTTTCAGCCCTGTACCAGTTTGACATTAGAGCTGTACATATTGCAGGAGTTGACAATAGATTGCCAGACTTGTTATCCAGGTGGGAAGAGCCTGGGAGAATGCAGGAATTCCACCATATCACTGCATGCATGAGAACTACTGAATGTATTGTCCCAGATTCCCTGTTCCATATGTCTCACGACTGGTAATATTCTGTTACAGACTCTGAGCTGGCACGTTTGAAGCTTGAAACCAGTCAAGCCCGTAAGGCCGCATATGCAGGGGGTACAAGGCAGAACTTACTTGTTCAGTGGAGGGCCTTCCTCTTGTTTTGTACATATTTCCAACTGCAGTATCTTCCTGTTTCCTTGGATACTTTGTGTGTTTATATAACTTTTCTTTCAAGGAGCCTGAAGGCAGTCTCTTCCATCAAAAACTATGTTAATGGTGTTAAACTGTTGCACTTGTATACCTCCTCTCCATTCCCAAGCTTAAAGAGCTTTCAGCTATCACTTTTGTTCAGAGGCCTTTCCCGTTTAAAGCTTCATCACCCTCGTCAGGCCTTACCTATCACTCCACCTCTACTGGCCCAGTTCCTCCCAGCTTTAGATCTTAATTCCCCAATTGACGCCACTTATTGGTGTTTATTTCTATTTGCCTTCTTTTTAATGGCTAGGAAATCAAATCTTGTACCTCAAAACCCTTTGGCTTTTAATCCTAAGCGCCAACTTACTAGGGCTCACATTTTGGAATCTCCTACCTCCCTTTTAGTAATTTTTCAATGGTCCAAGACCATACAGTTTGGCCAACGTCATCTCACCATTCCTCTCTTACATATTCCAAATTCCCCACTTTGTCCAGTGACAGCCTTTAAGAGGATGGCTCGATTAGTCCCACTTTCTCTTACAGCCCCAGCATTTTCCATTCCTAGTAAGGGAACTCACGTCCCCATTTCATATCCTCAACTTCAATCTAAGTTGAAGCACTTAATTGCCTCCACCGGTCGTGATCCAAACGACTACTCTTCTCACAGCTTTCGAAGAGGTGGCGCCTCTTGGGCCTTTAAAGCCAAAGTTCCCTCTCATCTGATTCAACTTCATGGTGATTGGCATAGTGATGCCTACAAACTCTACTTGCATACTGATCTTAATGATCGCACTCTAGTAGCACAGGCAATGCGCTCTATAATTTAACTTCCTTTTTAAGGCATTATTGTATTATTGTATTGGAGGCCTTCGGTTTGGCCGCCTTCCTATTCAGGTCAGCATTAGGCTTTGCCTGCTGTAGGTATATATATTTTAATCTCATACATTTAATTTACAAAAACATAAGTTATATTGTTGCAATCTGCCTTTCTGAGGCCTTGCTACTTGCCTTATTGTATTGCAATTATTGTCTACGTGTTTGTTGCTCGTGTTTTTAACTGGCAAAGTATATGTTTCATGTAACTACCAATTTATCAATTCACAATATTGATACATATATACTCATTACAATATCATCGTAGGCACAATGTAACCAGGCCTACGATTTTGCCAATCTTCAATAAACATTTAAACCTTTATTGTGTTGTTCTTGAATAGGAGGCAATTTACACATTTTTTCCTAAAAAATTCATAATTGGCACTATTTTCTGTGACCCCACCTTTGACCTGACCTTACCTTTGCGCACTTCCGGGTCACTGTGCACAGCCTTCCTCACTTGGTAGTTAAACCTCACACCACGAGGTAGTTGTTTTAACTTTCCCACCCACCCATCCCTTTGCAATTAATTTCCCATTGTAATATGCCGCCTTCCTATTCAGGTCAGCATTAGGCTTTGCCTGCTGTAGGTATATATATTTTAATCTCATACATTTAATTTACAAAAACATAAGTTATATTGTTGCAATCTGCCTTTCTGAGGCCTTGCTACTTGCCTTATTGTATTGCAATTATTGTCTACATGTTTGTTGCTCGTGTTTTTAACTGGCAAAGTATATGTTTCATGTAACTACCAATTTATCAATTCACAATATTGATACATATATACTCATTACAATATCATCGTAGGCACAATGTAACCAGGCCTACGATTTTGCCAATCTTCAATAAACATTTAAACCTTTATTGTGTTGTTCTTGAATAGGAGGCAATTGATATGTAATGAACGGAGTTGAACATGAATAAACATACTTTACCTCGTGAGACATACAAAAGCTTGAAACCGTGGGTTTGCAAGACCAAAATGCAACCTGATCCTCTCCCTCTAGATCTGATGACAGAGTTACCGTTCAAGAAAAGTCTATGACATTACTCCTTGCTGAAGCTGTGGTCCTAGACTTAACCAGGGTTCAATGATTTTTGGTGTAACGAAGCTGAAACTATCTGTAGAACATGAATATAAACACAAATATTTCCAGAATTGATTGTCCTTTAGGTAAATATTCTATTAAATTGTTGAAGTGAAGTAGATTTGCTTTTATTAGCAAAATTAAAACAAAGATTTTAATGGAAAAAAAGAAAATATCAAATACAATACAGTAATTTGAACGTGCTCAACTGAGACATCTAAAAAAACATTAACATTGGGAGAACTTTGCTGATGTTTTCTTCTTTTCCATTTTAGCTTATGCTTGAATATCATTAAATAAATATTTAAATAGATTTTTTTTATCTAGGTTTAGGACAGAAAATGCAAAATTCGACCTTCTTAAAAACTCACCCATTCAGCAGCACATTTAGTAAGATTGTTGCATTCAAGGACTTCAAATTTCAATGATTTGAAAGGTTGGCAGCCGTTTATGCTAAATTTCAAATTAATTTTTTTTTTAAAGATTTAAAATGATTTGTAGAGGGTCAATGCTTTCGTCTCGTAAACCAATAAGTAACTTTCCTTTGTCTGCAGCTGCCAGTGGCGTTATTTTTCACAAAGTTAAACCAGGAAGAAACTATAGATCAACATAGATGTGGGATGGAGTTCTTATTCTAGAAATGATTTCGATGTTAAAGCGATGACTACTTATATCTAAAATGCCTTATATTATACATCAGTTTAATTAAGATATGTTCATATCTAATCTGATGTCGTTCTTTATTATGAAAACGGGTGTCAATCTTCGTTATTTCCTTATAGGAACACTATTGAAAACAAACGGCAAGGCAACATATGATAGTAAGAATAGTTGTTCAAATGTGTTTCCAAAGTAGAGTTAAATGGATTTCTTATGCATATGATTAATGTTGATAAACAACAACCTTTTCTATAGCATAAGTACTTGGGACGATGTGAAACGTTTGGTTAAATGATACAGAAGCAACTAACAGTCTCCCAAATGGTCTAACCTTAATAACAGTTGTGGTATAAACACATAATTGTTTTAAAGGCACAGAAGCACGTTTTTTGATAATTTTATATTTCAAATATTTCACTGATAATTGCAAGTTAATGCTAAATGTATTATTTTGACAGTGTCATTAACAATCCCATTACACAAACCAATCATCCATAGACAGAGGACAAAGTATGAAGATTCACAAATCCATTGGCGGCCATCTTTTGTGAACACCTTTAATTCATTTTGTGAAAGAAAAATGAATCGAATGGCTAAACTTTATGTTATATGTTTGAGTTATTACTGCCCAATTTAGTTCCAATACATTGTCTTTCAATTGGAACCATTCATTTTCCTGACATCACCTTACATTCCCTTAAAAACGTGCTACTGCCTATTTAATGGTTAATGGTCTCAAAGCCTGTGCAATGCTGAGGAATGTTTTCGATATTCCATAACCTTCACAAAACATGGAGAAATGAGAGTTAGACCCTGCTCAATCACTCACTAGACGCATGTGTAAATACTATGCAGGTACTATGAGGCTGTACCACAACCACGGAGAATCCTAACGTGAACATATGTTCTTTTCTTAAAATAATTAACTCATGTGTTTTTCTTTACACACTTGATGGGTTTTTGTCAGATAATGACCCTGCAAAAAGGTTGCGTGCTGAAAAAGGGAGAATGTTAATGTTGTATCAAGGGATTTTTATTTCTTTCTTAAATGAACACAACATTGGATGATAATTACTTTAAGTATTGAAACACAACTTGTTCAAGTAGCTGTATTTGCGATTTGCATATGTACAGAATGATACATTGACTTTGATAAACATTGTCAAAATGCACATAAAGCAGTTTTCTTAAGAAACACTACCACACACATCGCAAAATATTTAATTCACGGGCAATTTATGACTTAAACATAGTTTTAACATGATTTCCCCGAATGCTAACTTTGATTTATAATTTGGAATCTTTGTGAAAAACACTCTTTTAAAAAATCCATTGATTTGGAATCTCCTTAACTAGGCGAGATAGTTGAGAGACATAGAACACATTTGCTTTTTTGAAAAAGTACCAGAGCATCAACGAATTAAAGGGACAATAGCACGTTTTTAGGGGTAATATAAGGTGATGTCAGTAAAATGAAAATAAATGATTCCAATTTGAAGACAATGAATGGTAACTAAATGAAGCAGTTATGAATTAAATATATAATGTAAAGTTCAGCCATGCAATTCCTTTTACTTACACAAAATTAATTAAAGGTGTTCACACAAAATGGCCGCCTATGGATTTTATGTGAATCTTCATACCTTGTCTTCTGACTATGGATGATTGGCTTGTGTAATGAGATTTTTGAAACTATCAAAATAATACATTTAGCATTAAAGTACACTTATCAGTGACAAATTTAAATATTAAAATTAACAAAAAAACTAGCTACTGCCCCTTTAAATGTCTCATCTACACCAAGTAACGACTATTCTTCCGAGCAACTTTTCTTTTTCACCTCAACTAATGATCTCTGCATTCGTGAGACGTCTTCATTATCTCTGTTACTATAACAGTAATTTCATCTTATCAAAATAGTAATTCGTTCCGTTGAATGAAGTTATCATCCTGCCTGTATGTTCCGGAGCAGAACTCAAATATCTCGTTCAATAAAACTTTGTATGTGCCTTAAGGGATTTTTTTAATTCTTGGCTTTTTATTTTGGTGATTTCCATTGACACGGTTCTTTTTGCACAATATGAATCAACAGAACAAGAGGTTAACTGAAGGCAGTTAGTGGTAGGGTTTTCTTTACATAAAGCACGATGGCGAGTTTAAAAACGACAAATCAACTACAAATTATTACTGTATCACCCTCACACATACATACATGGGCAGCTCACGGCTATTTATTTAGATGGAAATATGAATAGTTTTAATTCAATGAATTGATCTATGAACATATGCGGTTAACCAAAACATTAATTGTAATTTTTGGCAACTGAAAATATATCATGAGAAGATCAAAATAGTTAAATAGTTTTACTAAACATGTTTCGCCTTGTTCTTCCTTTTTTGTGCTGTAAAAAAAGAAATAAGAATTCCTTTGCGAAAAAACCCCACTCATATCGTATATGACGCAAACGAATAATGCATTTGTAAAATAATGTTCGTTCAAACCCCAAATCAAATAACCTTAAAATAATGAATAAAGGCGACTTGTATATATTTTATTAGCGCTTCACTGACCAAATAAGTTTTTTTCTTAACTTAATGAAGAGGCAATGCACAACGTGGTTCTATTAAGAGAACCAGCTACTTGTTAACAAATTTGGGACGCGATTAAATGTGACGCCGTGAGTTTATGCTGGTGTGAACAGTGTATAATATAACAGTGCTTATAAGTCATCTTTCTACTCATAACCTAAAACGCAAGTTTCGAACTGTTAGTTTTATGCCTTGCTGTTGACCCTTTACTTTTATGTGCTGCTATAATGCCCCTTTAGGCTAGAGCGCCAGCACAGAAAACTCAAGGGTCATCAGTAAGGCATGAAACTAATAGTTCGGAAACTGGCGTTTTAGGTTTTGCGTAGAGAGATGCTTATCAGTTGCTGTTTGTTTCTTTCTATAGCATTGGAAAAAAGATGACAGGCACAATTTGTCGTCCTTCTTTCTTTATTTCTTAGAACTGTAAGCTTTTGAACAAGATAGATTTGTGATTACAAGTCATCCAAGAAGTATTTTACCGTCAAATAGTAAGTTTTTCCAACAGGTTTATCTGAATCTATCAAGATGTTTGTTTAATTTTGAATGGTCAGTAATAAACATCACAACAACAAATGCTACTTATTGTTTGAATTATGGAAGTCTAACAACAAAGTACTAAAAAAAGCTATCGTGTCACCTTATAAGGATCTTATCTTAGAAGTACCTATGTAAAAAGCATGTGAAACAAATTACATAACAGTTTTCAATCCATGTATAATAGTTAAAGCGTTATAAGGATAATACAAAACTAAGAAACAAAACAACTGGTAACATGTAAACTACCGTGCAAAAGAAAGTAAAGCACTCATTTTCAACAGAAATAAAACAAAAATGTAGCATATGCAAGTATTTGAGTGAAGAAAGCTTAATAGACTAGCAGGAAAAGGACATGCACCAAAAGAATAACAAGTTCGAGGAACTATGATTTCTTAAAGGGGCAGTAGCACGTTTTTTGATAATTTTATATTTTAAAAGTTTCACTGCTTATTGTAAGTTATTGATAAGTGTATTATCTTGACAGTGTCAAAAATCTCATTGCACAAGCCAATCATCCATAGTCAGAGGACAAAGTATGAAGATTCACATAAAATCCATTGGCGGCCATTTTGTGTGAACACCTTTAATTCATTTCGTGTAAGAAAAAAGAATCGCATGGCTAAATTTACGTCATATATTTGAATTAGTACTGCTCCAATTAGTTTAAATACATTGTCTTTCAATTAAAACCATTTATTTTCATTTCCCTGACATCACCTTATATTACGCCTAAAAACGTGCTACTGCCCCTTTAAAACAACAGACATAAGATTTTCAGTTTTCAATCAGTCCAAATTCACATGTCACAGACCCCATAACTACAGTAGAGTTCATCAATATATCGTATGGGCACATTTGGCATCAATGCACATTGTAATGCGCTTTCTCGTGGCCCATGCTTAAATGTTTCCTGGTCTTTGTTCGTTTGGTATATTTACTTTCTTCAGCCCGGTAGTTAATAAATTAGGTAATAAAGTAAGCAAAGTGAATCAATTTAGATAAAACAGCTGATTAAGATCCACAATGCATAAGTGAACCAATGTTTCTGATTTCAGCTTTTCCTTTTATCATCTTATAATGTGCATGAATAAATCCATCATTTTTTTTCAATTTTTATCATTGTTTTTTATTAATCTTGACAGCTGACATTACGATATTTAATAAAAAGGTTTTTTAAGAAGGAAATATATGTATGACTATAAACCAAAATAATACATTATGTGCAGTAACGGAGACCTATAACCAGAACATAAGAAGATTATTGATATATTGATATATGTCAGGCTCAAACGACAAACACATCGTCTATTTAGTTAAGGGGGATCATGCCTCAAAGTAACTTGACAGACTATTGAATTCATTATCAATTGAAATCATTATCGCTTATGTTCAAATCGGTCGTCAACATGAGCCATGATCACATTAAGTAGACGCAGATAAACAAGGTTGGAATATAGATTTGTATGCGTCTCCCGATCGTAGTTCCTAACGACGTGAATTGCGCCTTGAGGAATGCCAGTTTCTTCACTCATTTTCTCCATTGCATCTGTCACTTTGCTGTTACTGTAGAGCGTGCGTAGATTCTTCGGGTTCTTCAAATCGGTTGCCATGAGATCGGGATGGGTGAGGATAAGATGCCGTGAAAAGTCTGAAAAAGGTATTCGATATTAGAGTCTTGTTTTAACAGAAATGATAAAACAGAGAATAAGGTCTTCCAACAGTTCCGATTCAGAGAATAGGAACAATTTAGGCCTGTTGTCTTTATATAATCCCAGGGACTATGACACTCATATTTAATGGACAATCATGTCTTCCAATCCTATACTACTATTTGTGTTGGTTAAAGTAGGTTAAAATGTGCGACGTGAGACGCATACCAGATCTACAATAAATAGTCCAACTCTACCAAAGACAATGCACACATCTTTTCAGATTTCAAGGTTTCTATCAGGAGTTGGATATGAAACAAGAATAATCCATGAATTTGAGAATAACGTAAAAGGAAAATATAGCAGTGTCTTGCTTTGATTACGTTAAATCCAAGTGGGGAAAGTTAAACCTCAGTGCTCAAGATTGCATCAAAATAAACTAGTGCTCAAAAGAAAGTATACAGCTGTTTGATCGGGCATAAAATGTAAACAAATAAAGGTATTTGTGAAATAGTTATTTATTCTTATAAAGTGTTCAAGTTTACGCTAGAGTATGGTACATACAGTTGTTTGTCCATAAAACATAGAACATTCAATATTCAATTGAAGATCATTGGTGTCAGATTGTAAATTTACACATGGACATAGATCACATAAAGTGTCATTCATCTTGCACAAGAGACCAATACCGAACTCAATAGCGAGTATGACCGCCATTGTCAATTATACAGGCTATAACCCGTCGACGCATTGACGACGTCAGGCGGCGAATGACGTCAGGGGTGATCCTTTGCCACTCCTGTTGGAGACATCGTTCCAGTGCTTGAACTGTCATAGGTGGCACTGTTAGTCTTCTTACTTGTCTATCCAGGTGGTCCCACAGGTGCTCAACCGGATTCATGTCGGGAGAGCATGCTGGCCATGGTAAAACAACAGTATCAGCGTTGTGCAAGAAGTCGTTTGTCAGTCTTGCGGTGTAAGGACGTGCATTGTCATGCTGGAAAACGATGCCTCTTTGCTGTTGGTGCATGAATGGAACGGCGACTGGTTGTAAAACTTCATCCCTGTATCTCCGAGCATTCATGTTGCCATGAATAACGACTAGCCTGGTCTTCGTATCCTTGCAGATCCCACCCCAAACCATCGCGCTACTATCTCCAAATGCTCACACTTGCTGAACGCAATTGAGCGCCATACGTTCGCCAACTCGCCTGTACACCCGATCTCGGCCATCATTTCTGTATAGGCAAAACCGACTCTCATCAGTAAACATCACACGTGCCCAATCACGCCTCTGCCACCGTCGAACCCGCCTGGCCCACATCAGTCGACGGCGTCGGTTTTGAAGGGTGAGAAGTACTCCACGATAGGGTCGACGTGCTCGAATGCCATATTTGCGTAGTCTACGGTACACAGTGTGTCGACTGATACGATGACCTAATGCCGTAGCAGCCGTTGACGTCGCCGTAACCAACCGGTTTCTCAGGTGAATAGTCCTTTAAGGTCGGTCTTCGGCGGGGGTTGTGACGTGTGGTCGACCGCTCCTAGGCCTGTCCGATGTACTGCCTGTCTGCCTTAACCGTTGCATCAATTTCACGACAGTTGCTCTAGTGCAGCCGAAGATTCTGGCAATGGCGGTGTTCGTCGCTCCTTGTTCTGACATTCCGACAGCTCTCTCTCTTTCAATCTGACTCAAACGTGGCATACGTTTGGTGTTTTTCTTACCACAGCAACCCAATCTAAATAAATTTAGATCAACAGGTTTAATATTTGGTCATACTGTTGATCTAAGATTGACCAGTGTGAGAGGTCGTCCGGTGACCTTTTGTATGCAAATAACGAATTCGCGATTTGATCAATCAAATTCGACATATGATAGCTTATGGCCTGTTCTCAATTACAGTGTGCATTGTGAACAATAGATCTTGTTTTTGATACTGATAATAAAAATATCAGTAGGTTGTCTTTATTTTGGTTGTATGAAACATTTTTAGATTTATGATTGACAAAAAATCACTATTTTAAAAATTATTTGGATGGAAACGAAAGAAATTAGTACAAACGAGTTTGATAAAAAAGGAGTTACCTCCCCTTGCATTAGGATTTTCGTAAATATTGACATTTATCATGCTCTATGTGATTATTATTCGCCACGTTAGTATCTGTTCGATGTGCAATCATCATTTGTCATTGACAACTAGCAAATACGCTAATCATTTTAAAATGAAAAAATATAATCTATTAGTACATCCAAGCAATCGGATTGTTCATCGAAATGGTCGTTCTGCTCCGCTCCGAATGACAGAGCTCCGAACATCATCCATTTCAAAAGATATGCTGCTGTTATTTAGATTGACAGTAACCCTAACGCTTCGGTTTGGCTGTTTTACACAGTTCATGTGCATGTTCATTTGGTGAGATTATGTCATTTTTCGATCTCAAGCAAAGTTCGTGCGATTCGTATTTTTTTCGATCAGTTTGTTGCCGCAAATAATGGGTCTACATGTATGTCAAATAGTTCGGTAAGGATCAATTTTTAATTTTTAAGTTTAGAAGATATTTTTGTATTTTCATGGGTGTATACTTTCTTTTGAGCACTAGTTTATATATGTATCAATTTCGAGGACCAATGGGTGTTTGATTTGTTGTTAAAGCAGTTCAAGAAATGCGTTACATTTGTTACATATGAATCCAACGAATTACATTTGAACCCAGCTTGACGAAAACTCATTCATATGCAATATGACGATGTTTCAAATTCATTAATATTCATGGAAACATGTCACTGAACTTATTAAACTTGATAAATTAAATGTCGTTTTAATCAATAACGATGAGGATTATAGGCCTATGGATGACAACTTCTTTAGTCATGTTAGGCGACAACGACACAAGGGGCTGTGTGTAGGAGAAGGGAAGTGTTTTGTGTGTATGCAAAGGCATCTTCACAACGTCACGGGCGAAACGAAAAAGTTTCTAAACTTTCCCATTCCTCCCTTGACATCATTGGCCGTAATTTCTGTGCTAGCATTTAAACCCACTGCACGGAAGTAGAATAGTCCAATCAGAAGACAGCATGTTAAATGAACCGATTTGAAAAAAATACTTTTGTATGCGTTTTACAAGGGAGAGAAACACTTTATTTGAGTGATTAATTAATGTTTGTCTTCTCTGCATTTTCGGTGCTCATCAAAAACATGAAAACAACCATGCGGACTGAAGCTTAAAATTAAATTTCACTCGGATAGTTTTGAAAAGATCGTCTGTTAGTATTTTGAATTTGTTCCGAATGTAAACAGCAAATTCATTGGCTATTGTTGAAAGAGCTGATAAGGGGCATAACTCGTGATCACGATAGGTGTCGCTGCTCCGGATCACCAGTTTTCTACCTTGTGAAGGCAAGGTCTAAACGAGGAGTTGCTCGATACGTTTTCATCTTGCCATGGGAAGATGATGCAAAGGCAGAGTAGGGTTGTATTATTGTGTAGGATAATCCAAGATAGTGCAGTACTTTTTCGTTGCATTGGTATGGGTAGAAATGAGGAGAGGAGTATGACTTTGTGTAGGGGAGGGATTGCATCTGATTGATTAGAGAATCAAAGCAGCTGCCTATGTCCGTGCTCACTTGGTAAGTAGTAAACCTATGTATTTATCATGTATCAAGCAGTTTCTTGGTATGGTAAAGCATGATTTTCAGAAGTATCTATCCTTTAACAGATTAGTGAAGCCAACTCTATTGTTCCTGTCAGTACTGTGTCATTTTGACTCTTGGTTCCTGAACAAATAATTGGGTAGACATTCCAGTTGTGAGGCAGAAGTCTATTATTCAATATCACCCATATAATCAACCATCATCTGTCCTGGAATGTCAAATATGGTGTGTTTTTTTGTGGTCAAGAAATGTGCTGTCCCAGAATAATTTTCAAGTTGAAACTAGAAAATTTGTGTCCATGGGACACAGATGCCCCCGCTAATAAAAAAGCGCTCAAAGTTTTCTACCATAGAATGTAAAATAAATTCAGAGATGAACACCTTTAGCTTTATTTAAGTTCAATCATCCATTAAAATGTAGAACATTTAAAATTCCAAAAATATAATATAAGTTGTACACCTTTAGGATACCTTTAAAGTATATTTGAAAGATCAGCATAGTCTATCCAGTACTTTTTGAGGAGAAGTGGATAAACAACATCCCTTATCATACCAATATGAGCTTTCACTTGCCCAAAATTCACCTAAGTTCAACATGTCAGAAATTTGAATCAAAAATTCAAAAATTCAAAAATATTGGGTATTCACACCCTTAAAATGCCTATAAGCCAAGTGTGCTATTTCAATTAAATCCATTGAACGGTTTTTAAGGATAAGTGGATAAACGATACCCTGTATAGAGTGGTTACGTACATATGGACAGACAACCGAGGGTAATCCAATATGCCCCTGCCATACTATTATATGGCGGTAAATACGTGCCTAGAATGCATTGGATTATACTAGCAATGATATATCTGAACCGTTTTAGACCCTGTATAGAATCTTACAATAACATGAAACTCAGAGCAAGGGATGTAGACCCCCTTCATGAGTCTCAAGAGTCAGGGATGTAGACCCCCTTCATAAGACTCAAGAGCAAGGGATGTAGACCCCCTTCATAAGACTCAAGAGCCAGGGATGTAGACCCCCTTCATAAGACTCAAGAGCCAGGGATGTAGACCCCCTTCATAAGACTCAAGAGCCAGGGATGTAGACCCCCTTCATAAGACTCAAGAGCCAGGGATGTAGACCCCCTTCATAAGACTCAAGAGCCAGGGATGTTGACCCCCTTCATGAGTCTCAAGAGCCAGGGATGTAGACCCCCTTCATGAGACTCAAGAGCCAGGGATGTAGACCCCCTTCATAAGACTCAAGAGCCAGGGATGTAGACCCCCTTCATAAGACTCAAGAGCCAGGGATGTAGACCCCCTTCATAAGACTCAAGAGCCAGGGATGTTGACCCCCTTCATGAGTCTCAAGAGCCAGGGATGTTGACCCCCTTCATGAGACTCAAGAGCCAGGGATGTAGACCCCCTTTAAGACACTCAAGAGCCAGGGATGTTGACCCCCTTCATGAGACTCAAGAGCCAGGGATGTAGACCCCCTTTAAGACACTTAAGAGCCAGGGATGTAGACCCCCTTCATAAGACTCAAGAGCCAGGGATGTTGACCCCCTTCATGAGACTCAAGAGCCAGGGATGTAGACCCCCTTCATAAGACTCAAGAGCCAGGGATGTAGACCTCGTTCATAAGACTCAAGAGTCAGAGATGTAGACCCCCTTCATAAGACTCAAGAGCCAGGGATGTAGACCCCCTTCATAAGACTCAAGAGCCAGGGATGTAGACACCCTGCTAAGACTCAAGAGCCAGGGATGTAGACCCCCTTCATAAGACTCAAGAGCAAGGGATGTAGACACCCTGCTAAGACTCAATAGCCTGGGATGTAGACCCCCTTCATGAGACTCAAGAGCCAAGGATGTAGACCCCCTTCATGAGTCTCAAGAGCCAGGGATGTAGACCCCCTTAAAGAGACTTAAGAGCCAGGGATGTAGACACCCTGCTAAGACTCAAGAGCCTGGGACGTAGACCCCCTTCATAAGACTCAAGAGCCAGGGATGTAGACCCCCTTCATAAGACTCAAGAGCCAGGGATGTAGACCCCCTTCATAAGACTCAAGAGCCAGGGATGTTGACCCCCTTCATGAGACTCGAGAGCCAGGGATGTAGACCCCCTTCATAAGACTCAAGAGCCAGGGATGTTGACCCCCTTCATGAGACTCAAGAGCCAGGGATGTAGACCCCCTTCATAAGACTCAAGAGCCAGGGATGTAGACCCCCTTCATGAGACTCAAGAGCCAGGGATGTAGACCCCCTTTAAGACACTCAAGAGCCAGGGATGTAGACCCCCTTCATAAGACTCAAGAGCCAGGGATGTAGACCCCCTTCATAAGACTCAAGAGCCAGGGATGTAGACACCCTGCTAAGACTCAAGAGCCAGGGATGTAGACCCCCTTCATAAGACTCAAGAGCCAGGGATGTAGACCCCCTTCATAAGACTCAAGAGCAAGGGATGTAGACACCCTGCTAAGACTCAATAGCCTGGGATGTAGACCCCCTTCATAAGACTCAAGAGCCAGGGATGTAGACCCCCTTCATAAGACTCAAGAGCCAGGGATGTTGACCCCCTTCATGAGACTCAAGAGCCAGGGATGTAGACCCCCTTCATAAGACTCAAGAGCCAGGGATGTTGACCCCCTTCATGAGACTCAAGAGCCAGGGATGTAGACCCCCTTCATAAGACTCAAGAGCCAGGGATGTAGACCCCTTTCATGAGACTCAAGAGCCAGGGATGTAGACCCCCTTTAAGACACTCAAGAGCCAGGGATGTAGACCCCCTTCATAAGACTCAAGAGCCAGGGATGTAGACCCCCTTCATAAGACTCAAGAGCCAGGGATGTAGACCCCCTTCATAAGACTCAAGAGCCAGGGATGTAGACACCCTGCTAAGACTCAAGAGCCAGGGATGTAGACCCCCTTCATAAGACTCAAGAGCAAGGGATGTAGACACCCTGCTAAGACTCAATAGCCTGGGATGTAGACCCCCTTCATGAGACTCAAGAGCCAAGGATGTAGACCCCCTTCATGAGTCTCAAGAGCCAGGGATGTAGACCCCCTTAAAGAGACTTAAAAGCCAGGGATGTAGACACCCTGCTAAGACTCAAGAGCCTGGGATGTAGACCCCCTTCATAAGACTCAAGAGCCAGGGATGTAGACCCCCTTCATAAGACTCAAGAGCCAGGGATGTAGACCCCCTTCATAAGACTCAAGAGCCAGGGATGTAGACACCCTGCTAAGACTCAAGAGCCAGGGATGTAGACCCCCTTCATAAGACTCAAGAGCAAGGGATGTAGACACCCTGCTAAGACTCAATAGCCTGGGATGTAGACCCCCTTCATGAGACTCAAGAGCCAAGGATGTAGACCCCCTTCATGAGTCTCAAGAGCCAGGGATGTAGACCCCCTTAAAGAGACTTAAAAGCCAGGGATGTAGACACCCTGCTAAGACTCAAGAGCCTGGGATGTAGACCCCCTTCATGAGACTCAAGAGCAAGGGATGTAGACCCCCTTTAAGAGACTCAAGAGTCAGAGATGTAGACCCAAGCAATTCTTGGTTCCTATAGGCAACCCTTTTCAAATCTTGTTGTAGTCTTCCTCTTATGTTCTGAACCACCAATATTTAACTAAAAACCCTCCATAATTTTCTCTTTTGTAATCATTAACATAACTTGACTTGTAAGTAATTCTTCGACGCTTGGATTTTGCGCCTTGTAGATGTAGACATCATATTCCCTAGCTGTCTCTGGATTATACCACCCGATTCGATACAAGTGTTGTTTCTTGGAGTCCAAGTGTATTAAATTGAACATCTTTCTTTATCGCAACAACAACATAGTAGAAGACCGACCATGTTGTTGAGGCAGCCTTCAGGTCCTCAAGTAAAATAAACTCATGGAAAATAACCACAACTGTGAACATTGATTCTAAACATATAGGTGGTTGATGGATTGTTATTGGCCATTACAATAATCGACCCTTATTTTGAAAAGCATTATCACCAAAGCAATTTCAAACCATCTATGTGGTGTACAGGGGAGGTCTTTCTTGAGCCTTTGGTGAAATCCATAAGTGTATTGTAGACAAAGTCTAACTAAGCTGTCTTGAAGTTCATTTGGTTTGACAATCAATGGGTTACTTCTAGGGAGTAGCTTTACTTAAATGAACTATGATATCTGGCAAAAAAAAGGCCCAAAGTAGAATCATCGTAAAGGAATCATCACAAATGAGCTTTGACAACAAACAGAAGCGGTCAACATCACATGTAGCATAAAGGCTCGTGATGTGGTACAAGTTACTGATCAAGGATCAATCGGGAGTCATCACATAAGTATACCTAGCAGGGTCTTGATGTTATAGGATAACACCTCAATGTAAGACATGTTTTAAGAAGACATATTTTGGCACACAGGTTCCCCCTCAGCCCAGGACTACCGGTTATAAACATTAAGGTAATAATGTACTACATGAAAAATTGCCATCTTTCCTAGTCAAACATACATTAGTACACCAATCATGAATGTCAAATATTTTCAAGCGGTAAGCTCAACGGTCTCGCCCTAAGCCTCCGCTCAGTGCTGAACCCCTCCTCCATAATGGGACCTTCAAGCTGCTACTATTTTCACGTCTTTCGTAGCGACTAGATGAACTCTCGTAGATTATTCAAAATGTTAAAATGGATTTACATTGATTGCTTACAACAAACAACATATTTTCATATTCACTTACAACCCTTCCCCGCAAGCTTGTTGACCACACCTAGCTGTCGTTTCATCTCCGACGAGAGCTCCTGGAACCGAAGGACTATCAAAACCATTGGAATGTCATTGACTTTCCCAGCAGCTGCCTCTTCTTCTCCTTCCGATGGCATTACTTCCATCAGATCATTTAGCTGGAAAGTAAGTCAAAGAGTATGAGACAAGCTGTTCTCGTTTTAAGTGACATGCTTAGATTCATAATTTGATAACTAACAACGCTTGTATGTGTTTATCCTTAGAGACAAAGTGCAAATCATTTAACAGAACAAAGCATTTATTACATACATATTTTTACATATTAATTGATATCTCATAGTAACACAGTTGACGCCTTTTTTATCATATGTGATATCATGTTTCTGAATACATTAGTATAACCAACATGTACATGACAAGGTCCTTTATCAGTTCAACGATTTCCTTCTGACAGTTTGGCCCTACGAGCATTTTTATTTTTTCTTAAGAAAACACTTCGAATCTATAATCTACAAGTTTTACAAAATATTAATCTCTCCGAATGACTTACCTGTGCATCAAAGGATACTTCCCCTCTCAGAATGCTGTTTAAACTTTCTGTCAACACGGCTCGTTCTTGGCGTAGCCCACACATATCAACGATTCGTATACCCTCGATCTCTCGAGACTTGAACTGAAAATACGGATGCACTTTGATGGAACCTGAATGATGCCCAGTCGATTAAAAACTAAAAGGTGTTTAGAATTATTCAAAATTAAATAATGTCATCGCTGGAATGCAATAAACACAATCAAGTACAACAATCATAACTAAAAAGTTTAACATATCTTAAAATCAAGCATAGTCAAATTGTTGAGATATATTGAGGCATTTCAAAAGTTTGTTATGAGAAGGAATGGTGTCATTAAGAAATCTCTCATTAAACTACAAGCAATAACTGTATTCAACAAACATGATTTGTATTTTTTCGTTGTTTTTAATTACTTAAGATTCATTGATTGAAATGGCCTAAAGTTCAAAATTTTGACAAAATACGTATTGTTATCTCTCGCAATATTCCAAGCTATCGTCTCACAGAAGCCCAAGAAGTATGCATCAAATAGTAACTTGACAGTCCAGCCTCTATCATCAGGGTCATTCGTTTTTATTGAATTGAATATTTGACCAATAGTCTTATTGTAAAATTGAAAATGAAGGGTTTTAAATTAAAAAAAAACTTGAAGGATCGAAAGGAGGGTTTGTTTCATAATGAATTGCAATTTCGAGTCCAACGGTGGGATTTAAAACAACTTGCAATTGTTTTATTATCGTTTATCACTTGGATATGATTTGATCATAATAATGTTTATCGAAAGGTCAACAGATCTGATTGAAATAGTAAATAGTAAAGCACATAAAATTGGTGAGTCAGGGAATTTGACAGCGTATCGATACATAAAAAAACATAAAAAAAGATGAAAGAGCGCCACAACGAAAAGTCCACAATCTTGCCAAACAAATCCAAGGTCAAAATGTTGCCTACAGCTAGAGAACAAGACCAATAGTACAACAATGTTCGGAACTAAATTGATGTGTACCACAACATTACAATTCCAGACAGTTCAGTTGCTGTCCAAAGCGTTGTAGGAAGAATGGGGAAGAACTTTTTATAAACTTTTCCAATCACTGCCGAAAGGATGCCCAGGTAAAACTGATGCAATGGTAGCCATACAATATACAGATTTCGATGCCAATTGTTCAGATTTCCCTTAGTCCAATTTGACGTCAGATTGCGAAATTTGGATTCCATAATTCCAAAACTGTCAATCAAAACAAAGCTACAAACGATGATAAGTGTATCACAAAATCTTACAGTCAATGGGACGAGAGGATAGAGCCTTGATGAGACTCATTAGATGCCGATCTTTGGAATCAAACACGTTAAGGCATAACTGGTTACTTGGTAGAGTCAAAATTATCTAGATTGTCGGTAAACTACTGCAGCATGATACAGGGCGAAAAGACCAATTAGGTATACCAGATTGTCTCAAGTTCGGAAAGAAGCACGACTTGCTTATTTGGTGTAATGAGTATGTTCGATGGAACATTGCGTCTTGGAGGGGGGGTAAATTTTTCTGACGAAACTAGGTTTTTTCTGCACATGGTTGACCATCGTACACGTGTTGAGAGTCAAAGACAAACAGTAATTGATCAATTTGGAGAAGAGTCTGTAAGGGTATTGGGGTGCATTTCCTTGAATTGTAAGACTGACCCCATTACCATTCATCGGTGCCAACAGGAGATCCTTGACGGGGCTGTCGTACCTCATCTTGATAACAGTCTTCTTGACACAAGACCAATATTCATGGATGACAATGCCAGGCCTGACAGGGCCTATGCTGTTATCCAATTTTGCCAAGACAATACAGTTTAGTCAAGTCATGGCCTCCCAAATATCGTTTGGGCAGCCGTTTCTGATATCGTTACCCCCTATCCAAAGAATTGACTACTGGCTTGCACGAGGAATGGAACAGAATTCCTCCGAATAAAATACGGAGTTTGATACAACGAATATGGCGGCTTCTGCAATCAGTCCTTCGTGTACATGGAGGCCACATTTAATAATGCTTGACTTTACTTGCGAAACAATACCATCCGTTCCGATGAACAGTGTGTTTGAATTATACTCTACCGGGGTCATAAAATGAGATTTCCCCCTAGTAATTAGGCCCCTCCATTCCCCCCCCCCCCACCCAACACACACACCATGTTGATAATGATGCCCAGGTACAAAAAGAAATATGGGTATTTTCCCTTCTCTGGACTCGTTCATCATGTTGATTTCCAAACACATGTTCGTGGATACACTCTTCATCTTATCATTACTAGAGACGGAGAACTTGACAAAGAAATCACTGGTGTTGATGAATCAATTCAAACTGCCCCTATTTCAAACCGCTCAGTAACCGTTCCTTCATAAGAACAATGGTTTAATGACAAAATCCGGGCTGCAAAACAATATAGGCATAAACTGGAGAGGCGATTGAGGTCATCTGATATGGTTGTTTTCAAAGAGATGGATTCCGCTCCGCCCAATGCTGCCAACGCCTTCCAGGAAAAGAAGAAGCGCAATTGAAAACTCTGATGACTGAAAGGATCTTTTTGTGATTGCAATAGACTTCTTTTCATGAAGCAGCCAAAGTCTTTGCCAACTTTGATATTTGATTCTTAATACGAAATGTTGAATTCATTATCTAAGTTCTTCACTGAGAAAATAAAACTCTTTGATCTAGCTTGGACAGTGGAACAGCGAGACCTACTACAACACTCTCGACGAGAGGCGCTCCTGAGAAACTGTCCTGATTTTAAGCAGTTCAGAAGGATGAAATATGGAAACTTATTCTGATTGTCAAAACAAAAACTTTGCTCCCTAGACCCATTACCGACTTGGCTTTTGAAGGATTGTTTGGAAGAGGAAGTTCGCTTGAAAATTGATTGTTTCGTGAATGTTCAGTCCGAGAGGATTTTGAGAGAGCAGTTGTTCATCCATTGCTAAAAAACCCACAACTGGATGCAGATGGATGCAGAAGTTCTTAAAAACTATCGACCTGTGTTTAAACTGACTTGTGCAACAAAATTACTCGAACATGCTGATGCTTCTCAACCAAACCAGTATCTGAAGAGTACCAGTCAATTGAAAGTGCCACAGTCTGCTTATCAGAAAGACCTCCTACAGGCTGTTGCTCAAGACTCTGAAGTTACATATCGCTAGAGCACACAATACGCCTTTCAGTTGTATGCATTTGTTACGCAGTTACGCATACATATCTTTCAAACCAAAAGACATATCTTCAGTCAACACTGCTTTTAGTGCACAGAAAACATCAAGACTTGGATGACAAGTTATTTCTTGAAGTTGAAAAAAGAAAAGACTGAGATGATTGTGATTACACCGATAGCAACTAGATCCTCTGAGAAGTTGTCAAGTTTGATATGTTAAAATCCCTATTGAAAACACACTTGTTTAAAGACAACTATTTTTAGACTATATATTTTCAGGACAGTTCATTGCTTTCAAGCGTTTTGAGCAGTTTACCATACTGCACTGTATAAGTTTATGATATTAAATATTATATCATATCAATGATATCGAATATCAACATTAATGAATGGGGAAAGTCTGCTTAATGGAAGTTTTCGGGGGGTGGGGTGGGGGGGTTGGCATGACTATGAGGGAAATGCCACTCTATAAACCCGGGACTACTTTGAGGGAGCTATCAGGTTGTTCGTTAAAGTTTGAAATATGTTTTTAAAAATGTGGGAATACTCTTGGTGCACCAATAACGTTATTTATCATATATCTAACAATACTATGGGGTCTTTTGCATGCGTGATAGAGGCAAGGACACAGCACCCATATTGCCGCCCGGTCTGCAAATCCATATCAGCCATATCAGACCTGTCCGCAAATCCATATCAATAACAGCCCGGGGGGACTTTGGGTTAGGGTTATCTCCCGTTGCAGAGTAACGTCATTTGCAGCATAGATCGTAAGTTGTACGTTAAATTCACCAAAAAAGGATGTTGTTGTCGCTTTTATCTGTCCTTTTTCTTTTAAAACACCAAATGATTCAATAATCTAGTAATTTGAATAAGAAGAGCTGCTCACAGTATCTTTAATATCAAACTTAACTCTTAAAAGCAGGATCGTTTTGTTACATCTTAATAGACTTACATTTCTTCTTGAAAACAATCTATCTTTATTTTTTTAGATCATTTTTAGAGAAAAAAGTTTGATATATGATAAAAAGGTTACAAAATGTCACTTTTCATATCATACCTAAAATCGGCCCTCGACCCATATCAGCACTCTGGCCTGCGGCCCTCGGGCTGATATGGGGGTCTCGGGCTAATATTAGGTATGATATGAAAAGTGACATGTTATAACCTCTAAATATCGAAGAATGATTCTTATGTTTCAATATCATATCAACAATTGATGATGGACAAATGTGGGTTGAAGCTACTCTCTGTAACAAAACTATTGTAAAACCTTCTTTTTCGATTCAATATGTCATTGATATACTTATAACAAAGCTCACGTTTTGTGTAAAGCTTTCCTCTCCAACACCCGGCACGAAAAGTTGAGGAACAACTTCTGAATCCTTCAGCGCTCCAAATAAACCGTTACATAAAGATGACTTGCCATGTCCTGAGGGTCCGAATATAAGGATATTCGCCCCAACATCCCTTTGCCTCAAAACCTTTTCCCTCAGACGCGCTGCTTCCTGAAATGACGATTTTGTCAAAATACAAATCCATATTTAAAGTATCGCCAGAAGAATGTTCGAAACAAAAAGCCCAATTTAAGCATTAACAGCATTTATTGGCCTCCGTTCATTTATTTATTTATTTATTATCTGATGGAGAGTCAAACGTTGTGAATAATTGCAATATATAAGGCTTTTATATATCAAGCAATCTATTCCCTACCTCTTTGGTCCATATCAACCCAATATCTCTTGGATGAGTCGGCTCCACAACCTGAAAGAAAATGAAATTCGGTTCAATTGTCACCTCCATAGAAAACGAACAGCCTAAAGAGTTTTTCCGTGAAGTGTTTAATAAATTTGAAATTACCTTTATAAACTTCAGAGGATAAAACATCATAGGAAAATCATTGTGAAAACGAAAAAAAATTATATTCAGTACTTACAGCCGGAGTTGGTTGATTTTTCTGGAATTTAAGTAAAAAAAATTAACATCTGCCATTACTGAACAATTAAACGATTGAATGCCAAGCTAACATGATAATCCAAGTGAAATCACAGATTTAGTTTAAAACATATTATTCTGTATTCTGTCCAAATAGCGTCAGCTCACAAATATTCTGTGAATGTTACCATTCATATGTTCTATATCCACCTGAATACTTTTCCATTCATTTAAGCAAAATGCATACCTGATGCATGATAGCTGACTACCATTAGCATGAAGAATGGATAAAAGTGTTCTAAACCAAAGACATTAGTGATGCTTTTAACAGATTAATATCTCATTTCATGTTCGAAAACTACACGTTTACAGTCTAATGTTGGAGGAAGCAGGTCGTATTTGTTTAGAAATACCTGAAGAAAATACAATACTGTCATGTAAACAAAGACGTCTTCGCCATGGTTATAGAGGTTGTTTTGGGAATGTAAATATCCTGCATTAGGAATGAACATTAATTGAGCCTTGGCGAGCTAAATACATGGTGTTTATTCCTAATGCAGGATATTTACGATCCCAAACCACACGAGCATGATAACTTCTTTATCATACAACGTCATTTTAAAATTAAATTCGAGAAATGCCTGATAATACTAGTTTAATAGTTGACGTTGTTTTAAGATTCGCGCATTGATATATGCAAATGAATAGAATAACTCTGACGGTGAATTGACAAAATATAATTCCTCCTTATATATGACATTATTATATGCCTTTTATTGCCGTTTGGGCTACTTTGTCACGACTCAAAAGTTTTGAAATTTTAAAAATCTATAAAATATGATGATTTTAAAAATTAGAAACATTTAAAATGGACTTTTTTGCGAACTGACTTTCTTTATTCTGTCGTAATTGGGAGGACGAATCAATCTTACCAAGGGGCAAGAGTTGCTTCCCTTTGCCTACGTGATAATGGCAGCTTGCGTTGAAACAGCGATTGAACGAACATTGATGGGGGAGAGCTAAACTAGATGATAGTCTGTGGATTTCCCAGTCCAAACTAAACAATATTAAAGTAAAGAACACCAAAGATGAAAAAGAAGTGTGGGTAAATGAAGTGTTTGAACATGAGACTTGAACTGCCTTTGGTACTGGTGAGTAAAATTGTTTGGTCGGTTTCATTCAACCCGTGATGACAGTTCTTTGGCACTACTAAGTCATGCAAATGGCTAAATATCCATGTTGTGTTGTTGTTATTTCTTAGATCAATAATGTCTATGCAATATATCATTCATATTGTACTGTCTCTCTCCGTTACTAAAGACATTCAAAATGTTAACGCTTGTGACGTCATCGGAATTTTCAAAAGAAGTTCCGACCTTGACCTTTGAAATTTGCATCGGCATCCGTATATGACCCTTAGCCACGCCCAACGGTTACCGAAAATATCTGTACATGTTGGCTTTATTATGCCGAGAACAATATCCATTGTATGATGAAAATTATTATCGAATGAAGTTTGTAGGATGCAATTGACTTTGGCTTTACATACCTTGGTCGTTCCTTGAGACCCAAATTTCCGTTGAGCGTTCTTCAAGTAAAAAAAACAAACATGAAGGAAAGGTTTTCATTTTATAATAGCATATTCTTGAAACTACAATTTAGAAGTTTCTTTTTTTAACAAAATTAAAATAATGTTTTAACTGAAATGCAAAATGACTCTCAGAAACCAATGAGTTGTATTTATCTTTGCATTTCTTAGCTATGATGGTTGATTTCTTAAACAGAAGTTATTATCAGTGCTAGTGTGACAGGGCAATGACGTTTTTAGTGGTTCCTTGGAGAGCTCACCGAGGTCCATCCTGCTACATCAGCGTATATGTCTCCGCTAATGCTACAACCTATCCCCTGATATCCTCGTATGGTCTTCTGTCGTATCGCTGACGGGTGGTTGCTCGGCGCTATTTATAGCCTGTCTGTTTTCAGTCAAACTATTTCGAACTCCATACACTGTTGTCTAGTGATGTCGCACGTGGAAATCTAAGAGCGTGTGATTTGGAGCTTAGCGGGAGACTGCAGTGAGAATCAGATTTATTATCTAATAGCACTCCTATTGGTTAATTTGAATCACGAGGTGAGCACGCGGAACGAAGCCAAGAAACTAGTTTGCCGCTATCACTGAAAGGGCATCAATTGATTGGCTTGCTATATATAGCGATACGACAGAAGACCATAGGAGGATATCAGGGGATAGGTTGTAGCATTAGCGGAGACATATACGCTGATGTAGCAGGATGACCGAGGTCAGGGGTCAGGAAACTGTACAACAGTTAGTGTCTAGTAGTTTACTGAGTTACATTGCATAACCCAATTTCTAAAAAAATATGAAAGTAGCCTAAGATGATATTCATTAATCAATTAATTGGCAATCTAATTTATAATTGAATTGAAGATGGAACGTTCAAAAAGGACATCTACATAATATGAAGAGGATGTGTACTAAATATCGTGTAGATTGCTCAAGCCGTTTCAGAGTTTTCCTTTGAAACGAGTGGGAACGCCAACCCGGACGCAGACGCCTACACGATCGCCTACGCCAACGCCGACATAAACTCAGCCAAAACCAATGGCTGCGTTCGTTTTGCACAGAGTGTGTTGCACCAGCGATGAAATTCTTCATCGAAAGACCATAGTGGCACTCTCGTGTGAACTTACGAGTCACTCGATGTTTCTCCTGCTAAATCAAGGAGGGAGGTGTCAGAGTAACGGAAGTACGTCAATTGACACGGAGTTTATAACATACCCAAGACTTACTTCTAAAACTGTTTTAACCCATTCACAACAATCCTATGTGAGGTTTACATTTGTTGAAGTAAAAGTATAACGTATCAGTAGTTTCAGATCATTGATACAGTGTTTGTGAACAATTCAATTTTCGGCAGTATTGTTTACAACCAGACAAAAAAGTGTTGTTAGTGGCATCCGAGCATACGCAAGATTACACTCGAGTGAGTCAAAAATAAGGTAGCCAATATGTCTCCCTACCCTTTAGGCAGAGACATAACAAAGGTCTTCTAGTCATTGCAGCCCTTCTAAAATATATGACTTAAAAATGTGTTGCTTTAAACTATACATATTTGACTTGAAGTTTCTAAATAGTTGTGTGGTTTGAGTAGCATTACGTCTGGAAGGTGCAATTGATGTATTTTTACTCACCCAAGCCGGTGGTTGTGTCCTTTTCCCTTGCGGAGTCCTCTGGATAGAAAAAAAATGACATATGTTACCATTCGTAATTCAAACCATGTTAAAAACCGAAACCCTATAGCAGATACAGAATTGCACAGTGCATTAAATAGGTTTTGGTTTTCTGCACCAACAGTTTCAAATTAAACCCACGGGCAAACAAAATGCTGGTTTCAAAAACAATGACAGAATTTGGATTGAACCCCATTCACATGATTAGATACTACAGTAGAACACGGATATAGCGAACACGGATATAGCGAACACAGATATAGCGAACAGTCGGATATAGCGAAAAAAAATTCAAGTCCCGTCCCTATATAATATCATTAATATTATATTCGTATAGCGAACACCGCATATAGCGAACAAAATTCTTTGGTGCCTTGGAGTTAGTTATATCCGAGTTCTACTGTATGTAGAAAAATATTATCAAAAGGACCAAACATTTCTGCTGCAGAAGTTTAAGAAACTTCTTTGGTAAATAACTAATGGACGAAGATGCCTTCCTTTGCCCCGGCTGGTTTTGTATTTGATATTAGTGGACACACTGTAAGATTAAAATGGTTGAGCTTGATAAGCGCAAAATGTTGTTTGGACAATTTGAAATCAACATAAACTGAAGTAAAGGATTGATGAATGGGAACCATGGCTAGCACCACAGTCAGAACAAGTGCCATCTAGTCATATGCATTGGATACACTCTTGATACCATCGTGTTCCCTATTTGTTAACTTCTCAATACTATAGATTTCACAATTAGTATTCCAAAAGTCTAAAGTCATGACCAAAATACGTAAATTTCCTTTAAATATCAAACGCATTACAAAAAATGTGCTATAATTTAGTACAACTAGTGAATGGAACCCTTCCTTAGCATTGTATCATTAATTTACCATAAACAGGAATGCAACGTTTGACATCTGAACAGCGAGAAAGAGCGAATGCTGCAGGCCGGTTAAAACTCGGACCAGAGTTGCTAAAATAATAAATGGCCACAAAACCACAATCAAGAGGATGGTTAGACGTCTTAGAGATACTGTCTTGACATCAGACAGACCAATAAAGTTGAAGACCATGGATAACCATGGCCAAAGAAGACGGGTTATTGCGCTTTTTGCGCACGCTGCACCTATGTTATAGAGTCCTCAAGGTGACGTCATCAGCAAGAGATACGTTTCTCGGACATATTGTTTTGCAAGCATATCGACCCTTGAGGGGAATGACCTTGACCCAAAAACATCGAAATAAGGTTGACTTCCAATGCAAAGGCCTGGCAAATACAAAATTAAGATAGACTAATTTTAACTGTTGACAGTAGGCTTCATGTGTATAGTGCTTTTGGTCGATTGTGAGTACACAACCGTAGAGGCGAGCATACATCAGGGTGCTGCGTCCAAGAAGTGTAAGACCAAGACCAACCTTGAAGTAAAAATGGTAACCTCAATTTCTAATATTTATATCAGCCAGTTCCGTACACTAGTGGTTCTTCCATTCATGCAGAACAATCCAAGACTGCTGCTTCAACAGGGTAACGCCATCCCGACCACTGCATGTTCTTCCTTGGCCAACCTTATCACCTGACCTGAATCCAATTGATCACCTCTTAAACCATCCTGGGAGACGAATTCGACAACGTTAGCATTCTCCATAGGACTGTCAGACGCTGATGCAGGCACTACTAGAAGAGTTATTGAAAGGAGACCGTTTACCTACGCTGTACGACGCCATGTTTGGTGTCAGAAATGGGCATACTCAATATTGAGGATTTTCACTAATAGTATTCCAACAATCTCAAGTCATGGGTAAAGGCGTAACTGATTCCCTCTGATATAAGTTCTTAACTTTGTTGACGAACCTTAGTAGCTCTACATTTTCATAGTGTCTGTGCATTTGATTATTGTTTTTTAGATTATTATCAAATGACATCCTATTTTTTGGCAACTAACCTGATTTCAAAACTAAAATCAGACATTCCTTTGTGCATGGTTCGCACTGCAGTCCTGTGAAGACATATGAAAATGTGTTTCTTTCAACACATGTACACTTATACATATTTGACTTGCAGTTTCTAAATAGTTGTAAGGTTAGAAGAGAATTTTGAGGGTGCAATTGATGTAAAAATTACTCACCCCAGCCGGTGGTTGTGGGCCTTTCCCTTGCTGAGCCCTCTGGTTAGAAAGAAAATGACATTCGTTACCATTCGTAATCCAAACCATGTTAAAACCGAAACCCTAAAGCAAAACCAGAACCGCTCAATGCATTTATAAGGATTTAGTTTTCTGCCCTAATAATTTCAAATTAAACTCGCGGGCAAACAAAACAGCACTTTCATAAATATTGACAAAATTTGGATCGAACTCGAGACACAAGAAAAGATACCTTGAAGAAACATATTCACAAAACGCATCAAACATTTCTAATGGGGGTCGTGGCGAATCTGCATCGTGAATAATCGCAATTGTTTCCTGAAACCTTAATGTTGCTGCAGAAGTTTAAGAAACTTCTTTGGTTAATCAACGATTGAAAAAGATGCCTTCCTATGCCTCGGCTTAGAGTATTTTTAATATCGAACGTCAGCTTCCTCAAAAGGACTGACAGACGCTGACGTATGCACTACTGGAAGATCATTGTGAGCATATTAGTTATGGTTAACAACACGGTTCGTTTCGAGGAGATCCTTTTCTTAGTCGAGAGGCAAAAAACAAGTGACATTACATACAGAGAATGAGTACTCGCCATTTGTGTCTGTAGTATTATCCATTATCATGATCATTTGACGTTTAAGACGTGTCAAACGTCTGACATCATCCGGGCACACCGTTTTGGTGACAATAATTGACTTAACCTTGCAGTTGCAGATGAAAATGTCTGAGGTCTTTAATCATGACCCGTTCCTAAAGAGAAAAGACTCGTAATATCGAGTGACTTCATGACACGACAGCCCTTAAAGAAAGTTGAAAATTCGGATACTTCAAAGACGGCAAACGTTTATGAACAAAAGCTAATAAACAACAACCATAGTAATGTCATTCAAAGTGGTTATAAAATATACGCACACAATTTAAAGAATAAGACAATTGTGATAATAACGCCCCGAGTTTATTACCTATTTACCTATGTTTATATGTTCCTACTTACTTGTTCCTCCAAAGAAGATTTCAGTTGTTTCAGTTTTGCTGTTTCCAATTCCATCTCGTTTTTCTGAAATAAGATGTAGACTATTAAAGAGAAGGTTGAGCCAATGCTACACATGGAATAATTTTAAATGATAAAAAGTAAAGTAATATTAAAATTTTTAGTTGGGATGAAGGCTAATAAGCTTGTATTGATATATGTTCTTCGCCTTTGTTAGAATACTTTGACCTATATTTATTTTTTAAAATCCCCTTTGTTTATGAATTTCGTGTGTTTTTGTGTGCGACAGGATCTCAATCATGTGGTTAAAATTGGCCACTTACCATAGAACAGTGCAGACAATAACCCTTCATGCATAACAGAAATAATTTAGAACGCTCTTTTATATTACACCATTTTTTTAATATTTGGTTATGTATAGTTTGCCAAAGATATTGCAAATTTTCATTATTTTTGGTCCATAAGTAGCGGTTTATTGAATTCCTCAGTATTTATATCATGAGTTTTAAGATTTACGCATTTCAAAAGTTTTACATCGTCTTCAACGTTTTTTGCGAATATGAAGTTAGAGGCCTAAGGTTATATACATGACCTTGAAGATTCAATGCAATACCATTCATGTGTTGATGGTAAATCTCTTGTTGTTTGTAAGATGTGTAATAGCAGTACTAAGGAAAATAAATTCCATTTTATTTTGAATGAAATGAATATGTAACAATTGGAATCATTATATACCGATAAACCGATTGATTTCGTAGGTCTAATGATGTAGGACTATTGGTAAGTTCGTTTAATCTCCCATCCAGTCTTTATATGATAATTTTAAATCTCGTTTTATCTTATATCTTTTTTCCATCATAATCAAATCAAGGGCAAAAGGCATTCTAGTTTCTTTCCAAATGCCTGTCAGATAATACTTCTAAATATGTGTGTCAGTTGGTCTCCTCAACAGAAAAGAGGAAGTAGAATGTGCAATCTAGGCAGTCTGTGTCTCTGCAAAATATCTATAGGTCGTTATTCAAAGGAACCTACCTTTGCATCTAATTCTTGTTTCAGTTTTTGCTGTTTTAATTTTTCTTCCTCAATCTCTTTCAACTGAAATGAATTGAATAAGGTTAATGCGTCTTACAAATAAAAACCTGATATACATGTAAACAAGAAATAGTTTCAACGTTAACAACGTATGGGGAGGGGATTATTATAGTACGTTTTTGGTTCAACGTCATTATTTCATACCTACCGTTGATAATTCACAATAAGCCCTGATACCCTATATCCCAAATCTCCGACAAGATATTACACAGAGTAAGAAACGAGTTAACTCCCTTCCCCTGACCCGCCACCTGGTGGCCAAACCCCGGATAATCATTGCTTCTTCTGGAGGGTAGAAAAAGACTGAATCGAGCAGAGGGAAGGACGGGCGGGCTCTGATGATTGTGAATTATCAACGGTAGGTATAAAATAATGACGTTTAACCAAAAACGTACTATTATTTACTATACCATCGTTGATAATTCACAATAAGCCTGAATGCCACAGCTGGAGGAGGGTGCGATGAGGTAAGAGGAAGGCGAGATAACTCTCTCATGAAATCATGGGAGTTGGTGGCCCCAACCCGTCATAAACTAACCCCCTTGCTTGGGGTGAAGTTAAATAAGCGGAGATCAGCTACACCCACAAACCTCGCTGTGTGAGGGGGGTTAACTAAGACCGCAGGGGTCGCCAACTAATAAAAAGACAACAAACACGCAACTGATGGTACAAAAGAAACTTTAATTTGTACAAACAAAGTTAGCGAGGCGGAGGATGGCTCCTGCTGTGTGGAGCCGAGGGGATCCGTTGTTGGGCGTAAACTTGCGCCCCCAACCGGTTCACTCCCTCTAAATCCTCCGTGGAGATGTCACGTAAGTAGTGGTTGGCGAACACCAGGCCTGAAATCCAAAAGCAGCCGGCCATGATGTCCGCCACCGCAAAATTATTGTGGAGGGCCATCGTAGCGGAGATGGCTCTGATCTCGTGTGGGTTGGAACGCGCGGGCGGGTCTAGACCAGCGCCCTTGTACGCGTCCAACACCGCTGACCGGAGATAAACACCAAGTTGCCTCTTGTCTATTTCTTTTGTACTCGTCTGGGAGTGGGACAGAAATAGCCTCCGTCTCCCCTGACGTAGCGTCTTTGTCCTTTCAGTGTAAACCCGGAGGGCCCTCACCGGGCAGAGGAGGCGATTCTCCTCATCTGTAGGGTCTATGGTACCGGAAATGGACGGTAATGAGAAGGTTCTACCCCTCTCGTCTGCAGCCTGGTTTTTGCAAATAAACTCAGCCGCTAGTCCCAGAGTGGCAGATCCCCCGTCTCTCACATCAAAACGTAGGAGGTCCGCCTGCAGAGCATGAAGTTCTGACACCCTGGCTGCGGACCCCATTGCGACTAGAAACGCTGTTTTGATGGTGAGCCGGAGGACAGTCGTCTCCGCCAACGGTTCGTAGTGCTCGGACCTAAGGTGATTAAGCACCACCGAAAGGTCCCACTCTGGGGGCCTGAGTTTCTGCCGCCCGTCCACATTCCGGTATGTTTTCACAAGTTCTTTGAGAACTGAAATATCTATTTTCGGGTCTCGCTTGCGGAGAACGGACATAATCGCCGCCAGGTTGGTATTTATAGATGAGGCCTTAAGCCCCCTCTTCTCACGCAAGTACACAAGGTATTCGGCAACCTGAGGGACAGTTATTGCCTGAATGTCGTACCCCTCCTTCACGCAAAAGGTTGCGAAGGACCCCCACTGGAAGTCATACAACTTCCTAGTAGAAGACCTCTGCGATGTTGCCACCGCATCAGCGACGGATTTGGAGAAACCTGCCCCCGTCAGACCCCTTTCGAGACAAACCAAGCGTTAAGCTGGAGAGCTTGGGGGTTCTCGTGAACACGCCCGCTTGGTTTGCTCATCAGTAGATCCCATCTCAGAGGGAGAGGGATAGGGTCTAGGTGGCACGCCCTTCGAAGGGGTACGTACCAGGGTCTGGCTGGCCACAAAGGTGCAATCAGAAGCAGCTTGAGAACCTTGGTTCCCTGGACCTTTGCAACTACTTGGTTCAGGATGGCTGGTGGGGGATAGGCGTAGGCAGCCATCCCTTCCCATTCTAACGCGAGCGCGTCTAGTGCCCACGCCGAGGGATCCGGTACTGGTGAAAAGTATGTTGGCAACTGGTGATTGAGCCGAGTCGCGAATAGGTCTATGTGCGGTCTTCCGAAACGCAAGCACAGACTCTCGAACACTCTCAGGTGCAACATCCACTCCGTTGGAGGAGGTTTGTCCGGGCGAGACAAGGCGTCCTCAAGGACGTTCTTGGCTCCCGGGATGTGCACCGCTCGGAGAGAGAGTTTGAGACTGTCTACCAGGCGAAACAACTCCGTCACCAATTGCAGAATTGAGTCTGCTTTGGTGGATCCCTGTTTGTTTATTGCCCAGGCCGCCGCTGAGCTGTCTGTGTGGACGCACAGGATTTGCCCCTGCAGGCGGCCCGACCAATGACTGATCGCCAGTCTTATGGCATCTAGCTCGAGGGTGTTTATATGTCGCCTCGCTTCCGCTGGCGACCACACACTCTCAGTCAAACCACCGAGGCAGACACACGTCTCCCGAGAGCTAGCCTGACCATAACAAAGATGGCGGCACCCATGCAAGCGCTAGACACAAGTCTACCTAAGGCACTAGTTGCAGCATTTAAACCCTGTTTAGGCTACCTGGTGGATGACTACCATCTTCACAACAACAGGGAGTAGCCACGCAAGTGATAACAGCCAAATGGACACCATTGACCAAACCACTATCGAGGCAAGTGCTATCACTTCAAACCCAGATCAACTAACTACAGAGAGGAGCGTGAGAGAAGGCCCGACACCAACTCTCACAAGCACCTCAACCACCCAGGCTGTCGTCGCCGCACCCCCAGCTACTCTAACCCTACCCCACGAGCAGCTACCAGCCGCTGACGTCAGGGAGAAAGCGGATCGAAACCGGGATCGAGAGGGGCAAACGGATCCAAATCTGCACTCCACACCTCTCCGTGACGTCACACCAAAAGCGGCTCCAAATCTCACACAACAAGCGGATCGAAAACCAGCACAGCACACTAAGCATCCAGCCAATCAAAGGCCAGCTTCAACATCTAGCTCCAATATCGATCCAGCCAGTGTCTTTCACCTCCACAAAGGAGAGTTAAATCACCACTCAAACCTACAACTCAATCACGACTTGAATTTATTGCCCAATGCAATCTACCAACCGACTACTTGCAAGCTTACTCTCAATGTAAAAAATACAAAGTAATCCTACCACCAATCAACATGCAAAGGGACCCAAACCACTTCAACCTTAGTATTATGAAGAGAGATACCCAGGAAGCCTTTAACTTCCCTATCAATTCACTTAACGTCATCCACAAGATAGTCACAGTAGGACAAATCAAACTCTACGGCAAATTTGACAAACTCTTCTTCCCACTTCACAGCGACTTCCTGATACAACTTACCTCCAGCTACATCTCACACAAGGGACTCAGGGATTCAGATGACGAAAACATCATCGAAGAACTTTACAGCAAATTTAACTGATAAATCACTATTCTATGTCCATCTATCACAAATATTATAAAAGCATGTAATTATTTAATAAACAAAACCGGCGCTCCCCCTCTCGCAACGCCCACTTCGCACCACCAACCAAAAGCGGGCCTTGCCTTCAGCTTCCAACCTCCCTAAACTTTACTCTTACCTTTCCTATTTTATATCTATTTGGAAATGCCTTCTTTTTTTCGGACTTTTAACTTTTAAAAAAAATATCACCCTCTTTTATTTTTTAGGGACTTAACCATACATTCCAAAACTACACTTCTTTATTTTTTTACTTTTATTAATATGGCTTACTCCCCGTCGATGAGCAGGGCAAAAGCCCAAAGTAGACGCTAAACACTGTATACACACACACGCTGGCGACCACACCCCCGATGTCTGACTTGAGTGAAGGTGAGCTCCCCACCCTTGGGTGGAGGCGTCTACATACAGTTGTGCGGTTGCTGGGGGGCGCCTGAGGGGCACTCCACCTAGCACATTGGTCTCCCGCTGCCACCAGGAGAGATGGTGTCGCAGCTTTGGGGGGAGGTGGAAGACGTGGTGACATGACTTCTCCCTGACATGTTGGTTGACAAAGATCTGAAGGGGTCTGAGTTGCAACCTTCCTCTTGTGGTGAAGTGTTGTGTCGAGCTCAGAAACCCCAACAGTCTCTGCCACTTGCGAAGTGACAGGGGCTCTTGCAGAGCTAATTGCAGAAGGTCTTTGTACCGTCCCATCCGCTCCGTTGTCACAAAGGCTTTGTATTGCACAGTGTCAAGACGGGCACCTAGAAAAACTAGTGCCTTCGTCGGTTCTAGGTCTGACTTGTCGAGATTGACCAGCCAGCCCAGACGCCTGAACACTGCAATCACAAAATCCCTCTGTGTCGCTAGAGCCAGTGTGGGAGCTGTTGTGACTGAACCCGTCGTCCAGGTACATTGCAAACTGCACATCGTGACTGTGCAGGTACCGGACAATGGGTTGGGTCACACGCGTGAATAGCCACGGAGCCGATGATATCCCGAACGGCAGGACGTTCCACTGAAAGTGGCGCCCCTCCAGAACGAATCGGAGGTATCTGCGATCTCCATGAAAGATGGGGATGTGCAGATAAGCGTCATGAAGATCTAGGGATATCATCGAGTCTGAGGGCTCCAATAATTGCATTACTGACGGCACGGTCAAGAGTCGAAAATATGGCGGCCGATCTAGGAAGGAGTGGTTGAACTCCTTCATATCGTGGATCAGCCGCCATTTGTTCGATTCCCGTTTTGGTCTGACGAAGACAGGGGAGTAGAACCCTGGAGTGAGGTTCTGGAGCGAGAATTCCTCCACCGCCCCCTTGGAGATCAGAGTCTCCACCTGAACCAAGGTCAATGCGAGCCGGTCTGGCTCTAACTGGCGTTCTGAAGGCGAACAGGGCTAGGTCAGAGGGGGGTGGCGTACTATGGGAATATGGAACCCTCGCTCCAGTACCTTGCAAACGAATTCGTCTAATCCCAACTGTCTCCAGTTGGCCACAAACCGTGAGAGGCGCCCTCCCACCGGCCCCTCCCACGGGGAGACTATCGGCGGAGGCAGCTCCGGAGGAACCCATGAGTCATTGCTTCCTCGGGGTACCTCCGTAGCCACGTCCTTTGCCACGCTGGTTCTTTTTTTGGGTCCGTTTGGAAGAGGGGCCGCCATGAAGGTTCTTGACGACCCCCCACTCGAAAGGACACACCGCCAGTCTTAGAGGAGTTGGAGGGTGTGGGTGTGCCGCCCCTCTTCTTCTTAGGCGTCGTCACTTGGGACGAGGCTCTACCTCCGCCGGCGGCAAGTCTGTTAGTGAGCTCTTGTTGCTGATTCTCTTGCCGAAGACGAAGGGCCCCTGCGACTTGCCCGTCGAAGAGAGAGGAAGAAGTGCTGGGAGCTTGTCGCAAGCGGTTCCTTATCTCTGCCGAAAGGTTAGTACGGGACAGGAAGCCATCACGCCTGAGGTTAGTCACCCCAGCCGAGATGTGGGAAGCACTTAACATCACCTGGGCGATGTTTCCAGCCACCGAAGCCGAAACCGCGGTACAAGGCTTTGGCTCCACTCTCCATCCCTGCGTCCTTGGCAAACATGGTCATCGCCTGACAGGCGTGAGCCATGGAGTTGGCCAGACCCAGAATACTTCTGGCCTCCTTATCAATGTGTGCGAGGTGATTATCTGACACTTGAAGGGGCGGCCACTCGACGTATGTCATCGTCCAAGGCAGGGGGAGAGAGAGGGATAGGTGACTGGAGGACGGGCAGAGAAGAGCGTTGTTTGTCCGCAAGGACCAGGGGGGGCAACAGGCGACCTGGTGCCGCTGCAGTGACATTGGTGTCAAAATCCTTACCCGCCGCCTGGAGTAAACTGTGAGCAGGTAGCGCCACAAATCGTGGACTGGGTAGCTCTTCCTCCGCACAAAACGTCTCCAGTCTGGCTTGTTTGTCGGAGGACGGCTCGTCTTCCACCTCCTTGACTTGTACCTGACACCAAGCAGCAATTGCTGTCAGCCGTTCTCTTAAGTCAGGAGTGTCGTCTGCTGCACCCTCGGGGGTAGAAGCTGTCGAGGGAGGGACGCTAGGCGTCTCCTCGACCTCGTCAGTCCCCTGACCGTCCCCCCGTGATGAGCCTTCTGGGTCCGAGGAGGTGGGATCTGGTGACACGACCACCACCCTCCTCGCACGTTTGTGTGACTCTGTTGAAGTCTGAATAGACGTTGTCTCCGAGGGCGTCACCACGTTTAGCCTGGTGTCCAACATAGAGGACACCAGTCTCTCGTCAGTGTAGATGAATCAAATGGAGGAGGTGAGGACCATCTCGACCTCTTCTTCTTGTGCTTTCTCCTCCTGCTCGACGACCGTCGTCGTTGAGGGAAGGAGACATCGTCCTGGGAGACCTCTTTGATAGGCGACCCCTCCACACCACTGGGGAGAGGTGAGGCGACCTCGACCTGAGCGTCCGAGGAGAATTCGGCGATGCTCGACCCCGCCGGCTGGAAGGGGACATCAAACTCTCTCGAGTCCTCCTCAATGACTAAATCTGAGGTAGGAGAAATGCTAGGGGGGACGGAGACGATAGACGCTGCTGTAGAAGAGCGCTTGGCTTTCTCTCTGCTCCTCTGCTGAGTCTCACTCTTTTTGACAGAGAACCGATAGTTCCTGTGTTGTTCTGAGGAGAGACTGGCGCACTCCTGGCATCTGTCATCTTCTGGGCACAGATTGCGACATAAACGGCACAAAGAGTGAGGGTCATAGAGCCCTGACTTCTTTTAACCGCAAGCCCCGCAGAAGGAGGAGTAAGGAGACGCCATCCAAATCTGAGACGAGTCCTAAGACACGTGACGACTAGCAGAGAGAAAAGGTGGCCGACCTAACCCTCGACAGTCTAGTCCCACTTGACGTCTGACGATACAGACGACAGCGTATGAAACTCCACAAGACACACAAGAGTCGAAGACCACAGAAGTCTGAGTCGAACCGAGACGAGGGGTGTGATGTCTTGAGACGAGCTCACACACGACATGACTCACAAGAGACAGCAGAAGGCCGACACGCCTTAATCAATCTCAAGTAAGCACAATGTCGCAAGGGGATATGCGATATCGCCTAGAGAGTCAGTAAGCCGCCAGAAGGAAGCGTCTAGCTGACGCAATATCGTCAAGAGGCGAGGCGATGTCAGACGATAGGCTCCCACCCTAGCGCTAGACGAGACGCGACATGCAACACGTCTCGACCCTAACAGAAGGAAGCGTCTAGCTGATGCGATATCGTCAAGAGGCGACGCGATGTCGTCCGAGAAATCCTATGTCGTCTAAGGGTCGAGACCCTAGACGATATGGCGCTCTATCAGACGATAGGCTCCCACCCTAGCGCTAGACGAGACGTGACACGCGACACGTCTCGACCCTAACACCGGGCGGGGAACACCCCCTAAGCCCAAACTCAACAGACGGCGACTACCAGACGACACGTCAGGCAAGAGACAAGCAATGCGATATCGCTAGGCGATATCGCACGCAAGAGTCAATCACCAGCAGACGAAAGGTAAGACAGCGTCAGTAACTCTAGGCGGGAAGCGCCACTAACTCCAGCTCACACCACGCGCGGGTGTAGCTTCCGATCAGGTGAGTATGCCAACCCGGCAGGCAAGCTACCACCGAACCGGCAGGAAAAGCACGTGCACGAAAGGCACGTGCAGTAATTGACAAGCAGAGTACCAAGCTAGTCAACTAGGCAAACAAATCTTCTCAGCCGCAGCGAACTGCAAGTATGCACACAACCGTATAATTACTTACAAGGAAGCAATTAGCACTAGTAGTGAGCAAGAACTCACAATAAAGGAGTTGAAAAAGAGCAGAATTGATTTATTAGGTCAGAGACTGAGAGCTATCAAAACGCATGACTCGTTTCAATGAGCGACAGAAAAGCAATGATTATCGGGGTTTGGCCACCAGGTGGCGGGTCAGGGGAAGGGAGTTAACTCGTTTCTTACTCTGTGTAATATCTTGTCGGAGATTTGGGATATAGGATATCAGGGCTTATTGTGAATTATCAACGATGGTATAGTAAATAATATGTCTTTTTTTCTTTCCGATTCATATATAAATGTTATCTCTGATACTTACACTGTATAACACCTTATTTAGATTATCATAGTTTTTCTATCTCATGAATGTGGTCGTTCTGACACAACAGCGTATGAACAAGTTATTTGTCAATATGAATATTTTCAATTTGTATCGCTAATACTGATACATATCAAAATTAATAACTTAAGACGCCCTCTGATAATTTATTTTGATCTTTATTTTTTTCAATCGGTTGTCATTCGAGAATTAAAACCACGAAAAGACCTAATCAACCCCAAAGCTACGACATGATACTCTGTAAATAATGACCCAGTAAGATAGAGCCATAAGTTCAAACTCTGTTATTGTATCTTATATTCCCATCATTATTATTATTAATTATTATCAAAAAACAAAAACAAATTACAATTAAATTATGTTTACCTGTGCTTCAAACTTCTTTTTCAGTTCATTCTGTTTTTCTGTGTCCAACTTTATCTCTGTTAACTGAAAAGTATAGATTATTAACGAAGTGATTGAGCAAAACAGGAAGATGACGTATTGGTTGAAACATAAAGAAAATATTTGTTTGTATCAGGCAGTGAGTGAAACAGGATTGTATTCCCTGTACTTATTAATCCGTAGAATTCTTTGATAGGTATTGTTACTCTACATTTTGATTACATAGCACCAAATAAATAATCAGAAATTTTAGTGTTTTGTTTTCTTAACAAAATGACTGGAACTCAATTCATATTGATTCGTAAGTGATTTTATTTAGTCGAGTAATGGTGGTCTTGTGTCTGTCGGGAATGTTTCAATGTGAAATAAATAGCCAAAAATATTCTATATTTTCTGTTTTTCGGATTATATTTTATATATTTTCAAATCGTTGTCGAAAAGTCGGGTTGACAGTAACAGTAACAGTCTTGTGCACCTTTGGAAGTCGGAGCTCAGTGCAATTGGGGTGTTGGCGACATTTTTAATCTCGAAACCTTTTTTTTAAAACAAAGAAAGAAGTTGTGACACAAGCTACTTACTTGTTTTTCAAAACTGTTTACAATTGTTTCCTGGTTTTTCTTGGTAAGTTCCACCTCTTGTAACTGAAACAAAACAAAACAAAATTTGTTTTGTTGTTTTGTTGAGTGATTTAAAACCTAATTCCAATTTTAATTTAGTCCAAATGTATTGATTTTAGTGATGTGGTTCTCTGAAAATATATAACGTTGTTTAAGTGTTGACTTTTAACTGATAAACCTTAGGTTGAAGCCATGAAAGAATCTATCATGTATTTACACAATGGTGTTTTAGAAGAAATTTACGTATCCAGGTTCGACGTAATTTCAAAAGGCTGAAATAAATGCAAAAATAACATTAAATTGACTTTGTCGTCTGCCGGTCAACCTTTCCTTTAAGCTAGACCTATTCTTTCCTTTTTGGTTATTTGTTTTTCAAGCAATGCAGACGGCACTCGACCATATCATGTCTGAACAATTTTGTAGGCAATAGTCTATTGCGGTATCATACAAATGTAAAGATTAGACCTATTTCGATAGTTTGAGAAGGAAAAAATAAGTACTGGTTGATTCAAATATTAAGTTTCGCTGAACTTTGTCTTACAGTTTTTGAGTGTTGCTCAAGAAACGAAATGTTAAGGTACGTTTTCATGAAAACCGCCCAAAAAAATAATCCCAAACAATTGAAACCCCAGAAAGGCATAGATACATATCCCCGCACCACCTACGATCGAGGGAAACAAATCCTCATTCAGACGACCTGGAGAGAACAGACGCCTGAGCAAACTGAATGACATGAGGGGTGACATAAAGACTGGTGAGTAGTCAACGGTAAGCACAAATACTGACGTTGGCTCAAAAATGTATGATTATTTAACCTGCTTTAACCACACCGCCCCACCGTAGCCAGGAAGGGTACAGAGATGAAGCACTGAAAGATGAAAAAGGTTAGTCAGCCCACCCATAGGTTGGAAATACTCCAATCTTAACTTAGCTAAGATGCCTAGAAACCCCAACAAAAGAAGGTAGCACCCCAAAATCGAATCAAGAAACAACAACAAAGACAAAAAGTGCCATGCAAAATTTATTGTGCAAAACAAACAAACACACGCACAGGCTAGCAGTGAGCTGCCAACCTCTCGAGGCTACATGACACGCTTGCAGTTCTTTGTTTGAAAACACTTGAAGTTGACGCCCCAATGTGGCAATGCCTGCCTCATCTTCCCTTGAAACGTCTAGGAGGCAATTTTTGAGGAAAACCATGCCAGATTTCCAAAAAGGCCTGCAATGATGTCACAATCGTAGAAACCGTTTAAATAAATGTTTGTTGCCTTGTAAGCGTCCAGGACGGCGGATCGCTAATAAAGGCTTGTTTGTCATTCTCCTTGACACTCTGTTGTAAATGGAGTGAAAGAGTCTCCTTCTACTCTGACAAAGGGAGCGTGTGCGTTTTACAAAGTGCGAAAAGCTTAAACAGGACAAAGGAGTCTCGTCCGACTGGAGGTTGACCAACTAAGTATTACGGATGTATCCCTCTATCGGAAGTCCCTTGACATACATGAAAAGGCAGTAGAAAGTGTGAAACACTTGGTAAGCAATCGCCCTGTACTGAAGTTCTTCGACAGCAGTGAACCAGTTACAATGCAGTGTGATGCCTCAATGACTGGACTGGGCGCTGCACTCCTACAGAACGGCCAACCTGTTGCTTTTGCAAGTCGGGCCCTCACCGACCCTGAAACCAGATATGCCAAGATAGAAAAGGAACTCCTAGCAGTTGTGTTTCATCAATACACATATGGCCGACCTGTGTCTATCCAGTCTGACCACAAGCCGCTTGAAGTCATCGATCTCAAACCACTTCACAAGGCTCCAAAACGACTGCAGCGAATGCTGTTACGACTTCAGCTCTATGAAATATGCCTCAAGTATAAACCAGGCAAAGGAAAAGAGATGCTTCTTGCTGATACACTAAGCAGAGCTCTGATTGCAGGTAGTTCACCAAAAGAAGAGATTGAATCAATCAACATGTTAAACTACGTTCCAGTGAGTCAACAGAGACTGGTAGAAATCAAGAAACATTCACTGGAGGATCCAGATCTTCAAACTCTGTATGATGTCATTTGGCAAGGATGGCCAGATCACATCTCAAGTGTACCAGAAGAAACCAAGCCGTACTTTCATGCACAGGACGAGCTCACCATTCAAGATGGACTGATATTTAGAGGATGCAGAGCTGTGAAAAAGTCTGCGGAAAGACATGCTTTCCAAAATTCACATGTCACACATAGGCACAGAAGGATGTCTTCGAAGAGCCCGAGAGACCATCTACTGGCCAGGAATGAATGCCGCAGTGAAAGACTTCATATCCAAGTGTGATATATGTCGCTCAAATGACACACAACAACCAAAGGAACCAATGGTCCCTCACAGTGTACCTGACCTGCCATGGGCCAAAGCTGGTTCAGACCTGTTTGTGTTGGACAATCGCAACTACCTGATAACAGTTGACTATTATTCGAACTTCTGGGAGATCGACTACCTACCAGATACACGTTCTGCGACAGTGATCAACAAATTGAAAGGACAGTTTGCCTCTCCAGCCTACGCTCAAAGCCATGGGAAAGCAGAACAAGCAGTTAAGACAGCTAAGGGCCTGCTGAAGAAAGCTAAACAAGCAGACAGTGACCCCCATCTTGCAATTCTTGACTTTCGAATCACTCCAACTCAAGGTCTGAATTGCAGTCCGGCTCAACGTCTAATGAATCGAAGAACCAGAACTCTTCTGTCAACATCAACAAAACTGTTGAAGCCAGAGACAGTAAACTCATCACACAAATCCCTGCTAGAGCTAAAGACAAAGTCTGCTTTTTATTACAACAGAGGTAGCAAGCCCCTGTCTCCACTGAACAGCGGTGACAGTGTTAGGATATCTCCACACACAACAGGTGACAAGTTGTGTGGAGAAAAGCAGAGGTAATAGGCCCTGTTGCTGATAGACCACGATCATATGCAGCGGTCACCGAGAACAATCAACACTTTCGATGCAATCGGAGAGATCTAAGGAAGACCAACGAGGTACTAACTCCAGTCTCCGAGCAGATGGATCTGCATCCCCAACATGCAGCCTCACCACAACGCAGAGTTCAACCTCCAGCTGCCTCGTCTCAGATGCCGTCAACCCCGAGGCCTTCAATGGACAGAGTAACAACGAGATCTGGGAGAACTGTAACAAAACCTAAATACCTCAAAGATTACACTGAGTAGTCTTCTGTGTGTAGTGTGTAGGGTGTGAATTATGAACAGTTAATTTCAGTTAGTGTTCTCAAAGTTCTGTCAAGTTTGACAGTTAATGTTTTCATTAAAGTGGTACTGGAATAGTATTTATATGGACACTGAAATTACAAATGCTTTTCCAGAAAGTACCAATTCTTAAAGTTACTCTTGGATCTTTTGTGTTTAATGTTTCATCACAAAATTGTATTTATAGTTCTTCAGCTTAATATTTACCATCATTACTATTCTTGCCAATATCATCATTTCATCTAATGCTATAAACTTTCTTTGTTATCAAAAGGGAGATGTAACAAGTAGTCAAGCTACTAGTATTAGCGTATGACGTCATGACTGTGTGTGTAGACGCCATTACTCGTCAGTAACGCTTGAACTAAAACAACGCTAGTTTGTTATTCCTGTGTGTTTGTTTACTAAGGTAAACACAAGACTCAAACAGCTTTACCATACTCGTGTTAACTAACTTTGCATAAACAACACCGCGGAGTAACAGAAGCTACATCTGTGTATCTGACACCCAAGTCAGGGCTTGTTGATGCTTACATATTCTTCTTGACAGTCTCAAATAAAGTTACATTCTATGATAAAAGACAGAAGTAAATGGCATAGATGTCTAACGCCTAATATTGGTAATAATATTTTGACTAAGTGATACTTATGATTATATTCACATCACACAAGAACTTAAATGTATCAACATAAGGATACACAAACTAAATGTCGAACTTAAATTTTACCATGACTTTCAAAATCCTCGAATTTTATTGGTTTATTTCTATGGTCGAACCTACGTTCGAATCTACGTTCCACACGACTTTTATGACCGGCGGATTTGCGCGGTTTGATACACACTGAACGAAGAAACGAACTTCATGACACGAGTAAACACCGTACCGTTCGCTTTGGCAGTTACTGCATCTGAATGCTAACTAAAAGTCTTTTATCTTGCATTCGAATCAATATCATGCATGTTTATGTCCAGGAATTAGTGTCATTTTAAGCGAAAGGCTGAATGTAAGCTAGAAGCTACCGCAACCGGTTTTGGTCCAGTGATGCCACCGGTGACGTTAACCTCTGACGTCATAAACACAAGACATTATGACGTCACAGTATTGACCGAAGCACAGCTGACGTTACGCGGTAGAAAGGAAATGACATTTAAAACGCTAAAAAACAACTCGCCATGATAGAAGCGTTCGGCTCTGAATGACATCAACAGGTATCTAACCACGAAAATTAAAAAACACAGTAGGTTTATCTCCTAATTGTTCTAAAACAATATGATGATTATGGTATCCGGAATACCTTGATCTGATTTAATATCAGTTATTTTATTACTGATGCTCTATAACTTCTCACGATAACTCGCACTTTCTATTGCGTTCTCTCAATTCTCACAACATGTACACACCTAATGACGTTGGTTAAATCAAGAGTTAAAATTTATGTAGATATGTATTACATGTTACCGTTAGTTAAAATAAATTCAATTTACGTCAATCTCTATTTCTATTCGCATATTTCGATGTACGTCACGTTTGATCAAAATTTACGTCAAAAGAGAATTTGCTCGAGCATTACAATTTACGTTTTTATAACATTTTACGTCGTACCAGGCCTGTTTGCCTGTCAAAATCGTCATCACTGTGTTCACTCACCGCATCCTCGACTTGTTTGAATAGTTCACCAACCTTCTCTTCAACTTCTTTTTTGTGACGCTCCTCCTGTAAATAAAACGTGTTTATTCCTAAACCAACAACAAAAGTTTTGAAAATTCGGGTAATGTCAAAGGTTTTAAAGCAGCAGTAGCACGTTTTTAGGGGGAATATAAGGTGATGTCAGGAACATAAAAAAATGGTGTCAATTGAGAGACAATGTATTTAAACTAAATGGAGCTGTAATAATTCAAATTTATAATGTAAAGTTTATCCATGCGATTCCTTTTTCTTACACAAAATGAATTAAAGATATTCACACAAAATGGCCGGTAAATTTGTCGAACGAGCTATATGTTAGACAATCTAATTTTTTTTAGATCAACAGGTTTTATATTTGGTCCTATTGTGACAAAATAAATAATGTGTTGATCTAAATTTATTTAGATTGTATTTTGGATGTACTATTTTAGCATGATATATCAAAGACTTGTTTTAAGCAACTGAATATCAAGCAATGTATACTTTACCTTAACTTTGACTTCTCTTGTAAGCTGTTTTATTTGAACAAGACAGTTATCCTTCTCATGCTTAAGGTTTGCTTGGTTTTGTTTGCTCTCTTCTTCTTGAAGTGTATGTTCCTATCAAAGAAAAGTGCAAGCGCAATTGACAATTATTTCTGCAAATATATACATAAAGAAATTGCTTAACAGAAGTTTGTGTCATTTAGGTTCTGAATGAAAATGAAACAAGCGTGACAATTTTATTTCTGAAACTGAATTTCTTAAGAAAAACGAAATGTTATTCGTATGAAAATTAATGATAAAATGATTACATTAGCATGCCAACGTAGCAGACTAAAAAGTATATATCAGCTGTAAAGTCAATGACAACAATGATTTTTATGGGTTTCATTCAGATAAAATGACATTTCGTTAAACCATTCAGCGTATCAGAAGCAAGAGCCTTTAAAACCACGATAATGAGAAAAGTAGATTCAACATGCATTCTCAACCGCTAAATAAATGACCCGATAAACGTTATTGTTTAAAACTGAAAACAATATAAAGTAAGAGAAAGAATAAAGTCAATACATTCAATCAACGTTTTCTACGAAACGCTTCAAAATAGTTAATCGATTTCTGTAGGCATCAAAGGTTAGAAACGCATGAACAGTTTATGAATCTTATATTCAGATTAGATAATCATGTAACCTATCTCATATTGGAATTAATCATTAAGACTGATTTTTCAATCATGTTAATATCTAGACCATAGGCCTAAATCAATAAGAATGCAATCATCACTTTAAATTTTGAACTATCAATCATCCATCTTTGGCTAACAACAACCCTACTGTGCTTGAGATAATGGATCACAGTAATTTACTGGTATAAGATCAAATATCATTGAAACTTACGATTTCTAACATTCTTAACTGTCCTTCAAGTTCCTTGATTTGGAGATCCTGTAATGAAAATCAAATAAAACAAGAATCAAATTCACTAAGAGCGACGCACCCTTCAAAAATGGATAGAAACAGGGACAATTTTAAAAGATATCCTTCTGAATCAAATCAGTATCGAAGCCTCACCACTAACAAATCATAAGTTAAGGTCGGGTTCAAAGTTCGAAAACAACGAATGTAAATAAAATACTTACCGTACACAAATGTTTTGGAAATGGCAGATATTGAAGATTTTGAGGGTGAAGGCCGGAAGGTGGGAATTTTATCAAAATGTTACAAATGTAACACAAATCAAACATGTTAGTTATTGTTAACCTTGTATAAAAGGTAAAGTTCCAAGCTATTTCCGAGCTATAGCTTTCGAAATATACGCCGGGCCAACTTCCTTTGTGTTCATCATTAACGGTCAAAATAATAGGGCAACAGTTTTCAGAGGACGTATTGATTCCAGGAATAAAGTACTGTTAGTCTCTTACTTGCGAGCCTTTGACGAGCACGAGGTTACATACACGAGGTTAATAATTTCTTTATCATATAATGTCATTTGAAATACAAGGGTTTGAACGAAAATATGATGCCTTCTAAAAATATGTTTGACCTAGATTTCGCGGAGAAATTGCTTTCACAATAAACCAAGGTGAAGGTCATATTGTCGGTGATGAACAGTTGTGAGCAGTCTAGAAATATTCCTTTATGAAATGATTCTTTCACAGTGATAGAAACGTCTGCTACAATCTTTAAAATTTTCAGTCTGATTCCCAGTGCACGAGTAAAAATTGTGTTTTTTTATAACACAAGAACATGTGTTAACATGTGTAAGAACCACTTGTCAACGTCGCTACAACAGGGGAAGTAACTCTAACTGCATTTTGAAAAGCTGCATTGTCATTGTTGTTACGCCATTTCAGTTACGGTAACCTTAGACTAAACACCGACTATTTGCGAAGGTGAGATTGTTGCGTTTGTTACTACATTACTAGATAATCTGTACTTTCACTAGAATATGATTTGTTTTTGCTGATAAGTTGGTAACCGGCACGGTCAAAGCGATCTAGGGCTATGTTATTCACAAAAAAGTGAAGCACATATTTTTTCAATAGCCAATATTTTTAGCTGCATATCGTTATATGTTTTAAACGCACGATGAAAACAACTTGAAATGCTTCGATAACCAAGCTATTTCTGAAATATGAAAGCGTGATAAGTTTACCCTGACGCATTTTGTGAACGATATTTTATTCGATAAAAAAAGCACAAAACCTGAAAACTCCCGATGACGTTAGCAATGGTTAGCGACCGGTTTAGGACTCGCATGACATGCATGGAGTTTTGAGAAAATAGTTCGGGTTTTGACCTTATTTGCATCGTAATCAGATTTTGAGCAAATCGGATACCAAGTTTATCCGATAGCTTTATTGCATCGATAAAACCCTCCATTATATGATAAATTATGCATCTAGTTTTGTGTAAGTGCTGAAAATAACTGATGTTTAGGGACCGGACATTTTAAAGGGGATGTCCGGGTGTTTTCAGGGGAGGGTCAGAAATACATACACAGCCTTCAGGGGAGGGTCAGAAATACATATACAGCTTTCAGGGAGGGTCAGAATAACATATACAGCCTTCAGGGGAGGGTCAGAATAACATATAGGGGAGACCGGGGCAGGCACGGCCCCGGGGCATGTTCGTCTTTTCGCTGTAATTTTTTTCCGGGGCCACTTTATATCCGATTGGTAATTCCTAACAGACAACATGACCTTACTCTCACACTGACTTTAAATTGGTGACAGTCCAACATGTCCTTTACAAACTGTTGAAGAAAACCCGTTTTTCATCTAGTTGAGTAAAATATTTGACTTCAGTTTACTATGCTTTTGACAAATGTTGACTGCGTTTAGGAATATGTTCTTAAGTGAGCATAAACGAATATGCAAAGACGTATATGTAACGAACAAGTTATTATGTTATGAGGGCTGTGTATTTTCGCAGCATATAAAAAAGAACAAACGTGGTGTGTGGGGTACGTTCGGTCATTACAGGCGGGGCACATTCGGCAGTGAGGACGAGTCACCAAAAATTAAGGTCGTCCTCGAAATCAGTTTCTACAGGTCCTCCTCCTCAAAAGGACCCTCCTGAAGGTCCTAGAAAACTTTGCTCCTCTAATTGGAAAGAAATCAGAGTTCTTTTCGTAAAAGAAAGTTAACTGATTCTACATCATTGTAAAATATATTTTTGTGAAGTAATGTGGTATTTTTTCTGTCCCAAATGTCGAATACTATGAATAACATCTTATCTCTCTTTAATTCTTGTAGCCTGAACATGTACTAATTGTTCCCAACGATGAACGAACCTGCCCCTGAGGGAAACCAAACTTACCCCGATGCGGGGCATGTTCGTCTTTTCAACTTGTCGTCTTAAAAGCATAGTAATAGGCAAACTGGTTGAGTTAGGCACTTCCAACAATTATTGCAAGAAAGTGAAGAAATGTCTCAATATATGTACAAACATACACTAGTATATTGCAAGAGAACGCCTCATTATCTCTATTTTAGTGATAAGGGGCCGTGCCTGCCCCGGTCTCCCCTACATGTACAGCCTTCAGGGGAGGGTCAGAAATGCATGTATTACCCACATGGTACTTCGTAATTCGCATTTTAACAACAATTTTCTTCACGACTTCCACAAATAGTAGGAATTTTCAAAAATCAACTACGCGTCATATAAGAACTTCAAGAATTAAAACCGAACATACAACGGATGTTAACGACTATGAACAATTACTGATTCGTTGAACTTCTGATTCCTGATAATTCAGGTGGTAGTGGAAAGTGTGCTTTACTGTTACAGAAGTATGTGTAGGACCAATGATAAGTTCGTAGGGAGTTAGAGGTCTAACCACGATTTACCGAATCCTCAAATTGGTCTCAGGTATATCTGATTTTATTGTTTTCCGATGTGAATTAACTAGATTATAGTCTCAATGTTAGTCCACCTACACATTTTTCGAGCAGATAAACGAGCCCTTACTAACAAATAAATGTTTAAACCGCATCCCAAACTTCAAACTAGATAAAATAAACATATTCAAATGAATTGAAAACTTTTATTTGTAAGTTGATATCGTTGAATCGTTATGATCCCCTCGAAGTTTAGAATTTGTTCAACTCATTGTACATTTTTCTTTCACAAGAGAGTGAATATAGGCGTCAGCATTCCGATGCTTTTGACAGCTAGTAAGAACATATCCCGTGACTACGCTTTATAGTTTCACTATTGAAGCATTTGAATACTTAATCGACAAATCGATCAAGCTGAAGCAAAGCACGAGGCACAATCTCAGCATGGGGTATCCCACATACAGTAAACACATTTTATGGATTTCAACTGAATAGTCGTGTAGTTTATCGGCATACCCGTTATTATATTGCCGCTTACTTTTATGCTGATTTCGACGAGGTTACGAAATTCACACGAAGACAGCGCATTCTAGAAAGGAGTAGGTCACTGTTATGACTTCCTGGTTGTAGGTTTATGATTTTACGCTTTGTCATTTGTTGTAAAGATTGGTTTGCTCACATAAACGATTCGATTTCTGAGAATCACTTTATGTAAACAACTTTGGAAGACAAATTATGTGTTAACACTATTTGAAAAGATATTTCACAAATTGAAAAGACACCCATAAGGATAGGCTTTATGTATATTTATCATAAAATGGAGAGTGTTATCGATTCAATAAAGATATCTGATACACTTGGTATCCGATTTGCTCAAAAGCTGATAAAGATGCAAATTAGGCCAAACACAAACTATTTTCTCAAAACTCCATGCATGTCATGCGTGTCCTAAACCGGTCGCTTACCATTGACAACGTCATCGGGAGTTTCAGGTTTCGAATAACAACCCGTAAACAAAATCTGTCAGGGTAAACTTATCACGCATTCGTAGCTTGGTAATCGAAGCATTTCAAGTTGTTTTCGTCGTGTGTTTACACAAAAACTATAACGATGTTCAGCTAACAATACCTGCTATCAAACAAATATATGTGCTTCAATTGTCATGAGTAACATAGAGGCCTATAGACCGCTTTGAAAATGTCAGTTAACAACTTACAAGCAAAACGAATCATATTATAGTGATGGTACACATTATCTAGTAGCGTAGTAACAAACGTAACAACCCCACCCCTGCGTTTAGTCTATTAGGATACCGCAACTAAACTGGCGTAAGAAAAATGACAATGCAACTTTTCAAATTGCAGTAGGCCCACCGGGAATCCTCGTATTTAAACCCTGGGCTTAATTTCCACTTTCGTATGAGAAATATATTTTCTGAAATTAAGCCCAGGGCGTAGTTTTGAAGGGAGATATATTACAGCAAAAATGTGGTTTTCTTTTTCCTTTCAATCTAAGGAATCCCTGTAGGCAGTCGAGGGTTAATTGTTAATGATTCTTATGCTGCAATTGCGAAAGAAAAAAGAGGGACTTATTTTTCGTTTAAAACTGGTTGATAACCAACATCAACGTTTTTACCCATATCAGTACCTGCTTTCTTATCAAACGTAATTAAACGTTTATGTTTTGTGTCTAAAATGATATTAACATTTTGAGACCAATGCATTGTCCACGTACGTTTGAAACCCTTTAGTAGGTTGGTTCTGGTTCACACAAATTGTGTGTTATATAGAAAAAAATGTTTGCTCGTGCATCAGACTTAAACTCTTGATAGATTGATTTGACGTCACGTTTCACTTATGACGTCACAATCTATACGGGCCGGCGGCAGTTAGTCCGCCTATGCTGGGAAGAAGGTTTTGAGTAATTCCTTTAATTGAGGGACTACGGTTTAACACAGGATATCATATTTGTGCCCATGATATTCTATGTTCACGACACTTGCGTCTGAGTATCAGTATATCCATCGCCCTCGCTCCGGAATTATTAATATATAGCCACTCTGGTGGTAAACATAGTATGTCATGGACACTTATATAATGTCCTCTATATATATCTCTATAATATATCTATTTCTATATTATCTATAACTTTATCTATTTTCCTACATCTAAATTACTATTTGCATCTACATCTACATTTACATCTACATTTATAAATATCATCTCTTCCAAAGTATCAGTCAATACAACTGGTCTTTACTAACATAAAAAGAAATCAAGCTTTGTCAAAACAATATAATCTATATTTAAATTGATGGGTTTTAATGTAAGGAATCAATTTCTATATCTTAAGCAGGAATGTATTGTAAGTAACCTATAGTTTAGTCAGGAAACATTAAACCCATAGTGCATCATTTATTATAAAATGTTTATGAATTAATGGTATATAAAATCAGTTGAAGTCAACGCACTGGAGTGTAAGCCACGGGTTATTGCAACCCACCTCCCACCCTTTCTATCGGGTTATAATTTACTTATACATGGGCGAGTAATAATCAGTATCGTAGTTGTTAGTGTTAGTTTTCTTTTATGAGTCGAACGGAGGTTAACTGTTCATATTTGGGAATATGTTTGTGAAAACCCATTTAAACAGATACATCTTTACCCTTTCTGCCCAAATCATAACGCTTCATAAGTAGGTAAAGGAAAGGTTGAATAACTCACCGACGTGGATTGCCCCATGATGTCAATCGTCACTGCTGAAATCAAAAAGGAATTTCTGTAATCATCTGACTTAAGAATTAATAAAAAGCACTCTCTCAAAAAGCCTGTGGTATTCTCGCCCATTCATCCTGCAAAGCGTCACGTAGTTGTTGAAGTGTTTGGGGTCGTGGATGTCGCCGTCGGAGTCGTTTATCGAGAACATCCCACAAATGTTCGATCGGGTTTAAAACAATATGCTTGAAACAAGCTTTCTTCGGTATTTGAATCGACGTGAAACATGATTGTTTGGAATACGAAGTAGTCGTCATTATCTTTTCACCAATTAAAAACTGTATCATACTTTTTATACCTCTCGAGCAAGGTCAGACCAAATATTCTGCTTATAGAAATATACTCTTCGAGAGAATAGATATCCTTAACATGACATATTGGGGTATAGTATCTGTAAAATTTTGCCAAAAAGGATAATCAAGTCTAGCTCAGGACCTCTTGTGTAATGGAAAGCCTGGTATGTAAGCCAAAACATATTCGTCAAAGTATACCGGTAGTTGTGTTTTAATATACAATCAATAATCAAAACTTGAATTGCTTGATCCAGATCAAAAGGACGCACCAATTCTTGTTTTTCAAACCAATGTGCCCACTCAGGCAAGTATTTTGTAATAAATTGAGAACTTACATCTGTAAGACTAGATATTGAATACGAACCTGTGGCATTAGTTTGAGAAAGTGAAAACAGTACAATAAGTGAAGTCGTTATACATGTACATCCTAATTCGCCAAGCTTAAAACGTCTATTTCAGAACTGTCTATAGTTAAAATAATTTTTTTTAAAGCTAACGTTTACGATTTGCGTAGGAAGATGTAACAACAATCTCTTTCAAATGATAGGTAGTGACTCCGAAAGAAGCTGTTGCTAGTAAATATAAAACAGTTATGATTAAATCAAATTGTTTGATATAGTTTTAATTCTAGTGTATCACCGTGTACAAGCCCATAGTGTATTCCAGTGAACTGGTATCGGTCCCCTACCCTATGCCTCCCACTGGTATATTTTGTTATCAAACCATAATTATAAAACTGTATAATGTACTGACCAGGACGTCTTTAATGTCGATACAATATTGAATTATGATTATTTGACCAAAATGTTGAAAGACACTTAAACGTTAAAACAAATCGAAATTAGTTTAAACCTTTCATTGACAACACAAAAAAAGAAACTAACGTACATGTAACACCGCCTGTTGTTTTACATTTTTCATATTGCAAACTCATTAAGTCAGTCACATCACGATACAAAAAGTAATATTAAATACAAATTAGTAGACAAGCTAAACTTTCAATGACATAAGTATCCTGCATATGACAAAGAATGTCTGAAGTTGTGTATCACTTTGACTTAATGTTTCACATTTAATGTAAGAAGAAATCAAGTCATGGGGCCATCGTCCATGAGCAATGATCAAACACGAACGCTATATGTAACCGTTTACTATCCTTTGTGAAAATATAAACAAACTATATATCCATAGTAAAGTACATACGTGTAAAATTGCACCAACGTACCAAAGATGACAAGAATAAATTTATTGAATTGATGAGGATATTGTACGACTATTTTATCCAAAGAAAAATTAGCATATTGTAAATTACAAAAATGTGACTGCATTTGAAAATAAAAATATATTTTGGGGTCTTAAAAAATAATTATTTTTGTGCCGAAACTGCGCAATCAACTTTGGGTTCAGAGTAAGAAATCGAAATTGTTTAACAAATTGGCTTAAAACATTAGACTGTTCTTCATTATGTTGAAACGATTGTTGAAATGTGATCTTTTTTTCATTAAATGCTGATCATTTTCTTAAAAGTTGTCATCATACGCATTAGTAATGTAATTTACTTTCTTTTCGCGTAAAATCTAGAAATAAAACCCTTATTTGTGATATCGATTTGCAAGCATTGTTGATACAAACCGAATTTCCTCAGTTGCTAACTTTGTATTATTTTACCCTTTTCAAACATCTTATATAAAAGTTACACTCTGAAGAGGGTATCAGTAAAAGTTTCACTCAAAAGAATTGAATTTATCAGTTTACAACAACCTGTACTGATTTTCATTTTACAGTGTAAATCTTTCATAAACAGTTACTTTGTTATCAGAAGAATTTTACTGCAGACGAAACCCCCGGGTTAAACACTTTTTGATATGAATAGACAATTATCAGAAAACGAAAAGTGAATATCTATATGCACAACTGAACTCGTATCTTGTAATAAGGAGAAATATGAATATTGAATTCCTTTTTATGTTATGTCCAGTTTACGTTTCTGATAAGAAGAAGAACAATACTAGTAATAAATACCTTTGAATTATTATAAAATTCAAATTCAAACCAAATATAAAGCGAAAGACAAATGGTATTCCTACCTCAGCCTGACCCAAATAATATCCTTGTCTCTGTTTGGTTCAACTTTGAGGAATCACACACATACATGGTCATACACATTGCAATCAATAGGATCACTTGGTAATTAATACCGCCACAAAGCTGAATAGACTCGACCAAGTGTGACGTGTGTATTCACTATTCAGAACCCAAAATGGCGGCCAAAGGTAAGGATCCTGTCTACTGATTAGATTTCGTTAACACAAATCAGTTACGAATTACATTGAAAACGTTCATGTAATTTGTAACTCTGCTAATCGACATAAGTTTCTTTGACTAAATTTTTTAAAACCTCACAACTGTCATTTCGTTTCGTTCTTTTCTCACGGTATCGCGAATTTGTCTATCGTGTACACTTTGAATTTCAAAACGAGATTTCGCAATTTCATGCCACCGTTTCGTGATGTCATGTCTTCTTGACTAAGTATGATAAATGTTATGATTCAAAATGAATAAACCCCCCTCGGCCACTATAAAAGACATAAAAATGGGTTTTACAATTGAATAAGAGATAAATCAATTGTAACTTCTTATCTAAACAGGCATATGTCTTGTAAAGAAGTATGCACATTTTCATTCTTCAGGAAAAGATACTTTTGATTTTGTGTCTTTTCAAATGCACATGGGGTGCATAAATCGAAATTTCAAATTGTTTTATGAACAGAACTTTTGTCATTTCACTTTAAAATTGATAAAGTATTGAATTTATGTCAGAAAAAAATGTTGTTGATATAATACACTTTATTTTACATAAATTCGTTGACGCGTCACTGCACTAGAACGTTTTAAAACAAGCGAAAGTGTCCAATATCTCTCTGCTATCTCGCCTAGTTAAGGAGATTCCAGATCGATGATTTTTTCAAATGCATGTTTCTCGCAAACATGAAAAGATAATGTTTCCAAATTTTGCTAAACGTAAGTTGACTACTGAAGAAATGATATTACTATGTTTTGGTCTTATTAATCTGCAGTGGATTGAGTTATTTTGGGATTTGTATGGTATCGTTTCTTTTGGACATGAGTTTATCAACTATATATTTTTTTGCCCTTGCACAAGTCACAAGAAGATTTCTATGTTTAACATTATACGCAAAACGTTTATTATTGATAACTAACACACTTCGTACATGAAATCGACTGAGGTGTTTCCCGATCATAATTCTTTTTAAATTACGTGAGATACTTTTTGGGGGTGTTTGACATTAAATTTAGCTTAATGTAAAACAATTGAACTTTATGGTCGGCCTCTCGTACTAATAAGACACCTCAAAACTAAAACTATCAATAGAATTTTCAGACACTCATACTGGCAAAATACATGTATGCTGAACACCAAAAGAAATGTTACACCCGTTTAGATTCAAATATAATTCAAAGTTATGTGCACAGAGGAATTTGGTTTGTTGCGTTTGAACATCCTATAACTTATCATTTTGTTCTAAAATTTAAAACTTGACAATTGACTGAAAATAAGATTATTGTTATGTTTTCCTTGATGGGGTCAATTTCCTATTTTCGGAAAAAGGATCGGAAAATTTATCAAAATGGTGTGAAAGTAAGGGAAAATGTCATTGTTTATTGAAATAATGTCGTTTGATAAATAAACAATGCATTCAGTAATGTTTTGGAAAATAATTGGAGATAATTAGTTAGATAAAAGTTTCTTATTGCTTAAGTGCAGTGTTGTTAACGGGGCAGTAGGGGGATATAAGGTGTTATTATATGAATGGATCATATCCGTCTTTCTGATTGGCCCACTTGGTCACATGACAGCATTGACGTCAAGCAATGTCAACCTGTGTGAGTCGCGAATGGTTGATATAATAATGCAATCAAAAATAGATTTGAGAATTACGTCATGAACTCACATCGTATGTTACACTGTTAATCAAGCAATAGGCATCGCTTTGTGACTGTTGAATTCCTTTATGTCTCTTATTAACTAGTGTCCAAAAGAAACGATACCATTTGTTTGCAACGACAGAAAAGAAAAACTAAACAAAGCAGAAGTTTAGGATTAGTGTTATTCTTTTGAGAAATCCTTTCACAACATCTGTACACAAAATCATTTCAATCAAATCTGTACAATCAATATGACAAGCCGTTAAAGATCGGTGGGGTCGAAAAATAAACATTTCATTAGAACACTGATCACAGAAACAACGGGAAATGACACACCATACGTCTAAAAGTCAAGTCAGTAGCGGGTATGTCCACCGTGAGCATCAATACATGCCTGAACACGCCTGCGGACTGATGACGTCAAACGTCTGATGACGTTGGGAGTGATTCGTTGCCATTCCTCGAGGAGACATCGTTCCAAGTCCTGCACGTTGACTGGAGGCACATGGCGACGTCGGATTCGCCGATCGAGGTGGTCCCATAAGTGCTCGATGGGATTCAAGTCCGATGAACATGCGGGCCATGGCAAAACGTGTACGTTGGCGTTGGCAAGGAAGTTCTGTGTCAATCTTGCTCTGTGTGGCCTTGCATTGTCCTGTTGGAAAATTATTCCACGAGGATGTTGCTGAAGAAAGGGCACCACAACAGGCCGTAAGATGTCATCACGATAACGCTGTGCATTCAGGTTTCCACGAATTACGACAAGCCTCGTTGTGACGTCACCACATATGCCACCCCAAACCGTTAACCCTCCACCTCCAAATGGCCGGACCTGTAGGACACAGTTAGGCGCCAAACGTTCACCAACTCTTCGGTATACAAGCTGCCGTCCATCGTTTCGGAAAATGAGGAATCTGCTCTCATCAGAGAACATAACATGTGCCCACTCCCGCCGTTGCCAACGTAGAACTCGCCTGGCCCATATCAGTCTGTCGTGCCGGTGTCGAGGCGTCAGGTGCGGTCTGCGGTAGGGATGACGTGGCCGGATACCATACTGCCGTAGTCTCATGTAGACTGTCTGTGTCCCAGGGATGTCACCGCCGTGGATGTCGCTGTTACGGTGCGGTTTCTCAGGTGTAATACCCGGATGTAACGATCCTTACGGGGCGTGGTTACACATGGTCTTTCACTCCTGGGCCTGTCTGACGTATGACCTGTCAGACGTAACTGCTGCATCAACCTGGTGATAGTGATGCGTGCGCAGCCCAACCTTCTGGCGACGTCGACATGTGACGCTCCTTGTTGAACCATTCCAACGGCTCTCTCTCTCTGGTTGGCTGTCAGACGTGGCATATCTTGTGTTTGTTTTTTGCTGTGATATCAACGTGTCTGATCAGTCGTTTTATACAGCACGTGCAGAACATGCTAGAGCGGGAAATGTCACATTAACGTCCGTAACGTTTTTTCCCTGAATTGATCGAGTGTTCCCGGTATTTTTTATGGACTATGCTGTGTTTGGGATGTGCAATACGAATTGGCATGTTTTCATACTAACAATTTCACTTTAAAATAAAAATGGAAAAAAAGTTGGTATCGTTTCTTTTGGACACTAGTTTAGTTTTAGGCATATTAGAGTGACGTCCCTTATTTGCACAGAAGAAACGTGATTCAAGAACATTTTTCATATAATAAAACAATTGAAGAATCAGATTCGGTTGATCGGCGTTGCTTCGGTGAATATCACGTGTCCAAAGACGATAATTCATTGGATCAACCTCACATGAAGTCAATAATTGCTTAATGTCAGGAAAATGAAAATGAATGGTTCCAATTGAAAGACAATGTATTCAACTAAATGGAGCAGATATAATTCAAATATATACCGTAAAGTTGAGCGAGGCGTCTTCGTTTTCTTACACAAAATGAATTAAAGGTGTTCACACAAAATGACCGCAAATGGATTGTATATGAATATTTATATTTTGTCCTCTAACTATGGATGGTTGGCTTGTGTAATGAGATTTTTGACACTGTCAAGATAATACATTTAACATGAACGTACAATTATCGGTGAAAATTTTAAAATATAAAATTATCAAAAAACGTGCTACTGCCCCTTTAACGGGAAGAAGGTTTCTTCTGTCGTTTGCCGTGTAACATTGTCATTTTGTATGTGTTGTTTTTGAACTACTTTGCGAATGAATTAATAAACTTAATGTTAAAATGGTTTTTTTTTATTTGAGATTTTATGTTTTGCATTCCAGTTGAGATTGTGCCTATCGTACCAGAGATGCGATCCAACGGAGGTATAAGAAAAGATATTAAGAAAACATTGGGGAAATACAAAGCCAATCCTGACAATCCGCGACCAACCATTTTGGTTTTTCGACCAGCTGGACGGCCCAAAGATGACTTTAAATTTATTGTGCAACCCGAGATCGACAAATGTAAGTTCTAGAAAAAAGCGTTTTACTCGGTTTGGGAACTTTGGTTTTTAGTTGTTTACAATAATAAGAGATGTGTAAGTTCTTATACTTCGATTTAAAACAGTTCCATACAGTTTTGATTTTGCTCTTAATTTTAGATAGATAGATAGATTGGCTTTATTTCCTCCAGCAATGAAGATTACAGACACATAGATATATCAAGATATTTACAGGCAAGAGATAATGTATATATGTATTTCAAACGTTATTTGAATAGAAAGTTACAGTTTCTGACAAAATCAGCCACAATGAGCATAATTTGACACCAAGTGTCAAATTGAAGTTCCCCTGTACAGTCTGGAGATCCACCAAGAAAAAGTACTATGATTGATTCATCATCTTTTGACCATAAGTCAGCAAAGCATTTAACATCCATCAAGTCAATTACTTTGTTGAACAGTTTGTCTCTTTCTGACATGTTCCTGGGACATGAAATGAATACATGATTCACAAGATCATACACAGTTGTCCCACATGCACATTCTCTCGAATCCAGTGGTTTACATGCAATGTGGAGAACTTTTGAAATATCGTTTAATTTCTGTGGAATTTTTTTGCATAATAACCAAAGTCTAGTTGGTCTGTCTAGTCGTACAGTCATATATCTGGAGAGATCAAGTCTACTGGCAATTGCATCCATTCGGATTGACATGTCAAAGCTTCTAATTCTGTCTGTGACCAGCTTGCTCCATTGACTCCATTGAGATTTACAGGATTCAAAGTATTGTTTTATTTCATTTTCAAGATTGTACTTTTTTGAAAGTCTGAGCATGTTGAAAGCACAGGAGTAGAAGCAACGTTTATTGTTATTACTTTCACATTTGTATTGACCAAATCGTCCAATGAAAACACGTTTAAAGTAGTATTTGCTGCTCACTCTGCAGAGCTTACCCATGAGAAGGAGTGATTGGCGCTCAATCGGTAAGACTGAATTGATAGGAGATGTAGGCTGTCCAGTGCAATAGGTGAAGGCGTATGCTTAGGTAGACCTTGTACCTTTTTGCTGAAGTATCTCTGGGGTACCTCTAGCATCTCATATTCCCTCAGAGAAAGTTGTCCCCAAGTGTTACAACCATATAGTGCGCATGGAAGAATGACACGTTCCAGTACGCGAACAGCTGATACAGGATTTAACCCTCCATAGAATATGCCATTGTTGTGGTTCACGTTGATGTTCCTCTTTAACTTTTCACAGGCTGCTAGTGTGCGTCCGAGGGACTTTCCATTACTTGACAGATGTATACCAGCGTAGGTCACCGTCGATTTGTATGGGAGTTTATTCTGTCCGCAGTAGAGATCTGGACATAGCACATTCAATGGGCGGCGTGAGAAGACTAATAGAGGGCTTTTGTTTACATTATACACAAGTTGCCACTTACACGCATATGTATTTGCAATGTTTAAAAGGTTTTGGAGAGCAGATGGCGAGTTACTGGCAATCGTTGTGTCATCAGCTAGGAGTTGTCCTGGAAAGTGTCCCCATGGTAGACGTAGGCCATATCCAGAGCAGTCAAGTTCATAGATATGTCCATTAATGTACACAGTGAAGAGCCACGCAGACAAAACACGCCCTTGACCAACACCTTGGCCAATTGTAAAAACCTCAGATTCATAGCGTGCAAATGTAAAATACGATTTCATGGAGAAATATGCATTATGCAGTAAACGCCATGTTTTTCCTGTAATACCAATCTCATGTAGCTTGAAGAAGAGACCATTCAACCATACTTGATCAAACACCTTAGAGTTATCTAAAAACGCACAGTATACAATAGATTCTCTTTCATTGTAGTATGATATATTCTCAAGTAGACTAAAACAGGCTGTCTCTGCGCTGGCATTTTTCCGGAATCCGAACTTGAGGCGATGTGGAAATTCGCATCTTGTATTCACATAGTGGTCAATTCTGGTCAGTAGAATACGCTCAAACAGCTTGCTCAGAACAGATGTTAGTGTAATGCCTCTGTGATTATTGAGGTCAGATTTGGACTTACCATGACCTTTATGGATAGGAAGTATTTTGCCAATATGGTATGATGATGGTGTACATTCATACTCTATCATTAAGTTAAACATTGTGGCAAGGTGTTGAAATAATGAGCGTCCTGAACGTTTAAGATGTTCATTGGTCAGGCGATCAGGTCCAGGGGATTTCCCGGTTTTTAGTATTCTAACAGCAGACCAAATCTCTTCTGCTGTAACGGGGTCTTTAACGTCGAGAGTGTCATGATTGATAGATACAACCTTTTCGGCGGCATATGAGGCAAATTCTGAGTCAAATTGTTCAAGCATAGCAGGGGTTGCCAGTGTCTTGAAATGGTTACTGAAAGCATTACATATGCCTTCTGGTGTATCTTCAGTACATTCATCCACAACTATTCTTGTAGTAATTCCGTTAGATCGATTTAATCTCTTAGTTACTTTGAAATATTCACCAATGTCAATTTCAGCTGACTTTGAAATTTCATCAAACTTTGATTGAAGGGAGTTTTGTTTTGACTGACGGTGGTGCTTTCTGAATACACGTTTTGCATCTTTGTATTTAAGGTAGCTCTTGTCATCCTTGTTGCGTGGTTTGCCCTTTGAACACCATATATTACGACGTAATCTCATTTCATCATGGAGGGGTTTGAGCTTTTCTTTGGTCCAGTATGGCTTCAAATAGGGTCTAAAACTTGAGCATGGAATGCTATCAGCTGCTGCTTTATGAAGGCTATCAACAATATAGTCATTATAAGCATCAATGTAGATTTCTGGAGTCGAGTATTCTGTTATATTGAAGGAGGCACCTCGGAGATAGTTTTCAGTTTCATATCGATATAGCATCAGGTCTACTTCAGAAGCCTTTTTCCAGTTAAGTCTATATCCTTCAGATCGTGTGTGAGTGGCAGTTAGGTTCATAAATACCATTATCAAAAATCTGATTGGTCCTTTAGCCACGCCTCAGTTATCGTCTCGAGTTCATTGTCATCGACAAATCTTGTAACGTGCAGGTTGGACTACAAAATGCGAAATGAATGGTAATCAGTGGAAGTTTAAGCCAAATCTGGATTGCTGGAGATGCTTCAATTGTTCGAAACCACGCTTGTGCAAAATTCGAAATACGACACTTATAAACCTTCATTCCAACGTGCCGACATTCAACGCCTCTTTGTCTCTATTGCAACTGTCAAGTGTTTAAATAGGTCAGCATCGCAGGCCATAAGGGATGTTGTTTTGTGTGATTATAGTCTTTAAATCACACCCTTCCCAGGATTCCAGAAAATGGTCGCCTTGATCTTTCAATCCGAAGGTTGAGTTCTTAACATTGACACTAGAGAATGTTAGTGATTCCAGTGCATGGATTCTTTTGTGTGTCTGGCCCCAGTGGTGAAGAAATTGCACTGCAACGAATCGGGCGTGAACGTATTCTTGCTCACGACTTGATTCTCGCTGGTGACGATCAATTTAGATTTCTAGATTTCTTGACAATCAGTCTTAATTTAATACAGGACCGGGCAACTGTATCAGATGTTTCTGCTTTAGAGGACCTTGCTGGTCGTGAATCATTGTCTTAGGGCCCCTTTACACAGATAAAAGTATTATGTACGACCCTTCAGCGACCTTAAATTGCGATAGGACGCTCAATGGTCGGCTGCATAAGAGGACTTCCGTTTATGTGTAACTGCTCACACGATCTCTCTGCGTCCTTTGAACAACCTAAAGATACAAACACGAGACTTTTCATAACGACCCTTGAGCATCCTGCCCGTTCATGGAGCGTCCTTTCTGCCTTCACTGGGCGTTCATCGAGTGAAAACGATCCCAGTGCGACCTGCACTCTGCCTTCTATGTGCCTCCTTTGTGCCTCCACTGTGCCTCCTATGTGCCACCAGTGACGAGTATGAAGACAGTACAGCGACCATTCAGCAACCCTTCTGCCTCCTCGACGACCACTGAACAACCGCGCTGCCTCCGAGACGACTACTAAACAACGCTACTTCTAGGGTATATAAGTTGTGTTGGTATGCAAGTCCCTCTCTGAGAGTCGAAGATGAACAACAATTTATTCCTGGCAGCTTTAATACAAGGACAACATGCTGTGATGCTAAACATCATGGCCTTTGCCGTACACAGAAGAATAAGGCGTCGCTAAAGGAGAAGACGAAAGTGGTGGGTTCGTCCCTGGTTGACACAAGAGAGACGACTTCTTTTTGGTGACTTTACGAGACTGATGTTGGAACTGCGTTTTGAAGATGAAGGGTCTTTCTATAAATAACTTCGAAAGGAAGCAAGAATGTTTGATGCAGGAAAACGTCCCCGAGAGTACCTCAAGTTATACTTCAATGGTACTGCAGGATTCTGTCAGAATGGTATAAATGAGCTTAAACAGTGCACATGTCACAATAAACAGCATTGTTCCTAAATCTTGACTTTAAGGTATTGATCAGTATTTATGCTTATCATATCAATTTATGTTTATCATGATCATAAATCAACTGATAACTTGTTTTGTCTTCTATATTTATCAATGTAATTATGTGTCAAAATCATCTTCAAAAGGTCTATTCAAAATCCTACAGATGTACCTTTACTAAATGATATTGCAGATGTTTTGAAATTTTGAATTTTGAAATGGAGATTACAAAAACGTTTTACTCTGCCGTTTGATGACACATCGTGTGATAATATCACGTGTAGTGTATTTTGACATGAAATTATGATAATAATGTCCGACGTCATATCGTAAGAAGGGGACGCTATGACCGCTAGAACGTGTATTTCAGCTTTTTGTTTGGATCAGGAATAGCTCAAAAATCGCTGAGTAATATTAATAAAATACCAAACTCGTTATATTCAATAATATGTTCATGAAATTCGTGAATGGTTTGAGTTTCAAATTCAGTATTCAAATTTATTTGTTAGATGACAAACCGATAACTAATTTCGTAAATGTTATTAAACTGAACGTAATTTAGTATTCCATGTATTTGTACATTTATCATTAAAACTGAGTTGGGGTACGGTAGATATTGCGGATATTGCTTGTATGAGATCAACAAGATATTGCTTTGGTGGAAGTACCAGCCTGTGTACTTGTGTGGGGTATTCAATGATGTACTACGCCATTATTACACATCGTGTGATAATATGGCGTGTAGTGTATTTTGACATGACATTATGATAATTATGTCCGACGTCATATCGTTAGTAGAGGACGGTGACCGAAGGCAGAAAGGAGGCAGGAGGAAGGCACAAGAATCGTCGTGGTGGCACAAATGTCGTCGTGGTCGCTGCATGGAGGCAGAATGGTCTTGTGATGAACGGCTATGATTTCACACATGTCGCAGAAGGGTGGCACAAGGGTCGCAGGGATGTCGCAATCAAAGGCAAAATTTTGACTTTGCGACCGCTGAGCAACCCTTGCGACCATTGAGCGTCCTTGCTACGTCGCTTCTGACTCCTGGCAGCATCATTTCTGCGTTCTTATTCGACGGCGTCCCCACTACGGAAGTTTCGAGCACGTTCCAAACTTTGTGGCGTCCTTTGCGTCCTTGAAATCCATTCACGACCTCCCAGCATCCTATGTGCGACCTCATGACGACCTTGGCAACCATTCTGCCTCCCTTGAGCGTCCAATGGCGACCTTGTGTTCATTTTGGTCGCACAGAGGACGCACAATCACAGCATGAAACCAGGGTGAATCCAAATATTGGATTCATGCCGGATACAGCCGGATACTTACCCATTTTAAATCCGCCTATCCGGCACCAGATACGCCACCGGATATGCTATCCGGCCGGATACTGCCATATACTCCACCGGATACTCATTTTTTCTGTTTCCGCCTATCCGGCACCGGATACCCCAACGGATATGCATTCCGGCCAGATACTGCCAGACACTCCACCGGATTTGCTATCCGGCCAGATACTGCCAGACACACTACCGGATTTGCTATCCGGCCAGATACTGCCAGATACCCCAACGGATATGCTATCCGGCCGGATACTGCCAGATACTCAACCGGATATGTTTCTCTGCGAATCTAGTTACTTACTCATAAATAATGGTCAAAATGATTTAAACTTATTCAATAACATTTACTATTTCCCTTTCCTTTCCTTCATTAAAAAAAAAAATGTTATCGGAACATTTATATACAAATTGCTTGAATAACTAAGTAATAATTTAATGTTAAGAATGTAAACTAGCAGATGTTCAATACCAATCTGTAGATTGATAATGATGTGAAACATTTATATACACCTGAAAAGATGAATTGCTTTTTAATTGTTTGCCACTTTGATGACATGAACTGTCGTCAGAAGTCTTGTTTATGAAATAGAAAGTGTCAGAAATTATATTTGTATATTGCTGTTGTGAACATATAACCCAAAATGTTGATTATGAAATGAAATGTATGTATGATATACAAATACAAAAATAAGTTTTACAATTTCAAACCCCAACGTGACCAACTATGATGTTGATCTTTCATTATGCCACATGAGAGAGTGTTGCAAACATAGGGGCAGCAATTATCTTAGTACACACCAATTTCTAGCCACTAAGAAAAACAAAAACAAAACCCATACAAAAATATCACTGTATGGTATACAGTATGTTTAAAAGCATTCACAAATAAACCAGGCCAATTTTTTTCAATGAGGTAATAATGCACTGATATGCAGAGACCTTCAATATTCTGCCTGTCACGCTTGAATACACATTAAACACCTGATGCATCAATCTCGTTAACAGGCCTCATTAACCACCTCATTAATTGCAATTAGGCGATAAGTGTATATTGCAGTAGCACAGTGGGTTGGGTAGTGTCAGAATACTCAAAGAAGTATAGTTGAGCTTATCTTATGCAGGTTTTTTTGTAAATTATACTTATATTTCGCCTTAGATTGTAAAATGCATTAGTTGTAAAGCAACATTTGTTTTTGCTTAAACAAGATGTCATGACATCAATTAATTATATCGCCTCAATTGATAGATAAAGAAAAAAAGGAGGTCAATACCTCATTTGATACAGTCTTACAGAACTAAACATAAACAGAGAGTGAACAAACAAATTTAGGTGACAAAGACATTTACTGAAGATTCGTTTTTGGATAATATGAAAATATGTCAATCAATAGATTATACAAAAATAAATTTACATACTTTGTAAATAGATCATTGCAAATAATAAATAGTATATCAACAATATATTTGGCATTGAATATTGCCAAAATTCACAAACATTTTAGATATATGACAATCCTCAAACTTTCTCATTCAAGGCTTAAAGAGCAGTAGAATTTTTTTTAATTTTATATTTTCAATTGTTCACTTACAATTGTACGTTAATGCTTAATGTATTATTTTTAAAGTATAAACAATCTCATATCTCAATGCAATCTTCAAAAGTCAGAGAACAAATTATAAAGATTCACATGAAGTCTTTTAGTGACCATTTTTGTGTCAACACCTTTCATTCATTTTGTGTTACAAAAAAAATGTTTGGTTGTACTTTACATTATATATTTGATTATAACTGCTTCATTTAGTTTAAATACATTGTCTTTCAATTGTAACCAGATGAAACTTCATTTTCACATTCCCGACATCACCTTATGTTTTTCAAAATAATGTGCTACTGCCCCTTTAATGATTTATTTCATTTTGTAAATAATTATTTAAGACTTATAATGATTAGCTCCTTTAAATTAACATTTAAGTACTTCATTGGCAAGATTCTAGTTCTGTCTTTATATTGACTTCAGCTTTAAACCATACTGAATTTTAGATACAGTCACTTTGATTTATGAATGTCTGTGATCCTGTGACCCCAAATCAGGACTCAATGCTTCCTGGCCTAATTAATTCTCACTTCAGAAGAAATTGGCCTAGAAACTGTGAATCATTAATAATAATATAGATTAATAAAGTGTCATGTGTTACATTGCTTAAAAAAAACATTTAGGGTACAGTTTAATACAAACACCAGGCCTTTGGATGCATAAATATCACCTTGATTAATGCATAAATATATATGCAGTAAAAGTATCTAAGAGACAAATTATTTACGTTACATACATGTATATAAATTTTCTTTCATAAATTCACTCATAGCGAAACATAGACCTCAGAACAGATAGACACAAAAATACACATATACATAATACATAATAGATACATACAAACCTACCCATACATACACACACATACAAACATATACCGGTACATACACATACACACATAGGGATATTCATACACAGAAACATACATGTACATACATACATCACTATCGATATCAAATATGTCAACACAAGTAGATAAAAGTTACAAATAGTTTGACTTTTATCAAAGAGTGTGATATATTTGATATATATCCATCATCTAAAATCTAAAGTTTCCATGTTAATTAACATCTCTCAACACTTCTCCGGTCTGAAAACTCAAATGTGGTGATGTCATAGCACTGTGACACCATTGCGTTTATAAAACAGGGTATTGTGATAATAATTCTCCAAGGAAATATCGCTTGAACTTCCACAGTTTGATGACAAATTCTTATCTATAGTTAGATGAAGCTCTGCTCTGCTTATGTACACCACAAAACGTGAAATGCTTTTTTAATCACTTGTCAATTGGATTACATGAAAGATGTTAAAAACCCATTTGTTTCAAATTGCCTTTCCATAAGAAACACACTTTGAGCGCTTTGAGCACGCTATATAGCATGGATTTGGCGCTATAAAAATTGACTATGACTATGACTATGACTATCATCAGGAGTCTTGTTGATAATGTGATAGAATGTGACAAACATAATATTTGCAAATCGCTGTTTTAACAGCCGTACGAGCCAAGTGGCCAACATGTTAATTATGAAGTGATATTGATCTAAGATTTACAAAAAGTTTTACAATTCTCACGAACCAACGTGATCTACTATTAAGTTTTACATTTTCTTAAATCTAGTTTTAGTATGCCATCCGCTGCCGACTTTGGGGAAACAACTCTCTTTCTACATACCAAGTTCCAATAGCTAATACAAAAACCAAAAAACAAAAAATTAACATCACTGTTATGTAATGTTTTACAGCAACGGCCGCAAATATTCTGCCCGTCGCGCTTGAATACACATTTAACACCTGATGGCTCGATCTCATTAACAGGCCTCATTAACCACATCACTAATTTCAATTAAGACATTAGTGTTTATTTCAGTCGCACCGGGGGATTTGGGTTAGGTTGGGATAGGGGCCGAATGCTCAAAGACTTGACTAAGTGTTAGTGAGCTTCTCTTATGCATGTTGCAGTTTTTTTATTTATATTATACTTATATTTCCTTAGATTGTATATTGCATATGTTTTGTGTAAAGCAACCCTTTTTGGCTTAAAACAGATGTAAGAAATATGAATATAACAAACTAATAAAGTGCAAACTAACTAGAAAATAAAACATCTTATTACTCAAATTGAATGGCATTAAAGAATTGCCGGCTCTTCTAATAAATCCTTAAAATCCTAATGCAAGGTGTTTGATAGTTACGACCTGAAGCAGAATGTTTGAATTTATTATGGGTCAAATGGTTTGACTCCGAACAAAATGCGCATGCAAGTTTGTTCTTCATTGTCTTTATTCTTTTTGTCTAATTTCTTCAGGTATAGTATCGTTACATATCATTAATGTGTATAAAATGTGTTATACCTCTAACCTTTGTTTCTAGTTAAGTACATCTTGAAAAGAAGAAGCAGTTATTAATATGCCTGTGAAAGGAACTTTCATCCAAATTTAAAAGATGTCCTTAGCAATGTTATACACAAGTCCTTGTTCATAACTATAACAGAAAGTATAACGCTCAATATTGCTAAACTAACAAATACCAAAAACATTTTATTATGATCCATAAGGTGGCTTATTACTGTGTGCATTTATGCCAGAAGTGCCCATGCGAGATATTGATGAACTCTTCTTTTGTTATTATACCCCCGCTACGAAGTAGTCGGGGGTATATAGCGGTCAGCGCGTCCGTCCGTCCCGTCACACTTTTTGTTCCGCTCATAACTCGGATATTATTTGTTCACATGTCACGAAACCTCATATGTGTAATCACTATGGTCCCTAGATGTGCCTTTTGTATATTTCGATCAGATGCCCTCATTATTTTGTTAGATTTTAGACTTCTTTGTTGTAGAAGTGACTGTTTGATGAAGTCATTTTTTGTTCCGCTCTTAACTCTGATATTTTTTGTTCAGATGAGCCATTCGATGTACTCTCAGTATTTTTGTAAAGTTAACTTCTTTCTTAAGATACAGTCACATTGAAAGGACATTGAAGATTTTATTAATACAATAGTGACTATATAAAAATCATATATGTCTGAAAAAGAGCTTATATAGCTTACATGCAATCAAGAAGTCTATATCTGCTTTTTCATTGACTTTTAAACAAATTAAAACAGTTTTGCAATTTTGTAGGAATCCTTACTAAGTGTAGTTGTATCTCAGTTTCTATAATCCCTTAGGGAAGCGGGGGTATAAAAAGTGAGCTTGCTCACTAATTCTCTTGTTGTGTCTGTAACGAGTGAATTCTGACTTATGTGTAATCTTGTGTTTGTGGTTGTGAGAACCCATGATGCCTCACATTTGTTATTTCTTTGGATTACAACAAAGGATGAAATGCATTTTAACTCTAATGTCATGATTCACGTCATTCTATTAACCAGTATCTTTACTTGGTGCAGTTTTTATTTTATTTGGTTCATTTAATAGTTATAATTTCAAGTGCACAGTGTTAATATTGCATTATTTTCACAAAGGTCATACAGAAAATATTGGTGAATAGATTATCACCTGACAGTCTTCCATAAAGAGAACATGAAATGCATCGGTATGAACTTGAAAGTAAGAACCAGTCAACTGTTACACCAGTTGTTCAAGGGGGGCTGAAATGGTTTATGGCCACTTTCGGGATTCATAAAAAGCGGCTTGCAATTTGAATTAGAGTCAACTTTGAATATTCGAAATCTAATTTAGCCCCTAATTAGCCCCGGCGAACAGAATCTGTGGTCACTGAAGCGTGTCCCGAGCGTGTTTACCTACTATGACGTAGCGGGAGGGGAGTAGTTTCACCTTATGATCATTTTTCAACTGGAAGGTGATGGTTTGAAAGAAAAGAAACATGTGAACGGTTATATGTTATTTATAATGATATTTTTTCTCTTATGAAAATATAGACGCCACATTGGATTATCTATGGTTCGTTATGATCAATCTCCCTATTTTTACAACACATATCAATAATACAATAATTAAACATTATTTACCAGTGGTTGTTCTATTCAAGATATATAATGTATCGATTCGTATCGAAAATGAAACATGTTATATTTGGGATCACACTGTTTTGCATATCACATTCTGCATATTGGTACAGTCACATCCATCAAAGCGATTCAAACAGACAACAAAAGTAGTACAGAGTATTTTCTTAGATATTATCGTACTTGCTTCTTGCCTTTTTTATAAATCAGAAATTAACACATAAATCGTTTGGTTTGAAGGAGGTTTTTCTCCAGACATTATGTTATATCCCAAAACACCTACGACCCATTACCCCTACAACCCAGTATTAGATTAGCAGTGCAATGCACATTAACTTTGTTTTAATAAGCTTTAAATGGGAAGTAGGGTTTTTGGTATATACCTGGTAGATACGCAAATGGAGACGGTCCAGTGGGCGGGGCGTCACGAATGAGTTTTCAAAACTTTCGCCTGTTAATTTCGGCGGCATTCTAAAAACCGGGTATAAAATAAAAGTCTAATTTATGTGTGTATTGTCTCAATTATATGGTCATTGCATTCTCATAAATAATGGTACTGGATATATTGATCTATCATTCTTAAAAAAATTCATTGCATAACCTCTTTCACAACTTTTGAAAATATATTGACGTAATACATGTTGTGATTGTTTACAACTAAATCTAATTTAAAGGGTTTATGAATAAAATCTCTTCAAAGGACTTTCTATGCCATATAACTGAAAATATAATCATGTTATACCCCTCCTACATGTTATTGTCAGTGTTTATGCTGTTGGTCCCGAACGCTGCCGACAGCTCAACTATTCCCTTAACCTGCTTTACAAAAAGTCACTCACTCGTGGACACGAATATGACATTGGATAATAACAATTGGCACATCAGAAGATTATAACACGACTTTCAATCTCCAAATACCGTGATGATGCTGTTTTATTTATGAACCTCATTATCTTGAATTTGTTAGATATATCATAGGGTGCATGTCTGCAATATGAAAAATATACAGTAAATGATCTACATTTATTGATAAGGCGGTACAATATTAAAGGATAGATTTCAAACAAATGGCTATTCAAATGAGGAAAAAAATGGCCTAATCATACTTATTATGATGTATTATCATTATTGGGAAGAAGTATAGTGTATATATGATAGTATTATGTTGTGGGAAATCTTGACAAAAGAGATAAAAAATATGAACATTTCTTCTATGGTAACTAACTATGAAATCTATGATAACAATTATAAAATATGACGTAACATTGATTATGAAACTTTCCCCTTAAAGGGGCAGTAGCACGTTTTTTGATAATTTTATATTTTAAAATTTTCACTGATATTTCTATGTTAGTGCTGAATGTATTACTTTGATAGTGTCATAAATCTCATTACACAAGCCAATTAGCCATAGTCAGAGGACAAAGTATGAAGATTCGCATATAATCCATTGGCGGCCATTTTTGTGTGAACACCTTTAATTCACTTTTTGTAAGAAAAAGAAATCGCATGGCTAAACTTTACGATATATTTTTGAATTATTACTGCTCCATTTAGTTTAAATACATTGTCTTTCAATTGGAACCGTTTATTTTCATTTTCCTGACATCACCTAATATACCCCATAAAAACGTGCTACTGCCCCTTTAAGTATAAGTAATAACCATGCGATTTGAACTCTATCCTTTTCAGATAAATCATTATGAAAATCACGAAAATCAGTTTGCTAAATGACTCCCACTCTTTGGTGTATTTTGGCGAATGTACAAAGTTTCAAATAGCTGTTCATATATTCATATAGTTCGAATATTTAAATTGTTACGTTCATTTGGTGGTTGTATGACATCTTATTTTCAAATTGTTTATCCCGTAACTACATGTCTTTGGGTATTTTTTCTTAAACCATTTGGGAGGTTTTTTTAACTTTGTTTTAGTAAAAGGCGATATGTTTCTGCCGTTATCATTTCTGCATCGGTTGGTTATCTCATAACCACCTTGTTGGGTTATGAAATGATGTACAATGATCTTCGGATTGATATCTTGAGGAAATAAAGAGATTCATTCATTCATTCATTCATTCATTAACTTGGTGAATTTTTATCAAACAAGAAATTCCAAATTTATGAAAGTGGTGCGAAATTGAAGCTATGTTTATAGAGATTCTACAAAAATGACTGTCAACTTGAATCGGTGAAGGATTTTTTCAAGTGCCATGGTTTGTATATCGGGTTATGGCTAGGGACCATATATGGTCCTGCGGCATTATGGGGAGTTTGGGGGGAGGGGCACATAAATGGTCCTGGGGCACTATAAGGGTTAAAGTATGATTCGAATCCGGGACCTTATATGTTACGCAGCGCCGTTACAACCGAGGACCGGCAACTCGATGTAAATTGTGTTAAACCCTGTCTGTACTATTACTTTCCTCTATAAATATTTATCTATTTTGAAATGAATTAGTTTTGATGCAAGAAACCTAGTTTGTGTCAAACAGGAGTGTGTTGTAAGTATTCTATATGTTTAGGTACGTCAGAACATATTAAACCCACAAAGTGTATCAATAAAACGGACCGGGTTATTATTTACTACATAATCATAGTTTTATTTAATATTTTTCCAGCGCAAACACATATTCAATCCAGAAACTTTAGGTCCTTATTTACATTGAGCGCATGTTTTATGTATAGGTGAATCAAAAATAAAGTGACAAGCAACGGAAATGTTTCTGAGCGCCACTGAGCATGTTAATGGTGTATATTAGGTGCTTTATAAATTCATTATTATTAGCATAGCCATGTTCGTAGCAAACATTTATTCAATAATTAATTTGACATCACAATTGGGTTCTTGTTAGCATACTTGCGAGTCATTTGCGACTGTGATATGCTCTGATTTCTCGTTGTACCAAAGTGTTATAAATATATATCTGATTGTTGTATGCAGATATGTCAGATTTGCCGCGTATGTTAGTTTGTGACGTTAGGTACTATTCAGACAAAGGTTTGCTAAGGTATATGATTTATGGAATATTCAAGTTTTCACTGAACTTTTTTTTATTTAGGTGTAAAAGATGTACAGACGATTCGTAAAGTGTTTCCCTGCGCATGCTAGTTATATGTCTTCATCAGTTACTAAATAACTAATCAGAATACAGGATTAATACAGCACATTTGTTCCTGATCAAAAAAGACTTTTACTGTATAATGTTTTCTATGAAAATGATATCTTAGAAAGTGTGATAGCGTCACTTTTACTGAATAAAATACAACATGGTCAACATCTTTAACCAATATGTAAAGAGATAAGTTTACCCTATAAGACAGAGGGGTCAGATATGAGGTTGTCACATAATAAGAGGTAATTAACACTAAATGCTTTACAACATAACAAACACTTAAAAATACATTTGTACAGACAAAACATTGAACACGTGTCATCAATTTATTACATATTTTACTAAATCGTGATTTCAAAATCAGTATTGCAGAGAGATATGTGTTTTTAACGTCAAACATTTTGTATGCAACACGAATTCACTTCCCAATCGTGCAAGCTCCTTCAACCTATTTTATGACCCACAATAGCCATCGAAATCACCAGTCAAGTTATTGAAGGGACTTGTGTATTTGCGGTTGTTTATTAGCGAACTTTGATGTAAGAATTCTTCTCTTTAACCGATATGCGTATGCATAGACTTAACAGACGGTCGGCTCATTAAGTCTTGATCACTGAAGCCGAACGCCGTGGTCAAGTTAGCGGATGTTCAGTAAGCCGTGACTGACTAGCCTGAAATATCTATCAAAGTCCGGTAAAAGAATATACAAATGTATTTAGCTGAATACGGTTCAATCAGTGTTAACCTATCTAAAACATCAAATGGGTGTTCAAAAGGTATAGATACACATTTATAACATATATACATCTAAAAAAGGGCAATTCCAAAAATTGGAGACTATATTCAAAGTATACTTATGTAAAGTACACAAAAACTATATAAACCATTGTTGTCCTAAATGATGTAGGGATAGTTAAACAGACTCAAATAATCAAATAAACTCTCTCACTCACACACACTTTGTACAAAGTCCTGCTCATTTAGTCATCAATCATACATGACGACTAGTCAAGACCGGTATTCACTGCCATCATGTCGCTTGATAATCACTAATTATCACCTGTATGTTACGCAAGAGTATGTTGATAAATCTACGCCTCAACGGTATGTTACTGTTAATAGCTTTTCAATTTTCAGTTTATCCTTCCTTGAATCAACATTTCATTTTACATTTCAAAACAACAAAGTTTTATAAGTGAATGTGTTATGAAATCAAAGTCATGAGATTCTGATATATATACATATACGTAAATCTTAAATGACTGTGAGCATGTAGTAAGGCCCATTTAGCAATAACTTTATTGACATTACACATAACATTTGAAGTGTATGATTGTATGTATGAAGACTTAATGCGTTAAACTTCTTGTCATGATTGCTTTCCTTGACCATTACATGATAGCTTCTGATCAAACAAGTATTGTTCAAATTGTTATAATCTTGCAAGGTTTCCCTAGGGGCGACGAATCCTTATCACTGAGCCCTGTTGAATTCATTTGATAATTAAATACCCACCTATATTTCCATGGATCTTTGATCTCAATCGTTTAATGTTTGTTTTAGATGGCACTTGTCGCCTGTTTGCTTATCCTTTTTCGTTTTGTATATGATCTGAGTTTTGTGTATTAAATGTTTTCTCGAAATAATTACTTTTTTAATCAAAACTTCCTACTAACTTTATCATGATGGGGTACAGTAAAGCTCAGTCGGCATGAGCGCCGGTCTCACGGTGCTCGGGTCAGGAGTTCGAATCCCATCCAGGCCAAGGTGTAAACACCTAGAGTTCACCTCTGTTAGAACTCTATATGTGTCACCCTGGAGCCCTAGTGTGTAGTGCAACAAAAACTGCGCACCTAAAATCCCACGAACTCATGTTAGCGGCTGAATGGTGGATGCATGAACACGTGCATACGCCGAGCTGTCGGGTATCAGCGTTCAGCAGTGTTGGACAAACTGCCCTGATAATGTGTCTCAGTTCACCCAGCTGTGAATGGGTACCCTCTGAGGCATAGAATGGTCCCTTACCTGAGCGCAACATATTAATAAATATGATCAGACGGTGAAAGAATGCCACTGACCAGGAGAAACAATGTAAGCGCCTTGAGCAACCACGAGTACATGTATATGGATATGCGCGCTATATAAATATTCATATAATAATTAGTTGTATGGAAACTGTAACCAAGGGTGAAATTTTATTATTTTTTTATTTCTTGAAGTCTTTTATATACGATCTAGCTGACTAGAATGTACACGTGTCAACCATGTATTTCTGATAAGCATGCAGCATTATCATGCCATTCAGTAAACATCGAGTCAATTATTTTCGATCAGGTTCGTTAATCCGACATTCTCGTTAATCCGACATATTTCTCTGCAACCATGACGGTCGAATTAACGAGAGCTGACTGTATATGGATATGCGCGCTATTTAAATATTCATATAATAATAAGGTGTTCCACAATAAAACGAAAACAGATCATGTAATTAAAGAAGAACGGCTAAATCATCATGTATGGTCTTTTAAAGGGACAGGAGCACGTTTTTTGAAAATTTTATATTTCAAATTTTTCACTGATAATTGTACGTTAATTCTAAAATTCAGTGTAGAATTGTACCCAAACCTTACTGTGTGTAGTTCTAGACATAGTTGTTACTTATATGATATTGATGAATGTTATTTTCTTTGATTTTAAACTGAGTTTAAGACGCACCTGAAAACGTGCATGGAGCTTGCTGATTTCTTATGTTTATCGCAAATCCACTCACGCTATCAATGTGTCCCGAAGTGATTACACTATTCTTAAAGAAAGATTTTGTTTCTTTTGTAAATATGACGTTGAAGGTACAAGCTTTGCTTAAGGAGAGAGCTATCGGGTTTAACTATTTACAACAGTTAGTAAACACAATGATTTTGCAAACCCAAAAAGAGAGTAGTGAGATTAGAGAGAAAGTTGAACGTATGAGGGAAAAGACATAAGGAAAGGCATAGTGAGACATAGAAAGCAACTATTAGAAATGTCTATGTGAGTGGTCTAATTTATTGACAATATGTACAGCAAAATGCAACAGTTTAAGTGCTTTACATGGGGGCCAAAGGTATAGTAAAGAATATAATTTTTCGAATATAATAATGTTTATTTTAAGCAAACATTTTACTCTTTTTAGTTCAACATTCAAAACGTTAGTCTCTTATAATTCCTTACAGGGGTGGGCCATTTTTTAAATTCTTTTGCCTAATGTAATGTGTGTATTTTAAAGTTGAGGTGAAACTTTAATTAACAATCTGTCTGTCGGTAAAGTAAAAGTATACCTTATATGGGATAATAAGACCCTTTGAGACCAGTTACCGCCGCAAGGTCAAGGGGGCAATAAATCACTCAAGCAGGACGGGGGAGATATGCAGATAGACAGACAGACAGGTCAACCCGTTTTTGTGTTCGTCAAAGCAAGCTTTACAGTAGTGATGTATATTGCAGTATGTGACAAATTCATTGAAAGCTTTCAGCATGTTATTTCAAGAGAGATTTTAAAAGATTCATCATTTTAGCAAAGTGAAATTCACTTCATGAAATTTGGATTGTTACGAGACTCGCCCGATGAAGTGTTAATTTTGATGAAAATCTTTTTAATAGGATGTTTTTTGATAAAATAATAACCTTGATGAAAAATATTTTGAGGAAGAATTGACCTTGTTTGGAAATGAAATTTGATTGATGAAATAATTTTAGAAAAATTATCTTTCATTAAAACAATTTTCAAAATGATTAGTTTTGTGGACGTTTAATAAAATATTGACTTTGATGAAAATTTTTATAAATTAAATTTTGTTGATGAATTATTAACTCTGATTAAAGAACGCCTTCTTCAAAACGATACACTAAAATGACACTGGAAACAGGCTACTTCATCAATATTGAGCGGAACAATTAGTAATGAAGCAGAGTTATAACTGGCTTCAACTTGGTGGTAAAATCTATTGCAGAGAAAGACATAATAAAATGTTTTGCTTGGAGACAATTTGTTATGATTCTGAGGGAAAGGTATAAATGTGTACAAGTTTAATTTAAACATTTCTAATATGTTTTGTTTGAGTTTAACTTCTCCTTACAATATTTGTAAATTTGCTAACCAAGAAAGGGGCAGAGATTTGAATATAACAATGTCATATGTGGAATGTGACAAATGAATTGGTGTCTGTAAATATTTAACGCTGTTATTCCAATTTCCTAAGAAATTGTGTACAGTGTTTTAAGTTGAATATTACTTTTTTCAAAAGACCATATAAATCTGTTCCTGTTTGGCACAGGGTTTGAGAAAGTTAAGTGAATTGTCTTACAACTAAAATTATTTTTATGCGTTTTGTCAATAGTCATTGCCCCGATTATTGGTTATACACTTTTAATAAATGGTTGCAGTATTGACAATTCATATAAATTTGCTTATGTTTATCTTAATAACTTCATGATTCACTTCTTAGTTTAATTTCTATCTGAAAATAAAAGTTGCTCTGATTTTTTGTTTCCTAAATATATTTGTTAACTCTCTGTTTGAGTTCAGCTTTGTAGGTCTGTAACAAAGATGGAAGTTAACGTGATATCATGCTTGACATTAAACTTATGCAATATACAATCTAAGGAAATATAAGTATAATATAAAAATAACAACTGCGACAAGCATCAGAGACAGTCAGCTATACTTAGTCAACTCTTTGAGCATTCCGACCCTACCCCAACCTAACCCCAATACCCCGGTGCTACTGCAATATACAATTATCGCCTAATTGCAATCAGTGAAGTGGTTAATGAGGTCTGTTAAGGAGATCTAGACATCAGGTGTTTCATGTGTATTCAAGCATGACAGGCAGAATATTGGCGGTCTCTTCATATTAGTGCATTATAACCTCATTGAAAAACATTGGCCCTGTGTACTGAATGCTTTAAAACATTGATAGTGTATATTGTACAGTGATATTTTTTGTTTTGTTTGTATGGGTTTCGTTTTGGTCACATTGTTGTCTTGAGAATTGTAAAACTTTGTTCTTTTTGATATTGTATATCATACACACCGTCCTCTTCATAGTTAACATTTTGGCCATTTGAGTTTTTGGTGACATGACCGGTATCAACATCAATTTGCAAATATCATGTCTGACAATTTCTATTTCATAAATAATTGGCAAACATAAGAAAGCAATTCATGTTTTGTGGTCTTTATAAATGTTTCTCATTGAAAAACGTTTGCCTTGCTTACTTGTGAATACTTTAAACAATTGATATTATATATCATACAGTGTTATTATTTTTTGTATTTGTTTTGTTCTTGTTTTTATTAGTGGCTAGAACTAGGTGTGTATTGAGAGAGTTGCTGCCCCTAAGTTTGCACCACTCTCTCCTGTAGCATAATGAAAGTAAAGTAAAAATAATGTAAAACTTAAGAAAATCAACGTCATAGATGGTCACATTCGGGTCTTGAGAATTGCTAAACTTTGTTCTTTTTGTTTATCATATATACATTTAACGTCATAATTAACATTTTGGCCATTTGAGTTTTAAACAATTGGCAAACAATTAGAAAGCAATTCATGTTTTGTGGTCTATACAAATGTTTCTCAATATAATAGACTGCTTTCGGACATGTCAACGAACATGAAGGATTTACCAGTACAGCTCATGCGTAAATTTAGTATGTTTTCGAATTTCCATTTGGATGCAGTAAATGTATTTCTTAGAGATAAATATCTCAAACTTTCAGAACTAAATTTAAAGAAATATGTGACACTATCAACAATTGATATGTTCAGTGCTTCCACCTCAGAGATAACTGGAATTGCACCCTCTGTTTGGAGTAGCTTTTCGTCAATACAACTTCCAGAAAGCAGTGAGTCATTTGTGAACCCCAATGATTATGATTTGAAGTGCCTCCAGACAGTTTACAGCCATCTGTACCAGGAGAACATTCATCTTGAGACACTCTCACGTGTTGCTCAACAAGTCACCTCACTCACGTGGAATAATTCATCCTTAGTTGGAGATAGACATGCTTTAAATGCAAATGGAATTGTTAGCGCAATCTGTGCAGATGACCACACAAGGATCTCTACAACCACTGGGATACGACCTGCCAAGATCAAGCACTTCATCATCCGTAACCTCCAGCTGTTAGCATCGTCTGTATCGCATGTCTTTGCACGTGTTGACTGGTTTCAACCCTCAGTCAACCAGTTTGGATACCTCAATCCCATATCAGTATGGTCTTCTAAATTTCAAAACGAAGGCTCAGCATCACTGCTACCAGTTCAAAGAATTGATGGAAAGTGTGCCTGGTTTCAAGAAACGCATAACATGCAGATATTCATTGTCTTATGCCCAGTGACAAAAGCATCATATTTGTAAATAATTTATGTTTTGGTCTTGAAGACATTGTATCAAAATGAATGTTTTATTTGGTAAATATGGTTGTCTATCTCTTACTTGTACCTTCCTAAGGAAACATCTACTACTAGGAGAATTAACATGATTGAGTGGTCATTTTTGTATAAGCTGCATACCTTTTTTCCCTTATGAAGTGAAACAGTTGGACTTTTGAAGTTAATATACTTTTCATTTTTATCTAAGACACACCGAATATCAAGAACAATATTTTAAAGCCTTTGATTTCATCAGTTTGGGTGTGTGCTTAAAATTTTAATGCTATTTTGGTTGTTTTGCCTTTATATTTTAATAACAGTAACATTAGTCTTATTTTTTCTTTTATCTTTTAAAAATAGAGAACTGTTTCGCATCAATCAGTTTAAAAAGTATAAAAGTTGCATTTAATAACAAGTGGTATTTGATTGAGTTTAACATAGTATTGATTGGATGCAAGAAATGAATTGTTTTCTGTACATATTTAAGGTTATTATTCAAATTTTCAATTGTCTTTTGTACAGATTTTTAAGATGAATATAATATAAGTAAACTGTAAACTAATGCTGTTTCCACATGTTAAGCCTTGAATGAGACAGTTTGAGGCCTAGGATTGTCTTATATCTAAAATGTTTATGCATTTTGTAAATAGCCAATGCCCAACTTGTTGTTGATATACTATTTGTTATTTGGGATGATTTATCTACAATGTATGTACATTTATTTATGTCTATTTAACTAATCTAATGATTTACATATATGTATATTTATCCAGAAATGAATGTTTATTAAACTTCTTTGTTACCCCAAGTTGTTTGTTCACTCTTTGTTTAAGTTTAGCCCTGTAAGTCTGTAAGAAATGGGGTATTGATATCATGTTTTTCTTTATTGTTCAATTGAGGTGACAGAATTTATTGCTTTCATTACAACTGTTTAAGGCATAACAAAGGTTGCTTTATAACTAATGCATTTTACAATGAGTATAATTTAACAACCCATATAAGATAAGCTCAACTATACTTCTTCAACTACGTGAGCAATTTGACCCTACTCCAACCTTACCCTCACCTCCTGTGCTACTGAAATATACACTAATTGCCTAATTGCAATTAGTGAAGCAATTAATGACCCTTGTTAATGAGATTGAGGCAACAGGTGTTTAATGTGTATGCAAGCGTGACAGGCAGAATATCTTGTTTGGGTTTTGTTTTTGTTTATATTAGTGACTAGTTCTTTTTGTGTATTGAGAGAGTTGCTGCCCATAAGTTTGCAAAGCTCTTTCGGTTGGCATAATGAAGAAGAGTAAAGAGAATGTATAACTTTAGAAGATCAACGTCATTTGTGGTCACATTTGGGGCCCTGAGACTTGTAAACCTTTGTTCTTTTTGATATTTGACATTAGGGTTGAGTATAATGGGAAATCTTATGATACAAGATATATCACGATACAGACAGGCGATACAGAATGTATCACAATAAATTGTATAACTTCATATACTCTTATAATCAGATGCTTCATGCTTACTGTAGTTACAGTTACAGCACAACACTAGCTGGTTTTATAGTGATCACTTAGTTTTTCTTTTCATTTTTATGTAAGTGAAATCTTTTTTTAGTGTATAACGATACAGGTAGCTCATGATTTCCCAAGCTACGATTGTATTGTATGTATCGATGAATCGTTACAGCCCTAATATTTGTACACCATCCATACATTTCACTTCAACACTCTAGCCATGTGAGTTCTGGGTGATATGACTGTTTACAACAGCAATTTGCAAATATAATGTTTGACACTCTCTATTACATAAAACAAGAATTCTGTCAACAGTTCATGTCATTTGATAGGCAAACAATAAGAAAGCAATTCGTGTTTTGTGGTCTATATAAATGTTTCCCACCCAACAAATTGGTATTTAACCTCTGCTAGTTTACATTCCCTACATTAATTTATTACATAGTTATTCAAGCAATTTGTATATAAATGTTCCGATAACATTTTATTTTTTTTATGAAGGAAAAGAAAGGGAAATAGTAAATGTTATTGAATAAGTTTAAATAATTTTGACCATTATTTATGAGTAAGTAACTAGATTCTAAGAGAAACATATCCGGTTGAGTATCTGGCCGGATAGCATATCCGTAGTGTATCTGGCAGTATCTGGCCGGATAGCAAATGCGGTGGAGTGTCTGGCAGTATCCGGCCGGATAGCAAATCCGGTGGAGTGTCTGGCAGTATCTGGCCGGAAAGCATATCCGTTGGGGTATCCGGTGCCGGATAGGCGGAAACAGAAAAAATGAGTATCCGGTGGAGTATAAGGCAGTATCCGGCCGGATAGCATATCCGGTGGCGTATCTGGTGCCGGATAGGCGGATTTAAAATGGGTAAGTATCCGGCTGTATCCGGCATGAATCCATTATTTGGATTCACCCTGGTTTCATGCTGTGAATGGTCTTTGTGTGTGTGCCTAACCTCCGCTGACCATTTCGCCACATTGGAATTATGCGGTGTCCTTACACCTAACACGTGCGTCATGTGTTTATGAATTTCGGTCGCATTAATTTCTTTTTTATGACCAACTTGATACCTGAAAAGTGTTGCAGATGTTGCAGTTTCTAAAATTTAAAAAAAGTAGTTTGTTTATCAGACTAAATCTCCTATTTGTATGATCAATGGTGAGTGTTTCGATTTCGAAAGGGTAAATAGATACAGTTTTTGTGTAGTGACCACAATGAATACCTGTATCAAATTCTATGAACGTTTTGAATTCCCTTCGTACTTGTCAAAATAACCTTAATGCTATAACTAAAACATTGCACTTGGCGGGCTTATTCAAATGTCTTAAATTTACTAGTAACAGTAATAATTTGAAAAAAGACCCTTGTAACAACACTTTGTTGACACATTTCCTTAATGAAACTCAAATGCCAAATTTCATTATAGCAAATATCATTTTATATATCAAAAACAGTATCAAAATGCCGATTCTCTTTACAGTACAGATCATAGTAGATCTACATCCGAGCTACAATATTAAAATTATATAAGGATGCAGACCTTGATTATGAATATCATGACTATCATTTAAGAAATATTTAAAAAAATGATTGAAATTATTGAAAATCAATTCGAACTTGATAAACTATATGTTTCAGATGAAAAGATAATACTGATTGTGGCCTCGACAAAACCAACACCCTTCACACTAGATGATGTTGTAGCTGACGCTGAAAAGTTTCTCGGTGTTTTACAATTAGTGTTGTCTTATGACGCAATTGACCATGAACATGAAGAAACGAAGAAGTGTTTCATCGAATTGAAAGAGTTATTGGTAAGTAAATTGTGATTTGAGCCCTAATTAATTAACTAATTAACTAAATAATATATATTTGATAGTAATGGCATGCAGTAAAGGAGACACTCTATACAGCTGCGTTCCTTAAGTTCGTTCACGTGATAGTGTTTTATAGTGCATATATCAATTATTTTCGGTTTCGTTTGAACGTAAATCAAATACTTCTAGCAGTACTGAAAACGAATCTCCGAAATACGAAATCTTCTGTACTAGTGTGACGACAACCCGACGAACGAGTTCGATTCTTGATATAATTAAACTTTTGAGATATGTACCTCGAAACTAGGCCGATGCCTGTAACAGATGAGGCCATATTTAAAAAATACCGGTTTTCTTATATTTCAATAAGAATATTCCATATAGACTCTCTGAGAACAAAATATGCACCATGCACCATTACAAAATGCGAAGGACGGATATGACGTAGGCCGAGGCTGGTTCTTGTTTATGAAGAATTTTGTGGACAAAAAGAAACGTTTTCAATTTTTTACCCCTGGTACCTTTAATGACCTGCAATAATTTGTTACGGATAACTGTAAGTTTTAACATTAAGTCAAATATCATTGAACACCACATTTAGCGATTATGGTGTCTGATGAGATTTATTGTTGATTTTCAGGAACCGTGGAAATCTAAGAAAGGATCCCAGGTATGTAGCGTTATTTCTTTACTTCAATTTGGTTTGCATTGTTCATACGAAATATGGTTAAAAAAAGTTAACAAACCAAAACGCCGACAACACTGTCAAAACCAAAATACCATTAGCAACATTTCTCTTGTGGTTTAGACATTGTTCCTTATAAATACAGGTTAAAGGCCCGGACATTTATAAGCACAAGAAATACCTGCGTACATAAACAGCAAACAACTCATACGATGTATGCTTTGTAAATCATGTTATCATCGTATATATTAATCATATAATTTTCCGCTGAAAAATTTCAATTATTCAATTGATAACACTGATATTAATGACGCTATTATACATAAAACGCGCAACTTAGTGAAACAGATTTTTAACCTTCGCGCAGTTGGTTCCAAACTTACAAGAACACAGAAGTTGTCAACTATTCAGAGCCCCAGATAAGCTTTTGCCAATTCGGGTATGATACGATATTTCAAACACAAAGTGAATGAGTCATCATATTGCTCGAGGTGTTTCCACGTTTCGAAATATTCCATTGGCAGATTCATTAAGAAAGCTTACTAAAAAACTAGTAAGGTTACTAATTCAAAACGATTTAGTAAGCTTACTAACTCATTTCGTAAGCTTACAAAATCGGCCGAATTAGTAAGCTTATTAAATGCTTTTGAAAATATGCATCTAAGTTTGAAAAAAGTATTTCTTCCCACCACGTGGTAAAATGGCGGGAGTATTTTGACAAAAAACCCGGCACGTACAGTAGCTTTTTACCAATTTAGATTCAAATCTTTTGTGCGTATATGGTTCTTAAATCTCAGAGAGTCTTTTTTATATATATGTCATCGTGGATCGCCCCTCTCATCATAGAGCAGAAAGTATTACATTACATTCATTTGCCGGCGCCTGTGTCACTTGGTTAAGTTAGAGTTATGTCCCTTTGAAAAATAGCAATATTGTCTCTATCGGAGTTTGATTTTTTAAAGTTAATTTGTATGATTTTTTCAAAGATGACATATGAATATCGTGGAGGTATGATTTTTCACCAAAAACAGTTGTTTGAGTGTCTGAACGAAAATATAACAACTATCCTTCGTTTTACATCTTTTTTATTAGTAAAATCTTTCCTTTTTGAATTTAAAAAAAAAATGGTGAATTAAATTGCTTCTTCACGGTCTTAATATCCAAAATGTAGAGTACGTACTTTCATTTGTTTAGGGAGCAGTCATTGATTTGCATTTCAACAACCCGGATGTGATTTACTAGGCTTACTAAATCATCAAATACGAAGTGAATTAGTAAGCTTACTAAATGAATTAGTTACGTAAGCTTACTAAATAGCGATTAAAGTCCCGTTTGGCACCTCATATACCTCGTATGGGTTATTTACTGTTTATATACGCAGATATTTTATGGGCTTGTATCTATAGGGAACATGACTAAAGCAATGAGAAAACATGTTGGTTTTGGATGAACACAAAAAAAACAACAAGCAAACCCGAACCATATTCGAACTCCTCATACACAAGAACACCAGTTTATCAGTATTAAAATCACTTTTATTAACAACATGTCTTCTACCGGGTTGAATGATTTTAATATGGTGCCACATTTTTCGCGTTAATTGGCCTTTGATAATAAGGTTACTTCGATGATAGGGTCAACCAACTTCATGTATACATATTTTGTTTGATACATAATTAAGCATTTGTAAGTGTGATTTAATCGTATCTGTCACCTGATTGATCAGAGGGTTACACACCTTCATAATATTTACTTTATTGAAATACGAAATCTTCTGTACTAGTGTGACGACAACCCGACGAACGAGTTCGATTCTTGATATAGTTAAACTTTTGAGATATGAACACCTCGAAACTAGGCCGATGCCTGTATTAAATTTACACTTCTGTTCGGGATGTTTATCCTTCGGTTAAACTCACAGCAATTCCACAATGCACTGCACCCTGAAACTTTTAGACCTGATCCATTTGGAGATATTTTAACACGCTTCGATATTTGCGGCTGTATTTTTTCAAATCATAATCGAAAAAAATTCGAACAAATTATGTAACCTCTTCGTACGTTTGGCGACTATTGGTCAATTTTTTTAATAATTGTTTACTCAAGGTGTGGCCCATTTAGCTTTGTTAAATGGGTCTCAGTGACTATCATTCAACATATTATGACATTACAGGTTGATACAGTTGAATAATCAACATACTATGACATTTCATTCAGAATGGTTGATACAGTTGAATAATCATTCAACATACTATGACATCCCATTTAAGAATGGTTGATACAATTACATTATCATATAACATACTATGACATCCCATTTAAGAATGGTTGATACAATTACATAATCATTCAACATACTATGACATCCCATTTAAGAATGGTTGATACAATTACATTATCATTCAACATACTATGACATCCCATTTAAGAATGGTTGATACAATTACATTATCATTCAACATACTATGACATCCCATTTAAGAATGGTTGATACAATTACATTATCATTCAACATACTATGACAAACTATGACATCCCATTTAAGAATGGTTGATACAATTACATTATCATTAAACATACTATGACATTCCATTTAAGAATGGTTGATAATTTACATAATCATTCAACATACTAGATGATAGATGATAGATTGTGAATAAAATAAGTACGATACGAAGCTCGATTTTTCTATTTCAATTTTGTTTTCGAGTTATCTCCCCTTGAAAGAAAACCTCCAACACTAAATATCTCGGTGTACTAAGGGAGATAAGTGTTTAAAACGTTCATCAAAATGTTTAATCGTTATCCCTTTCTTTTCTTCCCTTCAGTTTCAAAACTGATTCAGATCAAAATTTTATCCTTTAAGATTGGTTTAGAAAATGGCATCAATAAACAAACAAAGATAACAACAACTCATGACTCTTTTTTTCTGTCCATGACAGGTCCTTGAATTTATTTTTTTTGAAACACCACATTTTGCGTACATTTAAAAAAAAAAATTGATTACACCTATATAGGCGCTATTCCAATCACAACCTCACTATATTAAAGCATTTATATTGCAAATAATTTAAAGGTATCTAAACAAATTATACATCAAAGGGTGCAGAACGCTAAATGATCAACAGTATTTCTATTATACTGTTAACAAATTATCAAAAGTAAGTGTTAAGTTTAATTAAATAATAGACGGTCCTGAAATAGACATATTACATGACGGACTTCAAACCTCTGTATCTCTAAAACGTGGACAGATAATTCAATCAAAATTTGGTCAGCTTCTAAGAATAATTTTCTCTGAAGAATAATGTCATAGCTGACAATGGCCGCCATGCTGGATTTTATGCAAAGCCTTGAATATTGAATATCATATGAAATCTTGTCACTTTTATGATGAATAAGTGATTGTATACCTGGTTGACAAAGATGCATGTGAAGGTCAAAGGTCAAAGAGGAAGTATTGAAGACCTAAGTACTGTCGCGGCAATCTTAGTTGTTCCTAGTTTTTTTCCTGACTGGTGCTTTATATATCTAAAGTATACAAAGATTGTGTAACAAATACTTTTACATACTACTTATACTGAATAAAATCTGTCTGCCTGTCTTATTTGACTGATTTTATCAAATCAGAATTCATTTGCTCTTCTCCGAACATCTGTTTTGGCTTTTTTTTTCTATCCTCTTAAATGTATAGGAGCACGTTTATCTTAATTAATTATGTCAAAATAACAAGTAATCATTATAAATAATGCTTGCAATTCTCTAAATATAACTGTTCAACATTAGAAACCATCTGATTTAGTCTTAGAAAAAACCCAACTAAAATGTTCAAAAGGTTTTCCACAGTTTGCACTTTCTTTTCAGACAACAGGGAAAGAAAATATTTTCAATACAGAAGAACTAGAGATCATTAGATTACAAGGTCTTTTAAAACAAAAAGATGCGACAATAAAATTCCTTGAGTACAGAGTCAAACACTTAGAGACAAAACAAATACCGTGCGGCATGTGCAAAGAAGGAAGGAAAGAAATGGGTGACCCTGTTGCAATCAATCGAGATGGCAAATGGGCACAAACATGTGTAAGGAGAGGAGAAGCTGTTTGGAAACCCAGATCAACTCGTGATCAAAGACCTTCATCCGCGTAGAAAGATATCACTGGCTATGCTTGATTCGTCTTAGAGGCGTATACGCCTGTCACGTGTCCGGCGTAATCCAGGTCTGCAACAGGCAGAAGTTGAATCAAGTGTATCGGCGTATGCACAGGAAGTAATGAGCATACCTCAAAGTAGCTTCAATAAACATCTTATTTATGCCAGACGAACCTTAATTCTAACATTTTGTCGAAATGTTGAAAAAACATCAACTTTCTTTAAATGCACTGGATTTAATAAGTCATGATTGTTTTTTTATTCATAATAATAATTTTGATATTTTATCATCAAAAGTATTCATGTCACAAAATTAGTTGTGGGATGTCACACGGAAGATAGTTGTCCGCCATGATACGCCGGGTTCGCACGTCTTTCAATCCGGCGTATTGTGCGTACGCCTAGTGCGCACATATGGTACCAAGAACGGGCTTTGCACGTTTCGTCACTTCCTGCGGCGTACGCCTGATAGCACGCCGGGTTACCAATCAAGCAGGGCCATTTTCTCAATCCTCCAAAGAAAAAACGACAGGAAATCCTCATCTTCACAGACCACAAATATAATTATAATGACTCATTCGCTTTGCACAACAACTGTCTTGTTAGATAATGAAACCCTGTGAAAGTTGTCACTTAACTCATCTGCTATTCGCCACTTTGATAGTAGTGCAAATATATACAACAAATAAATCTTAAAAGATGATAGCTAAGGTTGTTTTTCATTTTTGCCATGACCGTTTGGAATCCAGAACATATACCTTAACATACCATACAGAGGAGCACACTTTTGTGTTAATTATCATATGGGCACATAGCAAAGATTCAAGTTATCTTTATTAATTTTTTATGCAATTATGCCGATTTTAGTGATCGTTTAAGATCAAAGAAGTGCTCCGACGAGTGTTTAGTTCTTGCCTATATATGAGCACTTGAACATTAATACAAACATACACGACCTTTTTGTGATTCATGCTGCCCCTCACCTAAAATGACGATAAATAAATGTTTCATTGGCGACAGATAAATATCGTCTGGCAGCATGACGCACGTTTAAAAAAAAATCCAACTGAGCAGCACGTATTCCTTGATTATAGGTGATCGTGACAGATGCAAACCTAAGGTTGTAGAGCAAGTCTGAATGTTGTTCGTTGTCAAGCGTGTTAAAACGTCACTCACTTTCCTTGAATACGGTATGTGTTCTTAAAAGAGTGTCGTCCATTGATACAACGCAGCCGATCGTAAAACAATTGTACTGGGTATAATAGATTGTGTGAGAACCGTTGCAAAATTGAAAGTATTGTCCTTTCTAAGATGCCTAGCGGTTAGAACAATCGAAATCAAGTACTTTATCAGACAATAAAGGTATAGTTTTTACATGACGTAACAATTGAATGACGCTATTCGCTCTTCCCCGCTGCCCCCTCGTAATCACGCGTGTCTATGGTTACCTTGGATCTCGGTTCTATCAATCAACATGGCGTATCCCTATCAACCAAACTTTCCGAAGCCAGGGTTGGGGCCCTTGGTATCATGTCCGTCACTGGTCACAGAAATGAGCAGTCGTTGAAAAGCTACATAACAACTCCATCTTACAGGGAAAAACGTTGCGACCAATGCTCTATCTCCGACATGCTTGTCGAGTGACCACGTTGTCATTCCACGTCAGGTCACGGCGCCCCGTAGCATTTGTGACGTTGACACATGTCAACCGTCTCTGCCAAGCAACGTGCCATATAGCTCAACCAATACAGTTTGTACTCCTTTTCATGGTGTACACAGTCAGCTAATATTAGCGGTGGTACAATCAACTTCAACTTTTATGACAACAGCAAAAAAAAGAATGACAGATCTCTATCTACCACGCTTCCTGACAAACAATACCAAAAATTCTTTGTGGAATGTCAATCACGTGATAAGCCTTATATGGGCAGTGTGGCCCGCACCTGATTGCACAACTTGACTGTTCAAAAGTAACGTTTTGTTAAACATGAGTTGTCTGATATTTTTGTTTTGTTTGAACAATGAAAAAATAACAAGAGAATTAAATTATAAACTTTATAAATGAGAAAATAAAACTGCTACATTAACAAAATCAACTGTTTCACCAATAACCAATATTTTTGAATTAGGGGGTGAGTTCTAAACATTGAATAGCCAGCAGTTAGCCCTGTTCATGGATATATATAATCTAAGTTATTTTAACAATATTTTAATTTGAAATTATAAGATTGTTTATTCTTCCCTGCTAAAAAGTTTGGTATCCTAGAAAATAAATAATGTTCGCTCTACCCCAATGTGTTTTGTAATAAAATAAAGTTTTGCCCTGAACTATTACAACGTTAGACCATGGCTGCTTTGTTGTGACCCATGGTCTAACCAACCTCATTTTCAGTTAGACCACGGACGGAACTACTTTTTATGAGCAAGACCATGTCGTGATAAAAAAACTTCTATGAGAAACAACATAACAAAAACATGCATTTTATTACATAAAAGTGATTTTACAGATCGAGCAGCCTTTCAGGTCATTAAGCAGAAAGGCATATACAGATTGATTGCAAAATGTGCCCTTCAAATGCATTGAGTAGGATCTCCTCCGTCGAATTTCGGCATCCATCATTCGTATTTAAGCCTTTCGTGTAATAGCATTGAAATGACTGCACGGTGCTTCCCCGACACCTGTAAATGAACTAAACATCGAAATCAGGACTGTAGACTTTCATATCCTGATTCCGTTATGGAATGACAACATTCCAAACGCAGGTTTTACAATGTTTACCGAGAGGTTACCATTTCGAACAGTATGAAGCAGTTCTTATCCAGCTTTCAAGCAATGGTCAAATTGGATGTACGCCATGTCGCAACTTATTGACACGTGTATTGTAAAATGACCTTCAAATAATATCTCAACTGAATAGACTACTGTTTCGTGTAACGATTTGTGTTCATTACTTGTTTATCGTTTAAATACTCACCATATTCACAAGCACAACTTCTTTTCTAAGGCTCCACATGCGTAGGCTAAAGCTGTCAACATACGTTCCTTTCCATGTTCCTTGCCCAAATGACAGAATCACAGCATGCGCATGTCGAAAGTGAAGCTGCACGTGCATCTCGTGAAGAGGCGTCTTAATGCAAATTTCACAAGCTCTATGGTTTTGTTTTGATGTCAATTACTTGTGTGACACGGTCGCAGTCAAATAGTTCGCAATCATTTCAACAACAAAAATCAACTTTTGATTTAACATAGCGTTTAATGAATTACGTTTGTAGGCAATGATCTAAGTAAGTTAGACCATTCGGGCCTTGTTGTCTAATCGTTTAAATGGTTAGTTAGACCACTCGCGCTACGAGCTCGTGTTCTAACTAACCATTTAAACGATAAGACAACAGGCCCTCATGGTCTTACTATTCCTTAAAGCACTCGGACTTCCGTCCTCGTACTTTAACTATTATAGTTCAGGGCAAAATTATACTTAATGCAAAACAGATTGGGTAGAGCGAACTTTATTTCTTAAACATGACGTGTTACGATCATCTCGATACACTCAATCGCGCTTTTGTACCAACTTATATGCTCTTACTCAGTTTCGATGCTCACACTCTACTAGGCAGTGCCATGTTCTTAAACATCACCTTTTCCATGATTATTCGCTTTTTTCTGAGCTCCCATGCGCTTAGAACGATGAGTTACGATTTCGGAAGGAAAAATTTAATCGGGGCCAACATGGCCTAATCGTGGTCTTGCGTAACCTAACTTAAGTTTCCTTTATGGGAAATTTCTTGAACAAACAATTTAAGGAGGTGCAAAGTATTTATGTCGGTTTGTTGCACTCTTATTATGTTATGTATGAAAGAATACACGTCAAGTAACTTAAAAAACCTAGATGTGTATAATAGCAATGCAGTAGTTCGTAAATGTTATCTCATGATATTATCATTCAGAATTAATATATTATGCTGATGAATAAATACAAACCTCCATTAATGGATAATGTATAAGAAATAAATTTCCATTAAATAGTTGGTAAATACGACATGGTTCCTTTCGATAACAATATTTACTAGGTACAGATATTGTCCTTTTTTGGGTGTAGAATTCCTTAAATTAGAACACGTACAAACAAAGTCAAGCAAAATTGAAAACACGTAAAATGTCTGTAAAGCGAAACCTTATAAAATTGTGCTTTAATGGGACGGAATTCTGAAGAACGATAAATTCAGTTCTAACTGAAAACAAACTCAAGCAAGCCGTAGTGAAGCGATTTACAGATTCACTACCCTTCAAATAATTGTAAAATTCAACATCCGTTCAACAATGTGGTTACAACCTTTTATATATACCGATTCTTACATTTCCTCCATGATAAATACAGTTGAAACGCATTTTGTTCACATCGCTCGCACATATCTTCATGTGTGGACAAATACATACAATTAACAGGTACATAGGTCCGCAGCTATCAAACATCCTCATTTCAACAATACACGAGCTTCTAGCTCAGAAAACGTTTTTAATGACACAGCCAGGTAGAGACGCCCTTGAATAATCGATTTACCTTACTTATGCACCAAGGAGTGCCTAAAAACAAATTGTATAGTTTCTCATATTTTCCACTGTTGTCACAAATTTAGTTAATTGAATACTTTTATTTATTTATCGAGAGTGATGCAAGTTCAGAATCGTATTATCTAATCTGTTTTTCTTGCCTTCAGATGAAAGGACGGACAGGTGGAAAAACAGGAGTCGATGAGGTAACAATAATCAGTTAAATAATAAAAACCCAATCAACACGTTTGTGTAAACTCTAAGACAAACAGACAACAGAAGAATTTTTTCGGTATTTGTATGTGACAATGAATAGGCCTGAGGCCATCCCGACTGTGGATGCTATCCCATCTTAAGATGGGATAGCTCTCGGGCTATCCCAACTGTGGATAAAACGCTATTCTAAGTTGGGATATCCCATCTTAAGATGGGATAGCTTGATCAACTTTTGATTTTAAAAGTACTTTTACATATTTTTGTTTCTTTAGATATTGTCTTTAATATAAAAAAAAGTCTTTAAAAAAATGTTATGAAGTTTTTTATTTGAATATAGACCTTGATGAAATGATTTACATATTTGATGAAATACTGACTTCGGTGGAATTGTATGTGTTTGATAATATTGACTTTGATGAAAATGTGACTTTGAAGAGAAATTCCTTATGAAAAATATCTTTGATTAAAAAATTGGAATTCTTTGTTACATGTTTGATAAAATAGTGACTTTGATATTAATTTTTTTTTAAAATAAGTATCTCATGCAACGGGAAATTTGATTCGAAAAATGACTTTTATGAAATATTTTTACATGAAATATTGAATTTGATGGAATGGTATGGGGTTTGACGAAATATTGACTTTAATGGAATTGTAAGGTGTTTGATAAAATATTGACCTTGAAAAAGTGATTTTGATGAAAAAGTGCTTTTAAAGAGAAGTTACCTTTTGAAAAAAAAAGACTTTTATGAAAAGATTAGATTTTGTTACGTGTTTGATAAAAAAGAGACATTGATAATAAAAAATGATTTTAGAATAATAAGTTAGTTATGCAACGTGAACTTTGATTCGAAATATGACTTCGATGAAATATTTCAATATTTAAAAAATATTATGCAATTATTTCATTTGAATATAGACCTTGATGAAATGATTTACATGTTTGATGAAATATTGAGTTTGATCGAATTGTATGGTGTTTGAAGAGATATTGACTTTAATGGAATTGTATTGTGTTTGATGATTTAAAAGAAATATTACATATACATTTATTAACATTTATTATGCAATGTGTTTTATGATTCGATGATTGATCTTGATGAAATGTTTTTACATCTGGGGTATATCACAATCTGCAGAATGTTCGAACAATCTGCAGATTGTGACATATTCCTAGATTGTTTAAACAATCTGCAGATTGTGAGACCTGCACAATCTGGGAATGATCATTTTTGGTCCAACTAAGAGAGTGGTGTTGTCAATTCCCAGATTGTGAATGGCTAAAAGCAACTGTGTATGGAATGGAATAAAGGAGACGATTCCTAGATTGTGAAGGGTTCTTACGTGGTCTTTGGGTCCCTCTGACGGGGCAGTGTAGTCTATTCCCAGATTGTGATGGACTCTTAGTGACTTTCTATCTTCAGTCTATGGTGTATAGGGGTATATTCCAAGATTGTGAAGGGCTCTTAGCGACTTTCTATCTTCATTCTATGGAGTATAGGGTTACATTCCTAGATTGTGAGGGGCTCTTACCTAGTCTGTGGGTCTCTCTGGCGGGGCAGTGGGGTCTATTCCCAGATTGTGAAGGGCTATGAGCGGTTTTCTATCATTAATTTATGTAATATAGAGAACGATTCTTAGATTGTGAAGGGCTCATCGCTGGTATTAGTGTCCAATTGACGGGTTAGTATGGTCCATTCCCAAATCGTCTTCATTTCAAGCAATATAGGGGTAAATTCCTAGATTGTGAAGGGCTCTTAGCTTGCCATGATGTCCAACTGACGGAGAGGTGTTGTCCATCTCAATATTGTGAAGGACTGGGAGCTATTTTCTTTGTTCACGAAATGGTGTATTGGGTGATTCCCAGGTTGTGAAGGAATGTGTGCATATTTTTTAGAACAAAAACTATTTAATTATTATGGTAAAATCCTGGGATTGTGAAGGGCTATGTGTGTGTCCTTTGAAAGACAGATTTGAGAATATTGAAATCAATGATCGAAAATATATTGTCTGATAGAAAGGATAGTTAGCAGTAAACCTTATTATTAATATTATCAACGCACGTCTGTATTACTTTTTCAGTGTTTAGGATTTTTTTTTACCTAAGTAAATACCTTTTAAGAGCCAATTTTTAAAGCACAAATAAATTGTTGGTACTTAACAATTTTCAATGCAGTTTCTTGGGAATACTGTACTCTGTTTACCGTCTTTGACATTTACTGGTTATCATTATAGATATACTTCAAATTCATATTTTTTAGGATTTGAATTTAAGAACCTTGATTTGGCGGAATGAAGGAAGACGGCGGAATGAAGGAAGACCAGTTCAATAGAGCAGTGACATGTGCCAACAATACATGTATTTGATATAAGACTTCACATTTGACTATATCATTTAAGAGAAACTTGTTTTGAAATTTTGAATAAAATTTTTATCATTTCTATGTGAAATGTCATACTCTTTCAAATACATGTATGTATAATCTTGTGATCTCTGTGGAAAATGCTTGATTAATCCTTACCCATAGCATTGTTACGTTTAATCAATCCCAAATGAGTACTTGAAATGAATATACATTCAATTAGAAGGAGGAAATTGGTGTGATTGTGCGAGATTGCAGCTCAAGTCAGACATGGACGCGACACAGTGACACGTTGTTGTGATAACCATCTGAAGAACCGTCAGACGGCTGGTCTAATTATATAACATGACACGGTATAAATTATTATTGATAGATAAAACTATTTCATCAGTTTAAAGTGGAAATATTTTTAAAATATATCTTTAAGTTTAGCTTCAACTCAGCATATAGAAGAATGCGATTCTATGGATTGTCGCCGAAGCCAATCGATAATATCATTATAATAATAACATTTAGCTATCTTAACAGTAACACCATATCACGTTTTTGAGGAAACTATACACATACGATATTTCTATCATGAATGTATTCTTGCTTGTTTATATCACCTTTTTGCATTACAAATCAAAATAAATTGTCGCATGCATACATGCATGTTGTATAACAATTTTGTAAGTTAACAGTTAAGTAACAGTTACTATGATGTCACAAAATGTCTCCATTTACTAAATGGCACTGAGCAAAGTTTTGTTAGATTTTGGTCAACTTTGCATTTGTTGTTAAGTTGAATTTCACTTTCCCTTTGATTTTGTATATGTTTAATATCTTTTGTATGCAACTGTACTGAATTATTTGCCACTTCCTGTACTATGACGTATGCCTGTAAAGTAAAATATGGAAAAAAAAGAAAAAAAAACCAGTTAAAATGTCACAATTTAAAACTTTGATTTCATGTGATAGGACTTTATCACCTACTTTTAAGAATTATACATCTCATGGTCCAAGACGCAGTCAAATTCTTCTTTGCCGGATGCGCCTCGGTTGTAGTTATCTCAATTCACATTTATCTGATAGAGGGTTGTCAAAAAGGCGTGCCTGTTCTTGTGGAAACATTCGGGAGGATCCTTTTCATTATTTTTTTAAATGCCCATTATATGATAGATTCCGATCAAATCAATACTTTGTTAAAAACGGTATAACATTAAATCTGTCCTAAGCGACGACAAATCCTTGTCACAGAGTGAATGAATCCCTATTAATATCTATATACCATTTCATAAATGATACCAACCAATTTTAAATTTCTCTCCTTAAATCTGTACCAAATGCAAATGTAGACAAAGTTGAATATTAATTTGAGTTTTCTATGAATAATTGCAAATTTTGTATTTCCACCAATGCATTTGATATCTGAATCGTTTTATGTTTTTCAGGAGAAGCATTTATATAGGCATTTGTTGCCTGTTTGCTAATCCTTTTTCCCTATTATATATATTCTGAATGTTGTGTATTTTGTATATGTTATATGGAAATAAAATACTGTTTAAATCAAATGTCACAACATTTTTATAACTCATCAATAAGAGCAAGAACATATTTTTTCATTAGATCACACATCTAAACCAAAACATATATATTTGTCCATTTTTAATATGTCACGGTTTGTATTGATTTAACACTTCTAGTTGATAGCACAAAGGACTGATTAACACACTACAATTGGTCATTTTTGGCGACGGTGTAGATCCTAGGTGAGAGTTTCTACATTTTACTGGTCGATTGATATAGATAGCATTTGATGATTAAATGGAATTATGAAATAAAATACGTAAAAGAATTTTTCAGGAAATGAAAGCAACGTACATAAATAAACATTGATACTTTAATCTACATGACTTAAGATAAATCTATACACAAAATTAAACAATAAATAAATACCTGAAAATAGAGAGGATTCTTCTCACTTTTCTAAACAAAAAAACGCATTGATGTGGGAATTAATATTTAACAGAACCACCTTACAATCATAGGTCATACTAAGCTACAGTACTTAACACCATCTAAGTTTTTGTCAGCACAAAGCAAACACATCTAATTTTGTATGATATTGTACAATACTTTTGTTCAGCATATGATATAGTTTGTGACTTTTTACTGTGACCCTTCTGCTGTGAGTTATTCTATAATATATTTTCCAGTAATTTCCCATTTTAATGTAATTCAATGTATCATATTTCTTTTTATTGACATGTATATTTTAGCACGTTTATAATGAAACGTTACATGTACTTTAATCCATATGTACTTTTATACATAACCTATGTATTTATAAACTCTCACAGTCGATCAGTAGAAATCAAAGTCGTGTACAAAGCCCTTCACAATCTAGGAATCGTCTCTGAATATTGTAAAGACTCAAAAACCCACACATAGCCCCTCACAATCTGGGAATCGTCCCTTACAGTTATCCATTAAGTCTCAAAGTCGCGTATAAAGCTCTTCACAATCTGAGAATCGTCTCTCACAGTCGATCAGTAGGACTCAAAGTAGCTTAAAAGGCCCTTCACAATCTGGGAATCGCCCCTTACAGTTATTCAGCAAGTGTCAAAGTCGTGTACAAAGCCCTTCACAATCTGAGAATCGTCTCTCATAGTCGACCAGTAGGACTCAAAGTCAGGTTAAAAGCCCCTCACAATCTGAGAATCGTCTCTCATAGTCGACCGTTGGACTCAAATTCGGGTTAAAAGCCCCTCACAATCTGAGAATCGTCTCTCATAGTTGACCAGTAAGACTCAAAGTCGGGTTAAAAGCCCCTCACAATCTGGGAATCGTCTCTCATAGTCGACCAGTAGGACTCAAAGTCGGATTAAAAGCCCCTCACAATCTGAGAATCGTCTCTCATAGTTGATCAGTAGGACTCAAAGTCGGGTTAAAAGCCCCTCACAATCTGAGAATCGTCTCTCATAGTCGACTAGTAGGACTCAAAGTCGGGTTAAAAGCCCCTCACAATCTGGGAATCGTCTCTCATAGTCGACCAGTAGGACTCAAAGTCGGGTTTAAAGCCCCTCACAATCTGAGAATCGTCTCTCATAGTCGACAAGTAGGACTCAAAGTCGGGTTTAAAGCCCTTCACAATCTGGGAATCGTCTCTCATAGTCGACCAGTAGGACTCATAGTCGGGTTTAAAGCCCCTCACAATCTGGGAACCATATTTTTGCAACAATTTCCCCGTAAGAACACTTCAATTCAAACAGGAATCTAAAATGCACAAACATTCAAAGTTGATATAATCATCTAAACATTAAACTTATACTGGTAAAGATAGATAAACACAATAGAATCTCAATGGCAAACACAAACATGGATATATCACCGATATCCCTTTGAAGAAAAAATAGTTTTAGATTAATCAAAGTCATTAAAATTTCAAAGCGATTTGATAAAACTTAAAAGGTTAACACTCGTATGATTTAAACATATTTTATTAATGAAAAGACATGAATGGATTCACATTTCACAAATTATTTTTTATAAAATTCATTTTTCAAATCAGGCAATGGCAATGTTTATAAGCCCATGAGTCCATAAGCCCATCTTTTCAACAATAATGTTTCAATAAGGTAACTTCCATAATTTCTAACAAAGTCAATATTTGTTCATTCACATACAACAATTTTCTCAAGTTTAATCTTCAAATCCAAATTCACTTTGTATTACATCATGTTTTTTTAAATATAAAAAATTTCCAAATAAAAGTTAATATTTTACCCGTAACAACTTCCATTAGATAATTTTTTAATCAAAATTACCATTATAATGTGATTTCTCTGCAAAGACATTTTATTCATCAAACTCAATATTTAATCAAACGTGCAAAGTCATCAAAGTAAGTCTTTGTAAAAACACTATTTTTGCAAAAAAAAACACTAACAAATTCCATCAAAGTCAATATTTCGTCAAATATCAACCAAAGTCCCTTTTTTCAAATTCTTGTTTTTACTAAATATTCCACACACAAAATTATTTATTAAAGTTGAAATTTTTATATCTTAAAGTACTTTCAAAAGCAAAAGTTGATCCAGCTATCCCATCTTAAGATGGGATATCCCAACTTAGAATAACGCTTTATCCACAGTTGGGACAGCTGCAAGAGCTATCCCATCTTAAGATGGGATAGATCCGTAGTTGGGATGCAACACTACTACAAAGGCTACAGAGATTTACCAAAAAATATTCATGAAATGTTTGATTAAAATTAACATTTAGAGATTGGCGAGGCTAGATTAATAGGAATGAGTCGAATTATGAACTGGATAAAGTAGAGAGGATCGAAAGATAGAAGATGGTAATATGTTAAAATAAATAGATAATGAAAAGTTTGTGGTTAGCTCTCCCGAGGAGGAGCTGGATTTATTTAAACAATGGAGAGAGCAGAAATGGTAATTAAATAAAAAAAAGTTTTATTCACTTGAAATTGCCACGATTCGAACAAATGACAAATGTCGAACAAATGCCACTCAAACAGCTCAGAAAGGGTACATAAATAAAAAAAGTTTTATTCACATGAAATTGCCACGATTCGAACAAATGACCTGTATATGACTACGTGGCGAGTCTTTCATGCGGTTTGCATATATTGTAAATAGTGAGAGATAGATGTCCACAAATCATGTTAGATTAAATCAATAGCATTATTCAATGTTATCCCTACTGCCTCATCAAGTATATTTGCCTGCCGATATATATTCAAATCAATCAATGAGGAACATGTCAAAATTACATTTTGTATTATTATGTTTACGTTTATATACAAAGTATTTTGCATATAAATTAACGGTGTTAAGAGTATACTTGAAATGGTTATCCTTAACACCAAACAGATAAAGGGTTAATCAGCTTTGGAAGAAAATGGTTAAGGAGATGAAGGAGCTCTGGGCTCTGGGATCTGTTTAAGCGTCATCACAAGACGGAAGTGTTCGAAATAGTGTCAAAAGGTCGCGACCTCCTCACCCATTGGTCTTAAAGCCCATACAAATATACGGTGACCAATGAGACATGAGGTCGCGATCTTTTACACTACATAGGCACACTTAGACTTAGACTCACCAGATACATTTCAACGCTAATCATCTCTAAGTATGAGGGAGACAGTGTTGTAAGATCGATGTCGAATGAAAGATAGGGCATTTCGGAACACTTTACAGGCGATATGAAGCAGGAGCCACCAACAGAATACGTTGTAAATATGTTTATTACGTATATATAGTATATGAGAAATACCCGTGCCTCAAATGCTTGTGCGGGTGACCACACAGTACGGTTATAATATCCAGCCAATCACCATATTTTATCATCCAAAACTGTGTCCACAGGAGATAACGCTTGTGAAAGATCAAGCGATATCTCCTAGGACAGTAGATTTTGAACAATGCCCTGTCATCAGCAGGGACATGACATCACAAACGTTTTGAATCATCAGAAATGACGAAACAATGGAATGACGTCATATACACAACGACAGTAGATTTTGAACAATGCCTTGTCATCAGCAGGGACATGACATCACAAACGTTTTGAATCATCAGAAATGACGAAACAATGGAATGACGTCATATACACAACGACGTCACAATGCTATTACATCACTGGTTAAGGAGTTGGAGGACTATAATTGGAAGATGATTTAAAAGTCGTATGTATAAGAGCAAGATTTCCGGGATAAAAAACTTTTTATCCCGACGTTTCGGAGAATCTACATCAATCTATGAATTAAAGGGGCAGTAGCACGTTTTTTGATAATTTTATATTTTAAATTTTCACTGATAATTGTACGTTAATGTTAAATGTATTATTTTGATAGTGTCAAAAATCTCATAACAAAACCTAATTATCCATAGTCAGAAGGCAAAGTATGAAGATTCACCTAAACTCCATGGGCGGCCATTTTGTGTGAACACTTTTAATTAATTTTTTGTAAGAAAACTGCTCAATTTAACTTAAATGCGTTGTCTTTCAATTGAAACCATACATTTTCATCTCCCTGACATCACCTTATATTCCCCCTTAAAACGTGCTACTGCCCCTTTAAGACCTATTTAGCTACACTGAGTTAGCATAAAGCTCCCACCAGGCTCCGTTGATAGTGCCGTCAGGTTGACATGTGAGGTTGTACTATACAATTTGGAAGAAAAGATTTGACCTATACCATCTTGGAATATTTCAATATTCCAAGATCGTATTAAAAATCTTAATATATACTATACAAAAAAAGAAACGCATAGCTGGATATTTCAAGGTGTGGTTACAGTAAATTTTGAATTGACACTGTCTTTTAGTAAATGCGTATAACAAACTGAAATTTCTCACTGAGATAACAAGATCATTGCTCTTTAAGATATCATACACGCCATATGACTTTAACTTCCTTTAGCATAAGAGGTCACTTGAATGTCATTGTCTGTTTTTACCACCACGTGAACAATTTTCAAACGCCTTGGCATAGACTGTATAAGTCGCTACATTGATGATTGGATTATGGTCTCCAACTTGTCCTGCATAAACTGAGCCAGGTTTGGAAGCATTTGACGTAAACGTTAACGCTGCCAGAGAGGTCAGTCCAGTTCATCTCAAAAGTGTTCAATCAGATTAAGATCCTGATAACGTAAGTGATAGGGGATCCCATTGATGTTGTAACATGTCAGAAATGATCTTGTGACACCAACAGTATGTGCTCTTCCGATGTAGTGGACAACGTTACGACGTTACGTCATTTATCGGAAGCACGTGTCGTTTGATGGTAGTGTGTTATGAACATAAGCCCATTAGACTGCCTTGAAAATGAATGAAACCAGAAAGAAATGTGTAGCATATGGCCGCCCACATCATCAGGTTACCCTTTCCAAAATCTAACGACTTGACTTTGGCAGTTTGGAGCGTATCTTTCATTTGTACACGTCTGTATACCCAATTCTTTTTCATCTCCTCTTTGCAAAAGAAATCCTTATGCATCGCTAAGACTTACACATTTCCCATGTCTTAGGTTCCAGACCTGAACGTTGTTACAGCACAGAACACGTTGCGAGCGATTATGACGTCATAAAATATTGCCAAAGTAGCGTCTCCTGACTCTCAATCTGATCTGTAGCAAACGATTTCGTATTGTTTGTGGCGAAATTCTGTGTACTATAGGCACCCTGTCAGCTTTGTACGAAGCATTGACAATGCAGTTACATGGATGAAGGAACCAAATTTAGCGATCTTGACCCTCTGTGATGACCCAAGGTGTTCCAGAACGTGGACAATCATTGGTGGAACCAAATTGTTGGAAGCGTTCTAAAAGACAAGTGTTTGTGCTCTTTTAGACATTATGACCCCTGGCAAGGAATGTTTGCGACTCTCCAGTCTGAATTTTGCCAATGCCGATGATTCGAGTTGCAGTGCCAAAACGTGGAATTTGCATTTACTCTTCATATGGTAAAACTTCTATTGCAATTCGTGATCCATGAAAGCCTTTTGTGGAGAATGTGAATACACGAATGTTTCCAATAGTTTCAACTTTCAAAGTGCTTATTGTTTCGTTTTGCGATGTTTTTTTCATTTTGGTCAAAAACGCGTTCAAATTCACAGTGACAGATTCGAACATTCAAAGTTGTCACAATCAAAATGTTTCTACAACCAAATGTGTTTCACAGTTTTTATGGACATATTTCGTTTTGAAAACTCATTTATCCGGAAAACATTCACCTATGCGTTTCTTTTTTGTATAGTATATGTACGGAAATCTTAAGATATGACAAAATCTAAAACCTCCTGTTCAATCTTGGAATATGTGAATATCTTTAGATATTTTCTATACGATCTTGGGATATCTATATAAATGATGTCATTTGTCTATGAATTGTATTACGTACTCTTAATTCAATTGAAACGAGTGATTTTGAACATGCCTCTTTTGGAAAAAATAATTTTTGATAAATATGACTGATAAAAAATAAATGGCTTAATTTGGGGAAAAACGTTGAAAAGCAAATGACTTTAATTGGAAACAATATTTCCGAAAAAGAATAAGTATTTGGGGCAAAAACTTTGATAAAGATAAATGAGTTTGTTTAAAAAACAAATTTAAATAAATTTGAAACTGTCACTTTGATGAAGAAAATAACCTTATTGAAAAAAGGACTTTGATGAAGAAAATATGACATGGTGTAGACTTCAAGGGTAGGTAAAACGTGCGTTTGTGTAAAGATTAATCAAAGTTGAAATGGCCATTTCTTTAATACTTTTTATTTACAATTAGCATTCTTTATATCATGAACTTCCTTTTACCACGAGTTACAGAGTATTTTCAGTGGTGGATATCTGTAAGAACATTAACATTATAACACACACACCAGATATAAGTTATATATTCCAAGATTGAATTTGCCATTTCTTTGGCAGGCTTTGTCACAAGTTATTCTTTAAATTATGATCTTATGTCATCATGAATGTTGTCCTATGTTCGGAGAATGTGACAATGCTTAAACGTATAAGTCAGATAAGGTAAAAAGATAACATAAGGTCACTCACGGCAGATGTACGATAGATATTCCAAGATTGAATGGCCATTTCTTAATCAGTTTTTCTGAATTTCTGAATTCAATTCTTTACATTATGATCTTGAATCAATCTGAATGTTGTTGGTTTGTGTCGTCGGATTTCAGAGTATGAAAAATATGTGTAAGTGAAATGAAATAAAATATATTTTTTCATGTGGAGTAAAGTTTAAAAGTATGTACAAAATCGTTTTCATAAATGATGGGTAATCTATGCAAGTTAATCCATGATTGAAGATGCTTTGTGCTTTGTTGAACATTCACGTCTTTCTTATGTGAAGTAGAGTTATGTTTTTGATAAATCTTACATTTCAATTTACAAGATTAGATCAATCACGGGAACTTTACACTAGATATTCCAAGATTGAATATCCAATTCTTGAACTTTTTCATTTCACTAATAATTTCGTTGAAAATTCCGATATTTTCTTACATAGATTTGCCTAGTTTCAAAGTATGGTAATAAATCGTATATGTAAATCATATAAAACTATAGACCGTTCACGGAAATTTACGCTAGATTTTCCAAAAATGTCTTTCTCAAAACTACTAATTTTGCATGATCACTCACAGGAATTGTAATTGTAAATAGAGATTATTAACCGAGTGTGTTTCCGTATCATTAATATCATATAATAGGAATAAAATATGTATTATGCGAGGTTAATAATTTCTTTATCATATAATGTCATTTTGAAATAAAAGGATTTAAACGAAAATATGATACCTTCTAAGAATATGTTTGACCTAGATTTCGCGGAGTAATTGCTTTCACAATAAACCAAGGTGAAGGTCATATTGTCGGCGATGTACAGTTGTGAACAGTCTAGAAATATTCCTTCATGAAATGATTTTTTCACAGTGATAGAAACGTCTCCTTCAATCTATGAACATTTTCAGTCTGATTTCCAATGCACGAGTAAACATTGTATTTTTCAATAACACAAAATGTGTAAGAACCAGTTGTCAACGTCGCTACAACAGGGGAAGTAACTCTAACTGCATTTTGAAAAGCTGCATTGTCATTGATGTTACGCCAGTTCAGTTACGGTATCCTTAGACCAAACGTCGACTATTTGCGAAGGTGAGGTTGTTGCGTTTGTAACTACGCTACTAGATAATCTGTACTATCACTAGAATATGATTTGTTTATGCTGATAAGTTGGTAACCGGCACGACCAAAGCGATCTAGGCCTTATGCACGAAAATAGCCGATATTGTTAGCTGCATATCGTTTTATTTTTAAATGCACAATGAAAACAACTTGAAATGCTTCGATAACCAAGCTATTTCTAAAATACGAATGCGTGATAAGTTTTGACAGATTTTGTTTACGATATTTTATTCGATAAAAAACCCACAAAACCTGAAAACTCCCGACGACGTTATCAATGTTTAGAGACCGGTTTAGGACTCGCATGACATGCATGGAGTTTTGAGAAAATAGTTCGGGTTTTGACCTCATTTGCATTGTTATCAGGGATCTGATAACATGATTACAAGATGGGTTTATTGCACAGATAACACTGCCCATTATATGATAAATGATTCTACAAGATGATATCACTCACAGCAAATTTACGTTAGATATTCCAAGATGGAATAGACATTTGCCCTTCTCACAACTACACATTATACAAACAATGTACATGACCAACGTCATGGATTATTCATGTCTGTTTCATGTGAAGTAGACTTTCAGAGTATGTATATATAAATCGTATGTGTAATTGATATAACAAGATGATATCACTCACAGGAAGTTTACCCCAGTATATATAATGTTATTGTCAAAATGTGGGGTAGTAATCAATAGTTAAATTCGTTTTCATTGTTTCTACTACATATTGCCGCTAATGTTAACACGCCAAGATCGATATTGTGTATATAATGCAACAAAAACTATGAATGAAATACAATCAGTGGTGTATTATAAAACTCTGTTTCATGTTTTATTGATTATAGATACACACTTTTTGTTTTGTCTTTAAAGAAATACTGTATTAACGTGAAGTAGTGGAGTAATGCTGGATTTATCGCTTCGACTTGTATGGATTGTTCCATTCTACGTTTGTAAAATCTAAAAACATCTTCTATCATAGTCAACATAGAATTGATAAATGCTCATAATTGATCATTTTTAAAGCTAGGCATAGGACACACACTAAGTGGTATTACAATACACAAAGAGGACACTGTATATTCTATGTGTTTTAAATATTTTTCAACGAGCAAATATCATTTTGTATGAGTTCTGGTCTTCATACATCGTATACGTCATGCGATTTAAATCAGTATTTGCGGTTCACGAAAGAGAAACAATGTTTTCTTGCTGTTTCTTTATTCTATTCTTATTTATAAAATCAAATCTATTTCAAAGAAATTAAAACACTCGAGAGTGGGTCATGTGACTTTAAGAAAACCTCGTAGCTCGTGAAATACTATATACTATCACATTCGTTAGGTAAAGTAGAAGTCAATGAAAATGTACATATGTTTCACATTCAGTTGGACACCTCCGACAACTAGGTTTAAATTCTGTGACCTATAGTACAAAGTTGCCCATGGACAGTGTTTGCAATGACATGTTATTCACATGTTTACTTCAAAGTTTGCTCATCAATAATTTTAATGATAATTATGCCGCTCCCGTCAATATGACATTGACCTTGTAAATTGTTCACTTTGTGTAAAAAAAATCAATATGATATAATTTGCTACAGGGCATTGCAACCGTTATAACACTGTTCTGCCATCTATTTAAATCACAAACTGTGTTGTATTCTTGGAATGTTATCTAAATCTGCCATCTACCTATATATATGTTCCTTTCAAAGGTACAATTACATTTTATCTTAACAATAAATCTGTAATCGCTAGGATGGACAAATGAACATATATTATAATTATCTTGACATTTCAAACGTAAATAATTTATAGTCGTATTCTGATGTTTCTCATTAAAATATCTTCATTCCAAAAGACTTGTTCATCGTTTACACATAATAATTGTTACTGTTTAACGTTCGTCAGTGAAGAATTGTTTTCCCACTTTCAGATTTTGATGGGATCGTAACGAGAGCATATGTTCCAGTTACTGAAATAACAAACTTTCGTGTTCAAGCTCAACTGTTTTTTATGAGAAAATAACTCTGACAGGAAATCGCTTACTTATTCAAAAGAATGACACTTAGGGTTCAACCTTAAGCAGTCAGTTATCAGGTATTTAAGAAATGTGTTTGATTGTTTGTGTTGGGAACAAACAAAACAATCTGTTTATCTTAATGTCTTATAACAATTATTGCAAGAAAAGAGTTTACTTAAATAACAAAAGCATATTGACGATTAACATAACATAGGATTTCATTTTAAAAAGTTACATTCAATGAAAACTATTGTGAGAAAAGTAAATTAAGATAAGAGTAACTTGATAAAACAAAATTTAATCTGTGTGTTTTGTTGCTCGTCTCTATCATATTTAGTCGAAAACATGAAAAGAGTCATTTGATGCTTATTCTAAATTATAATTATAAATATCACATTTCTAATAAAAGTTGTAATTCTATATTGGAAATTACATTTTTCTTAAAAATAAATTCACTATACCCTTAAAATGTCAACATGTCATTAACTTTAGTCGGAAAGAGTTGAAAAAATTAGAATTCTTGAATCCCAAGACAAATTATTCAATATTTACATCAACAGTATGCCATGTGCGTCCTTGAAAAAAAATACTTTAATAGAAAACATTGATTATCCAGAACGTACAATCAAATGAGCAGAATGTTAGTTTTTATGTAATAGCTTGTCACTGTAACTTGCCAACTAATGTTTCAGGCCACCAACATGTAACAATCAACAAATATGCATGTGTGTCTTATGTTCGTGGCCAGTCTTTGATGTAAACATAAAAGTTTTATAGTTTGGTATTAGACATGCGATGTGCCTAAAGAGTAACTGTCATGGTGAAACTTTGTTTGACTGTGTTACTTTGATAATGAGCTGGATGTCTAACATATATTGGCATTAGATAACACCTTTTCCTGAAACATGCATCGTCTATGTGATTCGCCTTCAAGTATTAACTAATAAGGAGATACCCTGTCTAACAAACATTTTAATTACATGGTGATAACAGCTGTTCCTGAGAGATGCATATTTTCCGTATGATTGGCCTTGAAGGTTTATTTTTTTCTTGAGCAATACAATGGAACACAGAATGATGTTATTGTGTCAGACAGATCTATCAAGTAAAACTCTTGGAAATGACAGTGATATTTTTCAATAACCAAATGCTACTGTCATGCTGTTGTTTTTAAGAAAACTGAACATATTTGATGAATGCAACTTAAACTACAAAAATGAAAACAATTCAATTGTCATTGAGGAGAAAGGTAATGTGTTCAGTGCTGTTACAAAACGCGATGTAATGCAAGTCTCTTTACAGCATGTGTTAACTGTTTGTTTTGTTTTAATCGCAATGAAACATAAGCAATATGTCCTTAATTGTTATACCAAGAAGTGCAACAAACCACTCGTCTCGGTCCATGGACATAAACAACTGCCTTATGTTTTGTAAGTCTACTTCAAATATATTCTCTTTAAAACAAATATCAAACAGATGATAACATAAACAGCAATAAGAAGATTAATGTGTAAACACAATTTGTTCGTCTTCATTAATGCCTTTCGACTGAATTTTTTTTTAGAAACATTCACGTTGCAGGTCACAGCATAAAACATTAGAAAAAGGTGAACATCAGACATGTAAATAAGCTGTAAGAAGGAACACGTTAATGTAGCCTGTAACATGTAACTGGAACACGTTTTCGTGCTTTACCACAAAAAGACCTTAAAACTAATCTCAGGGGGTTCTTCAACAAATGACCCACAGAGTTATCCCACCACGCTCCTGGTTTGTGCACAAATACTGGACAGGTCCGCTGAGCATATCAAGACAAAATTTGAGCCCATCGAAAACCTGCTGTATTCCTTTTAAATTGAGATTTTCCACATCTCCCTTCAACCTCTATTAATGTCTTGAAAGATTACTTTTCTCCCTTATCTATCCTTCCTCTTTTGAATGGAAACATCCAATGTGTTTAACAGCTTAAATATAGCTGAGGGCGCATTAACAATTTAACACTACTCACCCATTCATTTTAAATGATTTACCATCGAGGTGTTTTCTTTTTTTCCAATGAAACTGTGACAAAAAAAGATACCAGATATAGGTAGTATTGCGTATGGAGTTAAAATAAAATATTTTGCTGAGAAATCCTCGGTTTCTTTTAGAAGAATTTAAGGAACATACTGCATTGCTTAAATGCTTTTGAAAGAATCGGGTTAACTAAGTGTCTGTAAAGATATATGATTCAAGATATATGATATGAGTCAAATCATACATTATGTAAACATTAGGATAGTTTTGTCATCGTTGTTTGTTGATGAAAGTCTCCAAAAGTTGACTTATTTACGAAAAATCTCCATGAGTTGGTAACAAAAAATCATAGGAGTTTCCTTTCAGATTCAATGCGCTCGAACGCAGCCGCCTTTATCCAAAGAAGAAATTAAAAAGCACATGCAAACCTAATGGCGCCTTGCACGTAACAGGTCAACAAGCACCGCATTTTAAGGGACGGTAGCACGTTTTTAGGAAAATAGAATAAACTCTCAGAAACGAAAATTAATGTGTCCAATTCCAAAACAATATTCAAATTTCTTTACTTAAATATTTTTTTAAAATGTCGTCAAGCAGGCTCCTTGTGCAAAACTAATGGCAATTTTCAGACACTTTTCTACACATATTGGCGTTGAAGAAACTCACCTACATGTATATGACAGTGCATTACTTAACGACTAAAACACAAACATAGTTGGTCGCTTTAGTTTGCGTTCTTGTTTTAAGTATACAGTATGTAGTAAGTATTGTGTTATCGATGCGATTTTGCCATCTGATTAACTTGATATCAAAATATGAAAATTGTGCATACAACAAAGATATTTGATGAGATCGTGGTCTTTTCATCACGAATGATTAATTTTAAACAATCAAGTAGAGTATAACGATGCATTCATATTCTAACAATGCAATGGGATACGTGGTACCAACGTAAAAGAACTAAACACGGAAATCATAAAAAAGAGCAAATGAATGAGTACATTCTTTTGTAAATGTAATGACTTGCTTTTATCGCCATTGGCGTAATAAACAAAAAATGCATTATGTTACTTCACTTGAAGGTAAATGCGAGCTTAAACTAAAGTTAACTATCGACAACAATCATCCTAATTATGCTATGGAATGTAACAAGCTACTGGTTCACCAATTAAACATTGTCTCAACTCCGTGGTGTATTCTTGGGATTTTTTCTCAATCTCTCATCTACATCGGGTTCCAACTGTTCCTTTCAAAGGTAATGTTTATTGTTATCTGTTCAATAAATCTGTCATCACGAAAAACAAATGAATATATGTATATATAATTTTACAATTTCAACGTTAATCATTTCTCCTTTTGTGTTTCTTTTAAATATTTCTAGATTATTAAAAACATGCTTATCATGTCCCTTTTTAAGTCTACTAAACAAAGCACTTTGTTCCTACTTTGTGTATCAAGCGAAGGAATGGTTGTGGAATTTAAATATGGAACAAAAAGTGATGTAAGATATTGTATGTTCACTTATCTGGTATTAAGAAACGTGTGGATTAACAAATTGAGATTAACAAGTTTCCTTGAAAATAATTATTTGCCCTGCAAGATTACTTTTTTTTACATATATGAAAGTTAAAAAGAAATATAAAGTGTGTTTGATCATGGACACAGAAGACTTACATGTAGGTAAGTAAATATAAAAAGTCACGTGAATTAGAGGTCACTTAAACAGTCACCTTGGAAAATGTTGTCATATTTGAACTCAACTTTATTTTTTTACCTGTTATCTCATATCCATGGCGTAAAGCGTTAAGTAAGATTTGTTTAATTTACACTAAGACATTGAATTTGTTGGCCTTCATTCATGTCATTAATTTTAACAAATTTCTGTGTCAAACAAGTGCGAATTTATCGCTGAAATATTCTTCATTGTAAGCTACGTTAAACAAAGAAAACAACGATCAGATATATAACTAGTCTCTTCATAAACAACATACGCTTGTTATTGAGTTTTGTACTCAGGAACCTTAAATGTTAGAGCACTTTACCAATACAAATAACCTGACAGCCGTTGAATGGTATTAACAGACATACGTGAGCTAATGTGTAAAACGATTTGTTCGTCTTGATATATATATGCCTTCCTACAGATAACATCTAACGCTACACATAATTGTTTGAATGCATTAAATATATGTAAGGAGTTTGTTGAACGTATCAACTAAGACGATTTTTATTGGACACAAACATTATGTGGAAATAATACAGAAAAACAGGGGAGTTATTATTACTTATTGCAACATGGATAATCTTAATAAGAGCATGTGTTCAAGTTATTGAAATGATTAACTCTAGCTGGTGTTTGTTAATAACTCTTCCATGTCAACTGTTTTCAGATTATTACTCTGACAGCAAACGTTGCTGACAAAAAGAAGAGTTGCTCTTGGAACGCAGCCTAAATGAGTTTATTTATAAGGTTTTGTTGAATCAGCTTTCATGCTCTTAGTAATAATTAATTAAAATCGCCATATATTCTTTATGACTTGATAAAAAAACACCGTCTTTATGCCCGCCCGTCCAACCAACATCAATCTGTCTATATGGTTGACACAGAAAGAATTCTGTGGCGGTGAGTTAATCGCAATTTGTACTCTAGTAAGAAGGACATGTTGAGAAAACATGATTAATGTGTAAAATTCGCCAAATTGTGCTTTTGCATTGTCGACGCGAATGATGGATATAGCGAATATATATGTTCATTTCTTTCGCAAATGATAAAATTATAACAGTTCTTTTCGAGACATTTGCTATACGACATTTAAATGAATTGCACTGAACATTACGGAATATGACATACATGTAATATCTTGATATCTTATTACATGAAGCAACAAACAATTCGGTTATGGAATAAGTACACGTTCATGGGAAACAAATTCTAGATGTTATGAAAATTAATGTATTTTACATATCTCCAAAGTAACCTATAAATTAACACCCAGCAAATGATGGCGTTCACAGCAGTAAATTGTTAAATTTGTTTAAAGTATTTGTGATATATGCCTTTCTACTTATTACAATTTAAGAAAAACAAAGGGCAAAAATACGTCATGTTGCGGATCACAGCATAAATCATTAACAGAAAAGGTGAAAAGCCTTACGTTCATGATACTATACAAGAAACCGCGAGCAAAAGAATATTTTCGTTTTTGAAATGAACCATGTCACCTATTTTCAGATGAGAAGTCTAACAGATAATTTTTACAGAAATATTGGTAGCGTCATACCAAAGAACGCTACAAGCTTGGAGTTACATCAGCATTGTAAAGGCAAAACAACATATTAACTGGCACTGCACCTTGGTTTCCGGGTGCTTAGCCACAACCCGAATTTCCATTGTTTATCCTTGTACTGAGGAAAATAAAGTGTTGTTATATTGGTTATATAGGGAAGAGCGCATAAAGTGTTAAAAGTATATGTACATCGTCTGTTGTAAAGTAATTTAAAACAAAAGAATATAATATCAAAGTAAACATTTATCTAACAACCTAAAATAACATAAAAAAAGAGTATCAAATTTGATGTTGAATCTGATAAAATTCACCTAGAAGAGTGATGTTTTAAAACCAATAAGGGTCAATGTCCAGGGTTTTAGATATATACTCAATGTTTCACCTTTTATGGACGAGTTGCATTAATACATATTATTAAGAAAGCAATGATCGCATACAGCACATGGATTAATTTAGTCGCAAATGATGATATAGACTAGCTTTTGCTGTTTGAACCATGACTAAGAATTTGATTACTAGCAACATTACACAAGTTCAATAAGTTTTTATATTTCAAAATGTTCACTGATAATTGTAAGTTAATGCTAAATGTATTATTTTGACAGTGCCAAAAAACTCATTACACAGTCAGAGGACAAAGTATGAAGATTCACATAAAATCAATTGGCGGCCATTTTGTGTGAACACCTTTAATTCATTTTGTGTAAGAAAAAGCAATCGCATGGCTAAACTTTGTTATATTTTTGAATTATTACTGTTCCATTTAGTTTAAATACAATGTCTGTTAATTGGAACCATTAATTATGATTTTCCTGACATCACCTTATATTCCCCCTAAAAACGTGCTACTGCTCCTTTAAACTGTAAAAGTCCTTGTTATACCTTCGGATATACTTCATGTTATAAATAAGTATGAAAGGTATACACGGATTGGTATATAAGCAAAATAAGGCATCTGATAACTCTTTCAGAATTGTTCTTGCAATATTGAAAAAAATTGATCAAACTGTAAACCGAAAATTATTATAAAACTGAGGGGAATTCATTCCTTGCTTCACAACATTTTAAACAAAGATTTTTGAAACTTGAAACACGAAATGATTAACGTCCTCAGATAAAATATGAATACACCTAAACGTTTGTAAACAAACTTTACAGTCGATACCATTTGAAAAATATGATAGGAGCATCACCTTTTTTTCCATCTGACATGCTTCAAGGTTATGAACATTCCTTTCCTGGTCGGAAGCCCATTCGTAGCCAAATATTTCCCCAAAAATGAGGATCAGTGTTGTGAAAACTACTAGTTAAAGGAATATTCCAATGAAAAATGAAAAAGAGCCTTTTAAAACAATGTTTATGGATAAATCCTTCAACTTTGGCTAATAATTTTTAGCTAAATCACCAAATCTGCAATAAAAATTCAAAGTTGGGAAAAATCAAGTTTACCGGCATCGATGGGGGCGCCATATTGCTATCTCGAACGGTAAACGAGAGCGAGAAACACCGGGAATATGACGTCAGCGACACACCACGAAATTAGGAGACGCCGTTAGATTCAATGGTGGGCGGTGACGGCCCGTCTAACATGAGACTGTAACAACCGTCACGACTTCAGTAGAGACGTGCTGAATCCAGAATATTCTACTTCTATGATGCCCAAAGGAATAAATAAATATTTCTGACAAGCAGACTGCTTCAAAACTTCAGTACAGATTCAAAAGATCTCCCATGTGCGGACGTCACAAGGTTTGAACACTGACACTCACTGACATTTTTTAGAATTTTTATAAGCTTGAGACATCCTCATTAGGTTGAAATAAAGTGTTAAATGACTTTGCTGAAATAAGTGCATTTGTAAAAAAAAACGAAACGTAACTTAGAATAATTTTTTATCAATTTTATCACTCAAAAAAATAGACCTTCTAATGTGATCTTGTCGAAGCGAATCCTAAAAAGCGAATCCGCGATGATGGTGATATGGTTTCGTAATCAAAAGGAAATTGTTTATATCAATCAAAACACGATTGATTAATTTGAAAGATGGCATTTTCTATGTTGACATGGAATTCACGTTTTTATAATATAAATCTTGGCTTGTTTGAGGACGAAAATATTTTTCTATTTATTTAGTTGTCGCCCGTACGAAACCAATTTTGATTACGAATCACTTAGGCGCACGGCATATGATATTGTTACGATTCTTGTTGTGTTCACATACCATGTTGATTATTTTCCAAAGGTCTTTCAGCTAAACAATACGTAAAGAAATTAAAATGGAATTATGAGATACCATTAGTATACTTAAACGATCAGTAAGGAATGATGTTTTAATAATATTAAAGATTTATCAACTCATCAGCAAGGAATACAAAATAATATTAAACTCACAAAATTTCTTAATATCATCGAGTGTTTTTTCTCTTTTGGTTGCTTTTAGTTTATGAAGCTGAAAATTCCATATTTGTTAAATAAAATAATTTAGCTATTAAACTATTTTTTTTTATTTAACAGAAGGATGTGATTTTAATTACAACAATGCACAAATTATCACAACGTATGTCTCTTAAACTCTTCATTTATTTTAACAAAATACTATATCTACGTAATTTGTGCATGCTTTACATGGAATATTTCCTTTTATATATTTTAAAAACAATTATTCTAACACGTTTATTGAATTATTTTTGCCCTTTTCAAACTGACGTATAGAGACTTTTTAAAAATCCAGAGATTGAATGTGAAAGAGTAGCAGATTTTGAAAAATCCTATCGTAGTAATTCTTGAGAAAATAAAATGTTATTAATATCATTTTCGGAAAGATATAAAAATGCTATTCAAAAGTCTTAGTGATTGATAATATGTATATAGCAGGTAAATCATTGACATGCACGTTTGATGTATCAAATTTCAATCAACGTTTTCTACTTTAAAAGCGTTAATTTTAGATAAAAGAAGGCGTATTTATACAGTACGGCAACATATTTCAGGTAAACATTAAACTTGTACCATGTTTTAATTTTAAAAAATGCAAAGAACACATCAAGATATTATATTCTTGCTCGTTTTTAAAACATTTATTTATTTATTTCTTTTCTGTGTTCTTTTAGATAATTCATATATCGTTAATAATTCTAGACAAAACCGTATATTAGTCGTAGTTGCTTGTTGAATAATCTGTTCGACGACTGGGTCGTTCTGTAGGCACAACAATGTTTTACGTTAACAAAGTGCGCAGCGCACACATTCAGCAATACTAGTCAAATCATGGAAACTCCACTGCACAAAGATGTACGGAGTTTATAATGTAAGCTCCTTGCATCGATTTCTTGTGGTGTGTCGATGACGTCACATTTTCAAATAAAATGGCGACCACCGTCATCGCTCAAAGACGAAGGTTTAAAATTCTGTAAATACTTATCTCGTTGACAGAAAAATTTAATAATTTGTGAGAATGTCTTTTATAACTCAAACTTTTGCTAGAATTAAGTTGAAATCGTACTGGAATATTCCTTTAATAGAATCCTCTTTCTCTATTTTCTTTATGCACTGGGTGAACTATTAGGACTGACACTCCGGTGTAATGGGAAAATAATGTTATTATTTGATGTTAAACGGTGGCGGTTCCTTTCCCTTCATGTCACTTTATATGGTAAGGGAGGCGACTCCGACCCCCTATTGTACTTCATGGTTCATGATATAAGCGACTCACATGACGTTAATTGTTTATGCTGTAAGAGGCAGCGTTGCGAGTCCGCCATCATTGTGTCCGGCAGTTTTCAACCCACCCTTCCCACCAAGAGATTTGTTCCCATTGTCGTCAAGTTTGTGATCGACATTTCAATAAACTTGACCTTGTACCCCAAAAGGAAACTTATGTTGTGCATATATGTTGCAGTTAAATCTTAATAGCAAATTAGTTTAATATGTCCTTCAACTCTCACTGGTTAACTACAATGCTTTTGTGGATTTTCTTTTTCATTATTTAGGTATTCTCATGACTGTCAGTAAGTTTTCATTTCAGTGTCTGCTGGGTTCCTCATTAGTTAACAATATTCGACACAAAAATATAAAAGCATTGGTGTAACGTTCCTCGACTTGATAGAGAGTAATCTATATTCTGTCTGCATTGGAAATTTGATATACACTGCAAGTACAACAAGAATGCAGCTATGCAGGAACAGCCATGCAAAACAATGGAAAATAACTGCAGTTAGTCAAAAGTAAACACGTCTTAGTACGCATTTATTTCGCATTTACTAAGGAGCCCTATGATCGTAGTATGATGGCATGCTAGCCTTGGAGAATTTGTAAATACGGCATATTTTATATCAAATGTTTAAAACAACGTTGGATAAAATTATACAGACGGTAAAGGAATGGCATATCCTTTGAAATATTATTGTTTCAAGTAATTGTTTACTTTGGCGACGACACATATTTGAAAGGTCCGCAAGTATTTCTGTTTTCCTTTGAGTATATTCAGTTAGTTTCTTTGAAACTATCTCTCATGCGCACGTAGTTTTTAATTTTCAGTCGATCGTTTGTAATACAAAATCTCATTTATATGATATTCAAAATCAATTGTGAAAGGTGCTTTGAGATGTCATAGTAGTGAGGGGAGGAAGAAAGGCATTGGAAAAAATCATCATGTTTTACCCCTTACCGTTACTTTATTAGAAAGACAAAAGAATACAGAATTCTTCACTACTTCATCCCTACTATTGAAAGTTCTCGGGCTGCCTCTAAATAATTACAAGGAGTCCACATTTCCTACAATCATTGTCTGAATGGAGATGTTGCATGATCGACATTTGATAAATCTGTTTTCGCGACATGCTTTGAAATACGACACCTAGAACACACTCAAACTTACTAAAGGTCAGGTTGATTAATGTACCCTGATAGGAGACGGCTGCTCTTGTTGTTCAAGATCTTGAACCTCCTCAATCAAATGAACGCAGCCTCTGAGGCGAACATTGGTTCATTCGCACTCTAAAGCCTTCATTCTCATAAAGGTGGATTATTTAGTACCATTCATTGAGGATTTAGGTGCCGTCTCCACTGGAAGTAAAAGTTGCATTGTAAGGTTGATGATACGTCCTGGTTGAAGCTTGAGGCCGCTGTTCTTGTTATTGAATTTTTGTTATACTCTCCCATCAAATTAACATGAGTCGATACTATGAGTTGAGGCTTTTATACAGTGGATTGTTTAATGACTACGAATTGCTACTGTGACCATTGGGAGTAACAGTTGGATTTGTAATGTTGATTAATGCCTCCTGGTTGAAGACCGCTGTTCTTGTTCTTCAAGATTTTGACCCTCATGTTACAACTAGGCAAGTATTTCGCTGGGTGATAAAGAGCATGGAAATAAACAGTTCCATTACAATTCCAACATGAGCAGTTTTTATGTACTTTAAGGTGATAACAAAGATCAAACTAAACAAAGACTGAGTGATGTTATCATTAAATGCTTTGGAAAACGACCTTGATTCCACCAAACAGATTTGATCAAATGATGTCGATGTTGCATCTATGTGGTATGCCTTTTGTACCTGATGATGAATAAACACAGTCAAAACGGTCGCTAGTGTCTAGGGATTGCTGCTTGGGAACTCGTCTATTCAACATAAAGATACATTATCAGACTATATATAATAATTTTTAAAGTAATGTTACTTTTTTCCTTGTATTTTTGGAAAAAAATTTCGACCAACCTAGCGAAAATCGAATTAAAATTCATTATATGGGAGATAATTTACCCAAATTACCGAAACGGCAGCCGACATGAAGGCGAATCAAGTTTCCGGTTTCTAAATAAACGCTTGAATACCGTCTTCGTTGCGCACGACTAGATTTTATATTAATTCTCCGAATTAGGTATTCGTTGCTGCCAAAGTTGATACCCATCGAACACTATTACAGTACTTGAGACACGGTGTACATCCTGTAGGCATAATGATAACGACACGGAAAGCGGGTTCGTTAAATGCTATGCCCTTTTTACAGGGGGTATTGTGCTTTTGGCGTCGAAATAAATATGTTATTGTTGATAATAAATATAAATGTGATATTAAAAATTTCGACAAAAGATGTGTCTACAGAGTGATGCATCTCTATTCTAAAAATCTCAATTTCATCCCGAACAGCATGCAAGTATGATAATGTATCTTTAATTGGATTTGTTAAAACTTATATGCCTTTTGATCTGATTTCGAAGGAACAGACAGCACGAACAAAATGCTAAGAACCACTCCCAGAGTATGGAGTAATTTCTGCCACACTATGGCCATTAAATGGATAAGTACCGACTGATACTAAAATGTATCCTTATAATGCGTATCGGTTTTGTACAATAGAAACATTAAGATATAAAATCCCTTTATCTTTTGAAAGTCCAGAGTCAGGACAGCCATATCTGACTGATGTTAAATGGGAATTTTTTTTTAAATTTGAGCCAACCCCTATCACGGCAACAACAATATTTAGTTTCATAAGTTCTTACAACATCATCAAAGACAAAAATCATATACAATGATTTGGATATATGAAGTAGCCAACGTTCTGAGGACTTCGTGACATCATCACCTTTGCAATACGTTGTGTATTCTTCGATTCTTGGCTTGTTGTCTGTGTCACCAATCAATTAAACTACTCGGCAAAAGAAAGTTATCACTCAATTAAAATGTCTCTCATTAAATAACGAAAAGCGCTAGAAGGTTGAAATAAAGTCATTCAAGTATGTCAACCTATCTCTAAAACATTGAACAACAGAAAATGATATTTGACATTAACCGTAGTGCGCTCAAAAATGTTTAAGTGAGAAGGGTTTCAAAAACAAAAATTACAGACCATCATTTTGATATTTATTTCACTCTAAAATCATGAATATTGGAAAGAAAACACTCAATCAGACTTAAATATGCTCAAGACAAGTGTAAGCAAACATAAAATAATAATTGATCGAAAATTAGAAGGATTGGGTGACGTCACCTTATGGCTCTTTCAGTAGTCCTGTTTAACTTTAAACGTGTCTTTTTTCATTAATTGATAAATCAGAATTGACTCAAGCATGTTTTTTTGAAAGACTCGGTGTTTTTAATCTGTGACAAGGCATATGACCTTTACAATAGCTGTATATCTTTAAATTTCAAGGATTTTCGTGCCATTTACCATTTGCAATAAATCAAAATTGAGTGGTTAATGTAGGACCACTGAGGAATCGAAGAGCTCTGATTTCACTTGTCCTTGGTCTCCAAGTACGTACGTCCAAAATGCAATACACACTTATAGCATTTGGCGTTCATGACGTCACTTAAAGAAAGTGTTGACAATGGTCAAATGCAAACGAGTGTAAATCTTCATATTGTAAAAATACACTGGGTTTTGCTGTTTTGAGATTGTCCAGCATATTGACAGCTTATCTGTATTTAGAAAAGAAAGTGTAAACAAAAATCAACGAACTATGGCAATTTTTCAAAAAATGGTTTCCGTTGACAGTATTTTTCAACTTTCAAAGGTTTCTCATGGTTTTATGGTCTGACTTTTGATGGTTTTTATGTGTTTTTTCTACAGTGGTGATGATCATGATCCATTATGAGCATTTGTTTGACATTTGTGTCACGTGACTTGGCGCAAATGGCAAAGTCACGTGATTTTCACCTTTTTTAATTTTTCCCCATCATGCATCAAGATATGTTCCTTACAAGTTAAAATAAACAAATATAGGGATAAAGTGATTTCATTGCGATGATTACTGTCAATATCTATATAAACTATGTTTTCATGATTTCAGTCCAAAATGATAACTTTCTTTTGCCGATGAGTTTATTTGCAATGTGCAGGCAACAACATATTGACAATACCCTTCATTATTTTTCAAATCGAATAGATAGATCAAGCTTAGCTTATGCAGAAAATAAGTGATGGAAATATCATTTCGGATTCGAAACCAAATGTACCTTGGGATTCTTGAAAACACGTAAACTGTAGATAAACGGTGACATTTGAACAGTATTCAAAATTACTTATTAATCTATATAATATTGCGCCGCCTGCATGAAGCTAAACGATCGAAATACATGCAGGCGTTTTCTTGTCTATTGTCAGTGTTGAATATGATGATCCTTCAAAGAAAGTTTTAACAACTTGTTTTAGTTTTACGGTGACGCTCACATCAGCGCTTTTCAAAGTCGAAGAAATATAGGGGAAATAACTCTTACCGGAGTAAAATAACGTAGGCCAAGGAAGCAGGTAAAGAGATAAGACTCGAATCGTTCTACAGAAGATGTCATTCAAAACACATTAACTCCCCTAGTTAGTACATTTGATGAATTCTATTTCAAAATAATGTTGTCACGATGGTCGCCTAATTAATTATTCTTGTCAAAATATTTTTGTTTGTTGAGAAAATGGGACAGTTTGGTGAAGACGAGACCTTGCAAGAAAATATCTAATAATAGTAATAATCATATATAAACAGGGAAGTTCTCTTGAATAAAGAACACCATCAATGTTTAAGAAACAAGATTAATTTTGCCAATAGCTTGATATCACAAAAAAAAACTAAATCTGTAAAACTTTTAGATAACCATAAATTGACTGGATTTCATTTTCTACATCTTAAATCTTCATAATCAGGTTTATATATTTTCATGAGGTATGTGAAAAAATTTCTTAAACTAATGTTGTTTACATGCATTGTTATGAAAGGGAAGCGACATTTTCGTGGGATCTGATTACTATATTTATTTTGTTATATAAAGATCAGTGTATTCAAGCGGGATTTCCGTTTAGATATTGGCTCTTAAAGGGGCAGTATAGCACGTTTTCAGAGGGAATAAAAGGTGATGTCAGGAAAATGAAAATTTATGGTTCCTATTCCTTACACAAAATGAATTAAAGGTGTTCACAAAAATGGCCGCCAATGGATTTAATGTGAATCTTCATACTTTGTCTCCTGACTATGGATAATTGGCTTGTGTAATTAGATGTTTGACACTGTCAAAATAATACATTTAGCATTAACTTTAATTTAATTTATATAATTACCAAAAAACGTGCTACTGCCCCTTTAAGAGTTTCTGTTGCGCATCTTTGTTTGATATAACAGTTCATGACCACTTCTTTGTTGCGTACAAAGTCATATTTTCTTCATCAACTACCTAAAAAAACATCGATATGAAAGGGAACCAAAAAAGTACATGGAACCGTTTAGTCTGTATATCCTCTTATATTTCAAATTGTCGAGATATTTTATGTTCGCTTATTCGATCGTGAGTTATTGAACCATTAAACGTTAAAAGACACTTATCTTTCGGCTTTCATTCTCCATCTCGAAATTTCAGCATTTCAATAAATCAAATGTGTTGTATTATGCTAATTTGTTAGCACAATTAAGAAATAACCTAGTGGTTGATAGGAGAGGAGCATATTTACAAATAATTCATAATAAAAGTTATCAGTTACGAAGTGTTTTGACGTAGCATATAAAATGCAATCCACGATCGTGGTTTCGATGATTGGCTTCATTTCAAGATTTTCTTCTTTTTTGGAGTGATACACTTTATTCTTTGCCAAATTGTTACAACTTGAACAACTGAAATTTTACCTTACTAAAACCAGGTGTGAAATAAGCATGCACAGATCATATACATGACTTTGTATATTTTTCAACAGGAAATGGCCTACTGAATTTAAGTTCTACATAAAATACCCCAATAGAACTGTCCCTTTAACAGTTACCTTCTTCATGAAACTATATATGTTGATTTCTCTCATATTAAAAAGTTCACCTCAAAATGTAATGGTCCTTCTCCTGGGTTGTTAAATTGTATATTGTACATTTTGGGGATTCATTGTTAGACTTGGTTACACCATGATTTAAGATACAGTTCAAGTTGTTGGAATTTTTATTCAAAACGTTATCTGTTGTGTCAATTAAGAAGAAGTACTCTATGTTGTTCAAAAGTATTGATCAAAGGCTACAGCGAGCCATTCTCTTCCCACAGAGGCAGATCGAGTCATGAAATGTTGATCGAGTCTCTGTTCTTATTATTGGGTTCCGGCAGTTTCCCCTGTAAAAAGGTTTTAGCAAATGACGACGCTTCTCGCATGGAAAGGGTGGTTCATATTACAATGCCATAATGATGATTATAGAACAGTGTCGCATATTGCACAACTAACTTTAAATCAATCAGTCTCCCATTCTACCCCAAAAACTGCAAATAAGAACAGAGGCTCGATCACTATTCCTGACTTGATCTACCCATGTGGGGAGTGAATGTCGTCAAGCGGACAGTCTTGAAGACTCAGACTTAACCTCGTCCAAAGAAGAATTTGTAGTAGAAGGTTTCAAATATAGGTGTGAACCTGCTTACCAAACGTTTGGTTAAAGAGACACAGAGTAAGTTGATAGGATCACATATGTCAACTTTTGAAATCGATGTTATTACATCGGGAACCACTTACTGTTACTGAAAATAACAAGTTAAAGGTCAATCAGTACATTTGAGCGAAAATACGGCCATTCAAAGTCGGGATTTTGATAAAAAAGTGGACAATGTGGCTCGAGTGGCGCGCGCAAATTCGCCAAACGTAATTTTGAAACCTTGTCATAAGCTGACAGGAAGATATATTCGATTCGATAGTGTTTATTAGGTATTGTAACTAATAGGTAGATTAATTGGATGCATAATTTCAAATATTAATCGTATTTGAGATGTTTTTCTTGATTTTTCCATAAAATCAAGCATTTTAGAGATATTATGCATAAATGGATATATTTGCAAGTCCAGTGATGAGATATGAACTTAGATATTTTGTAGCTTATCAACACGAAATAGAATTTCAAGAAAGATACTCTGTGTCACTTTTATTACCTGTGAACTCAGTAATGTTCCAAAAGTTATGATATTAATAGGATGAAAATAATGTTCCTATTATGTACGGAAAGATGATAATAATACGACTAGAGGGATATAATTATGTATACAAACAACAAATGGGTCGAAAATGAGCGAACAATGCAAACTATTGATTACCTTATTATATTATAATTTTAAAATGTTTCTTGTAAAGATGTAAGTTACATCAAAATGTCGACTTCTATTGACTATTTTGACCGTATGTTTGCTGAAATATGTATGACTAAAAACCCAAATCCGAATGTGTATAGTTTTGACTTCATGCCACAGATCTGTTTTCTCTATATCTGTATTGAGATATAGTCAGTTGATAAATTGATCCAAATGTTTTGAGTTTTAGAAATATATTAAGAAATAATGACCAACTAGGAATTTCCACACAAAAAAAAAATTCATAAGACATTTTTTACAGTTAAACAACCTTTTGTAAGTATCTGTATCTAAAAGATATCGCCAATTTATATCATCAAGTATGATATTTTAACACATGCAGGCAAAATAAATTGTCATGGAAATATTCTAGTGGATCTCTGTATAATAAGTTTTGCAGAAGGCATTGTCAACACCTTTCAATGTACTAATACAACAATCTAAGAATTTGTCAAAGGCTTGGTATGCATCAAATAGCTGTCGTCAAGGTAATGTCAGATTGGTTAATTGTAATGTTTAAAAGATCCTACATGAATTCGACGAGACTAACAAACTTATTTTAATGTTCTTGTTCTGTCAGTAGCGACGTTAGCTACCTTGAAAAATGTTTCAAAGAGTTCTTCACTCATAACAAATAAACACATATGGAAATCTCTGTAGGATCTCCTGCGTTCCATTGAACCTTTACCATTTATGTGTAAGATACACAGAGAACAAAGAACCGAGAAGGTTGTGATGAATGATGTGGAGATTAACTATGCTAATGTTGTGACTATGGTGTATACAGTAGGTACATATCCCTGGCATCATGACAAGGAAACAGATCAGATTCACAAACATTTTCATCTTCCCAGTAGCAAGTCCAGGAGTGGCGATAAGATTAATCTATGCTGCCAATACAATGTGTTGTTTTGAAGAAGCTTAACACTATTGTCTTTCACAACATGTTTTGTTGTATTCAGTGTGTATAGATGGGGTTCTAAAATAAATTTAAAGTGGGTGTTTAATGTTTTTACAAAGATCTGTCAATATCATATTTTAACTGGGATGTAAATGCGATTAACTTCCTACGAAATAATAAGAATCTTGAGTAATGATCTGGAATTAGAAATAAATGAGTATCTTATAAAATCTGTGATGTGTATCTGTTTTGTTCTATCAGCTCCCGTTTTAATGCCTTTGGCATGTGATGACACACATAACGTTTAACGCACCTACGTTTTAATGTTAAACTGTAGGTGGGAGAGTAAAACATGGGATGGGCAGGGATCAGGTTATCGTAATAGAGCGACAACAGTAGATGATAAGTGGCGTTCTCGTCATCACGTAGGGTTCCTAAAGAGTTTTAAAAGACACAAATAGTTTTGAGAATAACGTTATGGGATACACACAGGACACAGAGAATACTACCGAGAGATACACTTGTTTACACGAGGGTAAGTGTTTCTAATATATACATTCTGCTGATCAATATGTGATTTCTTATATGAAAATGTTATCGTAACGGTTTTACACTCTGGCCTATGCTCTACTGATTAGATATTTAAATTCTATATTCTACTTTCGACCAAGTTGGTAATGAAACACTTTATTCGCATGTTCCAATGTTTGTCAAAACAGCACTAACCATTTAAGAGAGGGGGTTCGGGCTATCTCTGGAAATTTGGGCAGAAACGAAAACTGTTTTTATCATTGACCTGTTTATGCAGATGTTCATAAGAAACCAGCTAAAATCAATACATTAAAAAGTATTTAATCAATTGAATTTAAATGTATATATCATCAGATGAGAAATGATCTATAAACCGTGTTATTGTTCAAACATGGATCAACTTTGAGATTTTATAAAGTAAAAAAATGTAGTTCAATTTGCATCCACAAGTTTACACAACCCTTCTTAGCACGCCGTCAACACGGGTCTTAGTACATTCATTGTATACAACTTGCTCTAGATCTGTTTATTCGCTTTACAACAAAAACACTGTGAACCAATAAGATCACCACAAGGATATTGAAAACATTCACCACGCCATAGCGTCTATAGGAGTTCTCTCACGTCAATAAACTCCATCTTTTCTCGTCGGTATCCCGTCTCTGGTCACTTCCTCTTACCAGAACGCTGCGATATTTCATCAATATCCCGCAAAGATAACATCATCGCTTGTTGCTTCCTATAGACACCAGAAGCGCTTCTCCCCTGTCAAAGAGTATGTGAACCATTTTCAGGGCTATTACTCTTTCCTCGTGTCAGTTGCAAATCGGTTGCCTGGCAACGGCGAAATAAGCAACGCTAATCCATGTTTTTTGACTTGGTTGATTATAATTTGTGAAAAGTTAGCGCTCTGAGCTGAATGACCTTCTGAGTAGGTCCATGATATTCTTAGCATCTCTGACCAGATCTTGAACATCTTGGACTACTTTTGAGTTCATTATAGTCACTATGATACATACAGGTGGTTCTGTTTATTTACTTCCACAAACGTATACGCATTAGAGCGGGCAAACTGGTTACGGGCGAGAAGGTAAAATTTATGTGAAGATTTTTTTACGGAAGTATGTGTTTTAACGATGGAGAAAAATAAACGATGTCTCAATGATATCTAGATGGGAAGCTGTTGAATGGGAAACGGAAGTTGTGATCAATGAAAACGAGGTGTACCTTGAATAATCAATATGCAATATCTCCTTATGAAAGACTCGTAATTGCTGCATTTATCATAACCGAATCATTGAAAACATTCCCTCGTCTTGCAAACATTATGACCGGTACTATTTAATCATAAATAGCCACAATTATCTGCAAAAACAATATCAATAATAGGAAAGGTAGCAGAAATATCTCACAAGTGACTGCATTCCATTCTTATTTCTTTCCAATTTAGCTGATTTCGGTGATTAACGTTCAGAACAAACATTTAGCGATGTTTGCATTGTGGATACTAATCATTATAAAACGTCAGAAAGTTGGGTTTGTAAGTCTCATTTAGAAAATCATTAATTGTTTTACAAAAACATTCAACCAGCACTTAACCGTAACCCCCTCTGAGACCTCCCCCTGATTCCCTTGGCAATTTGAGGAGAAACAAGTTGTCCACGTCTCATTGCATGACACTGAAGGGAGATAACTCGCACACAATTATGAGGTTCTTGCGCCATTCTGATTGCGTCACAAGACATCGACCACTGTTGAACGTTATTATAGTGGTATATTACACTTGACTCATAGGATTCACATATTTCAAATGGAGGATACAAACCATCTACATTTGTGCTTTGAAAAATGACAATCAATGTGATATTAGTAATGCATGAAATGAACCAAGATTGCATATTTCTGTTACTGAAAGACTTCCTGCCACCCGCTATGGGTAAGTGAACATTACCTCTTCCCATTGGGGTCTTCAGGTAAACTTTATATTTATCTACTGTTAGACAGTTATCATAGAAAGTCAATAGTAAGCAGTAGTAGAATAAAGACTACGCTCTGAAATTAAATAATCGACTATGACAAAATTTAAAACTAAAACTTAAGAAATGGTATCTGTATTTTTTCTGTTTCACTCTCTATTTGTTATATTGTGGATTTTGAATTTTTGTTTTCCCTAGATTGATAAATAATTATGTTCATGACTGATTAAAAACAATAGGAGTACAAAGCTTTATAATCTTGACAAACATAGACCTTTCAACTACAAATGATTTAGAATCAATGATGATGTACTAAAAATCGATCGTAACTTCATGACTCATAATTATGAAACATAATTCGTCACTAAACATGACTCGGTTCGTTATCAAAATGAGATTGAACTGCTATCAAGATGTAAAGGCATTTATGAAACTTCCCACAAATAATCGATTACGATATACCTTAAACAGTATCACACCATTGAGGAGGTTCCTAACATCGATTTAGTAAGCAAACACAGCTGAACAAGAAAAGTATAAGAACCTTTACTTTTGAAGATAGTGTGATCCCATATATAACAATGTTACATTCGTTTCTGTCAAGATAGACTATTCTTCAACAAAACCCTATTCATCTGTTCATTTTAACTTTACGGCGATAACTGTTATTTAAATGATTAAACATATCAGCCCACATATTCCCTTTATCTAAGGTGTTTAAGTTCACTTTCAGTCATCACTAACAAAGCTTCTACGTCATATCCACATAGACCCTGCCTCTACTGCTACAGCAGTAAACCATAATACGGACGTCATCTTTAAATGTCACTGTTTCCTTCATATCGATTTTAGCACACGGCAATAAATTCCTCAATTTCCATTCACCGTGACCTATAAAGGACAACCTCCCGTTCGCCTGCCACATGTTGCCCGAGTTCGAGCCTCACAGCACCTGTTTTTACTCCGGTCATTGTTATTATTGAAGTGTACTGATAATTCCGATCGATGCCTCAGCAGTTGCCTTCCAACCTAGCCCACAATGCACTACCATAAACATGCCCCACTAGCGGCCGGGCAGGAAGCTTGTGGGTAAGGAATGAGGGTCGCCTGGGAGTGGAGCACCTCTACAGCGCTTGATGAGGAACCAACTGAATGAGGGACAGCCCTATCTATGTCCCAGCCCAGAGGTAAGCCTACAGAGCAGGTACATCCGTCTGTTTAGTGTATTGCTCCCTCCATGCTGGCTGCGTAGAGCTCCGTTCCCTGTAGCGTTATTGCGAGGGAGGTTGGGAGGGATTCATCTGCTTGTGAATGAACGCCGGTGGCGTGGATTCCTGCTTATTGATCTGGGCTACTGTACAAAGGTTTGATATTTATTATATTCGTTTAATCCTTAGTCCGATGCAGGGCCATGCTTACCATGAATCACATTGCTCTGACGTACATGTTGAAATTATGATGAAATGGTGGTATGCTGGTATGTTATTATTGTTGATGTTAGGGAAGCATGAGGTCTGTGAGCACTCACAACATCAACATCAACCTTGATAGGATCACAGAAGAGGGTTATCTTTAATATTAGTCTGATATCTCTATCATAACACCCTTCGTCTCGACAGAGCCCAGTCAAATTTAACATATTAAATGTATACAAATGTCAAGAGTTACGTCCCTTGTTGAGTCTTCTTAAATATATGTCCTCCAAGAGTTCCTCTGGGATATGATACGATGATGTAATCTGATTGGCCAGCTTAGTCATGGTATGATGAGATACACTTCCCATGTATGTCAAACATCAATTCAAAGAGAAACAGTTACATTTGTACATGTCTTGGTATTGAATTTAGTTGTCATTAACGATCTATAAGGTAATGGCTCTATGGTGTCTATCTGTTACCATGGCAACATCTGCTTGTAGATTTCTTTGAAAGTTGATCTTTCCTCTTTGTTGGCATAATGACTTTGCTCGGTGCAATGTAAGCCTGTAACTCTATATGCGCATGCTCCGTGAGTAGACCGTGCTCTGATAATGTAAACAATTAGATGTTTTATCCAATTAGCAGCTCTCTGTAAGATGAGAAGTCAGTTGTCATTATATATCCATTCCTTTTTCCCTCTTGATTTCATGCAGCCCCGATCAGGTATCCATGTTGCTAATTACGACGAAATGACATATAAACGAGGTTAGAGAAGACAATTAATGAATTATTCAATACTCATATCCCACAAGGGATAATTTCCTCACCAGAAACCGATATGAATGTCCACATTCGTCCAGTTCTCCCCAAATTAGTATATTCACTATTGTAACTATGTCCTTTAGACAGGCAATACTCTTTATATGAATATGTAAGGAGCTACCATTTGAATTGACATAAGTAGAGTCTTAGTGTTACTATGACGATAATGAAACTAATATATAAATAACTGAATAACGAAACTATTGTAACAACTATATTGTATTTCTTAACATAAATTGAATGCAACATACTGTTATTACTTCAACATGCAGGCGATCAGATGTGTAAATGGTTCGTTGCCAATTGTCTAATGATTGATTTAATACAGGATTTCTTTAAATAGTCGAGAGGAAATACGATTCGGGATAGCTATAGTTAATGAAATTCACAATTCGAAAGTAAATATACATTCAATGATCCCACTCGGATAACCTCCGAGGAGGTTTTACATTCTATCAAATATTGAGGTGGACCAATATGACCTTCTGACACGAACTGTGAACGTACCCTTTATGACTTTAGCTCACCTACACCGTATAGCATGCTTTGATGTGCTGCTAATAAACCGATGCATACAATATCAGAGTCCAGTGTCAGAAGACTGGCACATATTGCATACAAATCCGTCTGACCAGACAATGATAGGTCTATACACAAGGTGTTCTTATCTACACTAGAGGTGTGTTCGTTTGATCCAATAACGTATAATGTCAGTTAACGCCCTCCTGGTTTATAACTTGCCAGAGACATGGTAGTTAACGCCCGTTAATGTTAGATTAGCTTATGTGATGGTAAATTTTTATTTTGAAATTTGTTATTTTTTTCCAAATTCTACTCCAGCTTTTGTAAGTAAGGATTAATTATGATGGTTAAATTCTAAGATTCTTGTATTCTTCATTGGGTAATGTTCAAATACAGAGCCTACCTCAATATACATCAGCATAACTGTTTATTTTATATTCATTATGTAATTGAAGGTTAGGAATTTATTCTATAGGAATGAATAAATGGATAGATACGTACAACGTAAATCTAGAAATTACTTCAAATGATGCAATGATATTCAATGTTTAACCTTAAAACATAAATTAAACATTAAACATTAGTTGGTGTAGGACCTTGACATCGCGATGATGTTGTTGTTGATGATGATGATCATGATAATGATGATGGTATTGTGAGTAAAACCAATAAGGGAAATATATCGTTTTAGTATGCATTTATTATGTAACGTTTTACCGTGTAACGTGAGATTAATATGATAACTTGATGTATTTTTTTCTATGATAAACATGGCCCGATTAATCTTACGACGCCTTGTCGACATAATACATGTCTGGCAATATTTTGGCCTTTTGTCTATCAGTGTCTTATCTCTCTGTTTCAACTTCCTTCCAACGTCTTAACGGAACTGTAAGTTTATGTACCATGTATTTTATAATTGACAATCTGATAAGAAATTCGCCTTCCAAATGAATAGTTTTAAAAAGGTCAAACTTTCTTAATTCGCAAAATGTATCTCTGCCATTGTCTTTGCTCTTTTCACATAGTTTCCAAGATGTATAATGACTCTTTACATTAAGACGTTTATATCTATCTTTTAAACATTAAGCAAGAAAGCTAGATCTAAGTGTTTCCACATCTTAAAATTTGATGGCACCCAAAGACATTTCAATTATACGGCAATTTACTATTTCAAATCTCTTTTCTTTTTCTGCATTGTTCTTTCTCTCTTTATCACTGCCTCTTCTTGTCATACTCTTACCAACCTCTATCTACTATACGTCCATATTTATACAATCAAGCTTTGTCTTCAACACTCTTCATTTCATCACAAACCTCTGTGTTCCCTATGTTGTTGTGGAGGGTGCTGAATGTAGGCTAGGGGACTGAAGATGGTATAAACAAGGTTGTCTTATCTCTCCATCTCGGTTCACATCGCTCTGATGCGGAGCTCTGTAAGTGCGTGCACGTAATGGATCACGTAAGATGTTTGTTTTTCCTGTAAAAACATCCCTGGTGATGTAGTGCGGTAGAGGCTACGTGTAGATGTGTAGATGTGTAAGCCGACATTGCACTTCCTTCAAGAAGGAACAAACATGTAGTGAAACCTCAGTCCCACAACAAATAATTACATCTCTTGTAAATGTTAATAGTATTAATTACAGAATGAAGTCTTGAAAATACAAGATTATACATAGATAACAAGAAGGTTAACCACAATCCAATAACAGTGCTATAAATAACAGGTCATATACCCACTGGAAATTATTAATAATTTTGTGTCTATAAAGATTTTAGTGATGCGCTTTTTTAGATGAAGCGATACCATTGATCGAAAACATGTAGTTAAATGTATTACTATTATATCTGAAATGAACTGGTTCTATCAATCCTTTTTTTAAATATAAATATATTGGCGGTTAATTTTGTTTTGGATAATATTCATACTGTTCGTTCTTACATCAAACTGCACGTGGGTGATATGTTGAAGTTCCTATGTATACATATAATCGTTCTGAAATTGCTGTGGTACATTAGATGCACTTGTCTTTATAAGATGCAGTGTGACACCTGTTACAGTAAATATCGATACTTCCCACTTGATATTGTCACCTCAACTCAACATGATAATCAAATAAGACTCTCACATATACCACACATCATTTTAGAATGTATTACAGAGTAGGATCATAAAACCACAAAGTTAACGAGCTCCAAATACGCATAGCTTAAGAGTTATATGGATCACTTTGTGAACCGAACAATATCAGCATATTGATGTAGCCGGTGGTCCTTAATTTATTTCGTTGTGTATTATGTACATGACTATTTGATATCAAATTTTGTACGGTCATGTACATTGACTATTTGATATCAAACTTTGTAAGGTCATGTACATTGACAATTTGATATCAAACTTTGTAAGGTCATGTACATTGACAATTTGATATCAAACTTTGTAAGGTCATGTACATTAACTATTTGATATCAAACTTTGTAAGGTCGTGTACATTGACTATTTGATATCAAACTTTGTAAGGTCATGTACATTGACAATTTGATATCAAACTTTGTAAGGTCATGTACATTGACAATTTGATATCACACTTTGTAAGGTCATGTACATTGACTATTTGATATCAGACTTTGTAAGGTCATGTACATTGACAATTTGATATCAAACTTTGTAAGGTCATGTACATGACTATTTGATATCAAATTGTGTAAGGTCATGTACATGACTATTTGATATCAAACTTTGTAAGGTCATGTACATGACTATTTGATATCAAACTTTGTAAGGTCATATACATGACTATTTGATATCAAACTTTGTAAGGTCATGTACATTGACAATTTGATATCAAACTTTGTAAGGTCATGTACATTGACAATTTGATATCAAACTTTGTAAGGTCATGTACATTGACAATTTGATATCACACTTTGTAAGGTCATGTACATTGACTATTTGATATCAGACTTTGTAAGGTCATGTACATTGACAATTTGATATCAAACTTTGTAAGGTCATGTACATGACTATTTGATATCAAATTTTGTAAGGTCATGTACATGACTATTTGATATCAAACTTTGTAAGGTCATGTACATGACTATTTGATATCAAACTTTGTAAGGTCATATACATGACTATTTGATATCAAACTTTGTAAGGTCATGTACATTGACAATTTGATATCAAACTTTGTAAGGTCATGTACATTGACAATTTGATATCAAATTTTGTAAGGTCATGTACATTGAATATTTGATATCAAACTTTGTAAGGTCATGTACATTGACAATTTGATATCAAACTTTGTAAGGTCATGTACATTGACTATTTGATATCTAACTTTGTAAGGTCATGTACATTGACAATTTGATATCAAACTTTGTAAGATCATGTACATTGACAATTTGATATCAAACTTTGTAAGGTCATGTACATTGACAATTTGTTATCAAACTTTGTAAGGTCATGTACATTGACAATTTGATATCAAACTTTGTAAGGTCATGTACATCGACAATTTGATATCAAACTTTGTAAGGTCATGTACATTGACAATTTGATATCAAACTTTGTAAGGTCATGTACATTGACAATTTGATATCAAACTTGGTAAGGTCATGTACATTGACTATTTGATATCAAACTTTGTAAGGTCATGTACATTGACAATTTGATATCAAACTTTGTAAGGTCATGTACATTAACTATTTGATATCAAACTTTGTAAGGTCGTGTACATTGACTATTTGATATCAAATTGTGTAAGGTCCACAGTAAACGTTAAGAAACGTGATACAAGATTTAATTTCATCAAAACGTATATGTAGTTGGAAAAGTACATTTGCTCGAGACGAAAAGCTAAGCAATAATATGGATATCGATCTTATGAAAGAGTTAGGAGACGAATCTCGTTAAAAGTTAGTCTCTAGTGGCAGTTCTAAATGCATGAATATATATGGCCTCGTCACAAGTTTCAGTGAAAATCTATCATTTGTCTCCTTGTGGGAGTTGTGAGTTAATATGAATCCAGAATTGAATTGTATTGTTCTATGTTTTTCATGTCGTTTTCAACTGTAATCCAAATCCCTCTGATAGCTGCGATAGTAATTAACGTTGAGCCCAGACCATATGGGGCACCATGCAATTACATTGTAATACCTTCTTGTGTTGTATCATGAATATTGTCTACAATATCGCTTGAATCAAATTTCATTCACTGAATAGTCACGTCTTATGTGTTACCAAAAATGTTCTATGTTTCATGCCTAGTTGTAATAAGGTCAAAATATAACTTTATTCACATAAAGTGTCATTTACAACAGTGCATTTTAACAATGTATGTGATGCTATCGTGAGTTTCCTAAAATTCAGTTTTTGAACCTGCGCAAGTGACGAATAGTCCAATCTTGCAGGTCATTTACTCGTTTTCAGATAATGTAAAACCTACAATGCAAGTTAGTGTTTTTATACACCATAATAGATATTTCCACGAAGAATGGCTTAATAGTATATCGTTTTCAAGGTTATGGACAATGTTTTGGCAACTGCTAAGCTGATGAATCATATTTCCATTACGAGCGCTTATACATATATGAGAGAGCTTGAATATCACCAGGGCGATATCCCAGGCCCACAATAGCAAAGCACTGTGATGCATTGGTAAATATTTTGAAATGAATAATTCACATATGGAGAATATCATCAATACGTGGCCTTTATTGCTTTCCCATGTATACTATACTGTAGTGGTATCCCCGATTCATTATCAAACTAAATCGGTTTATTTCGGCTGCAATCATGAAGGATTTACAACGATATATCACCATGTGTTCCGTCAGTAAGTTGCTTCATTTGTCTGTCCAACATTAATCGTAAACTTTTATTCCCTTTAACTAGGGTATTTGTTTAAAGGGGCAGTAGCACGTTTTTATGGGGAATATAAGGTGATGTTAGGAAAATGTAAAATAATGGTTCCAATTGAAAGACATTGCATTTAAACTAAATGGAGCAGTAATAATTCAAATATATAATGTAAAGTTTGGCTTTGCGATTCCTTTTTCTAGCACAAAATGAATTAAAGGTGTTCACACAAAAATGGCTGCCAATGTTTTTAAGGTAAATCTTCAAACTTTGTCTTCTGACTATGGATAATTGGTTTGTGTTATGACATTTTTGACACTGTCAAAATAATACATTTAGCATTCTCGTACAATTTTCCGTGAAAATTTTAGAATGTAAACTTATCAAAAAACGTGCTACTGCCCCTCTAACTAGGTTATTTGTTTAAGGGCACTAATTTGGAACTGTTGGTTATGGATAGACATTAAAACGAAATTTTCATTGTCATAAAACACCTTATACGTCAAATTCGTTAACGTAATTAATGCTTTAGCTATACTCTTTAAAACATATTTGGGATTTATGGTCTTGCTTCGTACATTGTGTAAATTTTTATTGTCTTATTTACGAATTAAATACCACATATTCGTCTTTCATTTATTATCGAAATTTCTTTGGGAATGAGAATATATAGACATTTGATTTAATTTTGTTATCACCAATAATATTTTCGTATAATCTGTTATTTAAAATAGTGCTTATAGAATAGTGTCTAATTTGTACCAAAATTAAAAATTGGGATAAGGCTCGTCTATTTTGAAAAGATGTAAATTGATGCAATTCATACACATCAATCATCAGGAATTAAATGTACAATTGCAGTATGTTTATAGTTCATGTACGTTATACAATACGCATACAATGAACAAAGAAGTTGTCATTCAGCATTATTGTCATTCCAACTTCTAAAAGGCATCTCAATGAAGTCATGTACGTTATTGTCAAAGTGCTTGTTTTCCTACACAATGGAGGAAGTGAAAGCAGATCAATGATGCCAGATAACTTTACATGCGTAATGATTAAGCGTTTTTTCATATGTGCACTAGTGCTTGTTCAGTAATAGCATGTTATTGTAAGAACTGTATGTTCGCTTTGTGTACATCCGTGAGAAAATACAGCATGAAGGTATATGAGTTCTATTACTGACAATTAATGTTAATATCATACGTTGCAATTACAACATGAAACGTTTTTGCAGTTGACATTTATTACATATTGTAGAACTGACATTTACTGTCAATAGCTGATCGATGGACCAATTACAGAGCCGTAGGGCGTTGTTATAGTAATGGAGTAATGTAAATGAAGGAAAACGGCCAACAATGAAATTATTCTGATTTATCGTCTCTATTTGGTTTATATCTTAATGGGAATTATACCCAACTAGAAACCATTGTTTGTTTATTTACTCACCAGAACAATCAAGAACCGTCTCGGTTTTTTTAATTTAAGCAATTTCTAAGTTCATATGTTATTTTACGTGTAAGAATGTATGATTAAGATCATTTAAATTATATATCAATAACTGTTTTTATGGACATGATTCTAGAATACCAATCAAACAGTTTATATGAGGAATGTTTCGTCATAGTTGATGTTCCTCGAACGAAATGACATGCTAAATATAATTTAAAAATATTGACTTGCAAAAATATATAATCGGCAAAATAAGCCATTTATTTTGTAACAATGTTGTGAAATATAAAAATTAAATTTAAAAACATTTTTTTATATTTAATATCCTTAGACGTAAAATTATTGCTTTATTAAAAATATAGAAAAAAATAACTCAAACAGGCCATGAAATGATTGTACATCCCTACCAACATTCCAATCATCATACAGAAATTAACTAAAGAATATGAAAGGAGTATGTCAAATCACCAAAGTTCGTTTATGCATTCCAACGCTTCTCATATCAGCCCATAAAGTGATTGAGATATAAAGAGTTGTCTCCCATCCCCCAGGAGGGCTAGCTGATTGATCCGGTGAAGATCGATAAACCTGAGTTGAATGGAAGAGACACTGAATACATTTATTTGCTGTTATAGTGTACGTTGAAGATTTATGTATCGATTCGTCTTAATGAATTTGAAATCTGAAAACAGTAAACAAATTTATTGGCTTTTAAATTGTATGTTGATATTTTACATCTAATAACATCGATTTGCCTTAATGAATTTGAAATCTGAAGTTTTATGACTAAATTACGGGTTTATTAGGATTGGGTTCAAAGGTTGAAGATGTTGCAACCAGAGAACTTGTTGTCATATAGTGAATGATCTTTTTTCCATTCTACAGCTTTGACGCCCGTTATTGCTGAGGCATTTTAAAACATTTATCCTTGTATTATTTGTATCTTGACGAATAATATATTGGAAATGATAATTAAATGAGTCTGAAATCGTTAAGTTTATTATGAGTTGATTATTTTTTAAATTTCGAATTACAATGTGTACAATTTGCGACTTTAACATTCCTTATAGGGGCCTGTTTGTGAATACTAAATGCTCGTTTTACAGTCTCTGAGATAGACACGCACTATTGGAGACACCATTGAAACCATTTATTCCATCTTTTATTTTGAAAACTGACGTCACATAATTCGGCTTAGCTGATTGATGAATATTATAAAATTATTTAAACGTATCCTAAATTCCAAAAGCTTGGCTATCAAGATTAAGCGACAAATGATTTGAAATGTAATAAAAAAAAAAATTAAAAAAAAGATTAAGCGACAATCTGATCCTAAGATCTCTTTATGGCGTTTTTTGTTCGTAAGGTAATGTTTTTTTTATAATAAAATTCTTTCCAAAAGGAATATCAGTAAGGAAGATATAAACTCTTTTCGTAAATAATATATGTAAAACAACCGCTCTGTAAGGCCAGTTTAGTGGTTTGTCTTGAAGAATCTCGACAACAACTTTATCTCATCTTTTCAAATCTATCTTCTCGAAATGAACGTTGTGCGCTTCGAGCATGCATTGCGCATGGAGTTAATGCGCGATACAAGTGGACTTTTATTATTATTATTATTTATCTCAATTAATCTCAGACCTGATGTTCATTTTTCAAGGAGTCATTTAGTGATTATTCCATCCCCTCAGATTTCAGAGGTTCCTTTAAACTGTGAGCGGATCTTTGATTGTCTGTTAACCCGACTGAGAATCTAGACACTGGTCTCATTTGAATAAATGAAACCCAAATCAATAGTGTTAGATAGACAGACAGCTTTAGTCAGGCAGGATCTCTGTTAGAGATGTAGTGCTTAAATCGAATTCACTCCGAGTCTTGTCCTGTGAATATGTATGATTTGATTGTATACTCTTAGAATGTTCTTTCATTTCTAATTCGATGTAGGCACGGGATTTAATGATCTGCACGGCGTCCAAGTCATTGCCTTTTTGCCACTTGAATTGAATTACCATCTACAGAATGATACCGGCAGGCTAAGTCAGTAATCTTAAAACACGTCTCCGAAAGATGTACATGCCGTTTCTAACCAACTCTGGTTCACAGCTTGCCTGATCATTATTCCCTTCGCTTCACTCTGTATGTTAACACGGTAGTTATTGAAATTCACCTTAATGCCATTGGATGATTTGATATCTGGAAAAATGTTCGTTTTGTCCAGTTACCAAACACACGTTAACTCATTATGTCATAAAATAGTCCTTCCTGACAATGATGCATATGGGTATATCAGTTGGACCGATGAGTCATCAACGTTTTTATTGCAATGTTCAGGTTTGTCATAATGCCAAATTGTCTTATAATGAAATTTCAATATGCCGATAAGTAAAAATTTCATCCTTTCAGTAAAATGTCATTGGTTCTTATGTGAACATTTCATGCAATATACCAGTTTGGGATCAATATCCTATGATATGATGATGAGACCGGTTAGCAGAGAGCTCAACGTCATGTAGCTAAACTTCTCGATGCACTCAAGGCTCCAAATTGTTCCACCTCACTAAACATGGACAGAATTTAAATCTGAAAACCAAATCTATATATTTATATAAACACCCAATAAATGCATCCTGTTATCGAAATGAATGATCAATTGACTTTACCTTTTACAAAAATAGAGACGAGTCATATTCCAGAATATAGTTTGTATGTTAATGATCTCAGAAGTTGTATATTTGATATGGATTCTAATGTTAACAAAGAAGAACTCCATCTTGATGCTCAGAAACTGACACGGTCTTATTGATTCTTATATATGCTGAATCAACTAATGGGATGTGACTCCTATGTTGTATTTCATGAAAAATATTCTGGTATTTGAATATTACATTTTACTAAGTGAATGGAACTTTTCTTCAGGGGATCTATCGTTCAAGCCTTTGCATCTAAGATAGCGCCAGTCGATTTGATCCTCTGTCTTATAACGACTGACTTGCCCAACATATAAACTCTGGCACGATATTGCCCTCAATGCCCCCGACTCGTCTCTGCTAATTAGGCATCATTGGACTCTATGTAGGGAATTATGCAGCTGGTACAAGCAACATGACTGGACTGTTAAGTAGCTGGTAGTCAGCCTCTGAGGTTTGGTAGCAAATTGCCTGTACAGTCAGATTAGGAGGCATCTTGTTAGTTCTCAATCGATTTCAGTGAACGACTTACTTCTCCAATATATTAATTCAACATAATTCCTTACTGGGTCAATCATAAACATTCAGTCATATTAGGTCAGCATCTTACTTTGCAGTTGACTTGAAGTCAAACGTCTCATACGTTTTTTTTTCATATCACTGCCTTGAGTTATCAATCATAATCATGATGTCGGTAAAGGAATATTAGAAGTTTGATACCTAGATTTCATCTCGAAACGAAAGGTTTTTTTAGAACCAATAAGTCATATATCAATATCAATCAAAGAAAGTCATATTCTTTATTTAATTTTTTTTATTTTATATAATAAAAAGGTTCCTAGTTAAGATACGATGCCATGAACCTCCATATACTCCCAATGAAGAATACGTTCCTACTAGGTCAGCCATATCGATCGAAGCTATGACGTAAAGTCAAATTAGATCAAACATCGTGAAACCATTCCATGGTGTCTAGCATCTCAAGATATTTAGATTTTAACAAACTGGGAGACTATCACTGATTGATCTATGACGTCTAGATAGAGTTATAGTTACAAATAACGATTGATGTGAGTGTATTCTAAAGTCTCTAGGTAATTGATGAACTAAATATCATGATATATACTGGCAGTTCCAGTCTCATGTTCAAACACTTCATTAACCCATCTTCGGTTTTCTTTACTTATGGCTTATTAGTTTGGATTAGAAAATCTTCTAGTTTAAGCTCTCCTTTGGTGTTCGTTGTTTCAACGCAAGCTGCCATTGCAAATTAGCCCAAGGGAAGCAACTCTTGCCATAGGTTGGATAGGCTTGGCCCCTTGATAATGTGAAGATAAAAGAACGTGAGTTCGAATTCGCCAATGGAGCGTTTAAATGTTTTCCATTTCAAAATCATCGTATGTCATACATTTTGAAACGTGTCATGGCTTCACGGTTATTAATGGCATTTATAAGAAGGAATTATATTTGATAGATTCAATAACAGTCATTACACTATTCATTTCCATATCTTCGCGCATCTCAAGACATCGACAACTATCAAAATAGTTTGATCAGGCATTGTTAAATTACATTGTATGATAAAGAAGTTATCCTGCTCGTGTGTTTTGAGATGAGATGGTAAATACCCTGCAGTAGGAATAAAAGTGTGTATTAAGCTCACCAAAGCTCGCAATCTACAATGTTTATTCCTAATGCAGGATATTTACCATCCAAAAGGAGATTCGCATTATAACCTCATTCAATTATGAAATGGAGAAAATGAAAAATTATTTACATCCCGATTTAAAGAAAATATCGCAAAAAGTTCATTCAATGTCTTGTAGTTGTAACGCCAGTGTTTGTGGATTGTGGATTGTTTGTAAACCGACTTAAATGATTGACATTCCTTCATATTAAAGCTGAACCTAATTTGGATTAAAGATATGAAGCCGTATATTGTATAGATAAATAGATACGATGTACTGTAACGTCAGTATGTAAATGGGTGTATGATATGTACCGGTATCAACACTTAACACAATAATGCTGATAATAATATACTCATATTATCATTACAGAAGGTCATGTTCTTTTCTCTCAATGCAGCAAAACGTGAAACTTTCACTAAGGTTATTGTTATACTACTCGATAGCAGATAAGTCGCTGATATATCCGTTGTGGGTATATGTATATTCCCCTCAGCTTTTATTCCAGATGAACATTAAGTTATTGTGTAACGTCTTGTAGAAAATATTCCTTTTTTATTTCCAACATTTATCGTTATTACCATTGATAAATCTTAAAATAGTATCAAGCAATCTCTTTCCTTCAATGACTAGGATGCGATGAAGTTAGTATGTCTTTGGAAAACCTTGCAGAAAATTGACTCTGTCAACTCTGTAACCCCAACCTAAGAGAAGTGAAACAGACACGGCACCTTGTTATTACAAATCGTTATTTCCCCAGTGAACAGTGATCATGAGTATAACGTCATAGATAACCTTCTTATCTGCCTGGAAATGGAGCTTGTTACGTATATTGGAAGCCAATGCTATATCATGGCATTTACCTGGTACACTACTGATAGTAGAGCTAAATGTGTACCCATGGGTACGATACAGGTACGATAAGGTATGATACAGCATGTAACAGAAAGTCTTCGTATTATAACGTGGTGTCGTTACCAAGCGTGTAGTGACATCTTTGATAGCAGCCGATGCTAGAAGCAAAAGGTATAGAAATCTTACACCATGTGTACATTCATAGTAGGCTGTGGGGGTTAATTTTAAAGATTGTTTCACCCGTAACCTGTAGCCTGGGCCTCATATAGGCCACGCCCTAAAAAAACAGTTTTTATAACACCCGATGAGCTTCAGAGTCAATCTTTTCAAAACTCAAAATGTCGTTGTGTGATATCTTTAAAATACTTGTTTTGTGTTATATGTGCGTTTTGCCCATTAAACACTCTACGTCATTAGTGTCTATCATATTGATATACATATATATATTCAACAAGAGGACTTTGTCTTGGGGCCGTTAAGGGATCTAAATTCAGTTCGTGACCTTTATCATCCATATGTGAAACGGGCATACTTCATGGGGGGATACCATAAAGCACACATCAAGAAAGCAAAAAACGAACGTGTTTCTCCTCCGTAAAGCCTATTGATTAAACAGATTTATTTTTGTTGGAATCCAATCACAGTTTCAATTAGCTTTCATTACATAAACTAATCATTCACATGATCTTTCAAATAAATATTTCAACTTCTCATCAACCGGTATCAAAACGGATGGAATGCTGCTTTAATTATATAAGAATAGCAATTTGTCATTCATAATTCAAGGTTTAATTATCTTCCCCATGAAAGAACAGATTCGTTCTGTAACCTCCAAGAGTTTCTTTAGCTCCAAGGAACCAGTGGTATACCGTTTCCGATAACGTAGTGCATGTATGATTAATTAAATCTGGATCTAGTGAACACAAAGCTGTTGATGTGTTTTTTAAGTTCATGGACGGACCATATGTTTGTTGTTATTGAGTTCTGCGCACTTTATTATTGTTTTATTTATATCTATTTTTTCTGCACACACTTTGAAACTATTTTTGTTTCTATGTAATGGCTAATTTATGATAATGTCAACTATATATAGTAATGCGAATGTATATATAATACTACAAGAGACATAAAGTGCCAAATTATTCTAATATATCGACTGTATTTGAATATATATGTTGAAGTCTATCACACCAGCTGTTTTGGAACAGGTAACCAAGAAAAAAGGTTGTCAACAATAATCCCCCATACGCCAATGCGTGTTAACCTTATTATGATACTTGATGACATCTATGTCAAATGTATTCTGACACTAGTGAAGAACTTTGATTGCATTATTATAGTTCATCGTAGCCTGTAGAATGTAATAGTTTTCCATTTCATAGCGCCATACTTCCATACCTGCATAAAATTACAACATTCTGTATTATATATAATATATATGGGCCTGTGGCCTTCATACTGAATAACGTTTTTCTTCTGGTATTCAGACAAACTTGAACTGTAAAGACATATTAGAGTAGTTTGTTTCATGAAATGACCTGGACAAAATGCTAACAAGGGGTAGAACTCTAGGATAAACGCTTGATATATGTATATTCTGTACTATGTATCGAAATCTTATTTCGGTATTTTGAGTAATGAACTGCTTCACCTCCCGAAAAAGTTAACTTTTCAGGAAGTCAAAACGTGCAAAAGCTCTTTGAGACAGTAAGTTATGACATTGATTCTCATTTACCCGTACTCTGTAATGATAATCAACTTGTGAACGGAGCCAGACAATGTAACCATCTCATTTGAATGCAGAAAACGTTCTTGAAATACGCTGTAATGAGAGGTTTTACTTGAACTAATACTTTTAGAGAGTCTGTGCAATACCCCTTTAGATAGGCAAATCTTGTGTTAAGGTATAATTTTGTAAGCTTTAAGTTTTAATTCGTATGCTAAATTGCTAATAATTGCCTCGAATTCTGCACTGTGAGGTAAATAATCGAATCTTGTGAATTTTAGATTTAAGGTTTTTGTTTATTTGTGAGATTTAGAGATCCACTTTATTGTCATTCATTCTGTTTTTCATTGTGATTCTGACCAGATATTAAAAAGTTTTTCCTCGGAAAAAAACTTGTTCGATATGTCTTTAGAGGGTATTGAAACAATGAAGAAAATACTCTCGCACAGATTTTCTCCCAAACGTTGCTTCCTGAACATCATGACATTGAAATCGATGAAAAAAGATTGTCTATACTATATGAGACATGATACAAGTCACTCCAGATCAATGGTTCCATTAGAACGATTTGCGGAGGGATCAAATTCTTAACTCGATAAACGAGTAGTTTTTAAGAATCGTATTCTGGAAAAGGCTAATATGGTCATGTATTGTGAATAACAATCAATGATAACCATATTAATATTTACGTATAGTTCATATGTATTCAATGGTTTAAAAACACATGATCTAAATAAAGGATATTCATAGTTAAAACCTAAACTCATTATTATAGCTAATTTGAAAAGAACTGTTAATCGCAAAGAGTATCAAATAGCCTGATGATACCTTTTGAATGCACAGGTTGTATTGCAAGTGACAATTATGATTACATCCTTTTGTATATATTTATATTGAATATCAATTAATGACCTAATACACAGTTGCTGTACTAAAACGCCCCCAATATCGATATTCACAGAAAACTTTTCTTTTAATGAATGAAGCGTGAACAATTTCATCATTTAGCTTCGACTGGTGAATGTTCAGTGTTTTGTACATAATGTTTATATGCATGTTTAACAATTTCTGTCTCTTCAGAGAAACATCCAGCTCACATGAATGTATGCCTGCTTATTGATCAATAATCTGAAGTGGTTTCCGCAATGCATGACTTGGGAAACTGAACATGTAGACAAACATTAGTTATCAACGATTAAATACAGCGGACATGAATACTTTACAAACTGATCGATGTTATTGCTCTGCGAGTAACATCTTTGTAATAACGTTTTAACAGCATTTCAACACGTTTATCTAAATGGTGATAACTATTACGCTTTTCTATTCATTTAATTTACATTGATTAATAATTAAATTCATTTACGATCACGCTTGGCTTAAATTACCTAATCAACGATATAGTTTGATTGATGAATCGAGGAGATATTTTTCGCAAGAGTGAACATGAAACCAACCATTTCTAATTCGCATGAGGTTGATTTTTTCAGCGTCACGAGCCTTTGTTCACAATTAACCTGTTATATTTCTAGAACTAAGATAAATAAATAAATAAATTGTTTTTGAATATGTAAGATTATCAGAAAGAAATACAATATAAGTGTTCAAGTATACATGAGCAAGATTTAAAATTCATAGCCTAGCTTCTGGCAGTTTCAGTAGATCTTCATGTTTCAATAACCGAGCTGACTACGCGGCCTGTAAAATAATAACATAATTGTCAGCTGTACTTACCATTCAATTCCCTTTCAAATCAATATGAGCAAGCAACTGAAAAAACAAAATTTAATTTAGGAAATGGTAAAGTAGTTTGGCGGCTAGCATGTCAGTCTATCGTGCAGAAAGCCCGGGTTTGAATCCAGTTACAGAAAGCTAATTATTGCGATCCATGAGAAGTTCTCCGGTATCTAGCTTAGACTATGAGATTTTTGTTAAAGACGGATTAAGAAGAAGTTTTATGTCGAGTTAACACTCTGTAGTGCATACAACTTATATTGTGGTTTATACACCAAGTTGGCTGAAAAAACTATATGCCCTAAGAAGATGTTTTTAATGAATACATTTTCTTATAATTTTAATAGTAATTCAAAAATGTAATGACAAATAAATATAGATAACTGTTATGTAATAAACCGTTATGTCTTCTGTACCATAGTTGACCAATACGTTGAGAGGGAAAAACATAAAAGCAAAGTAAAGTAAATCGCTTTGACTGTTGAAGATAAAGTTCATAAACACCCAATTTAATGTAAATCAACGGATTTTAAAACTTATTGAACAACCCTCTTATCTAATGTCCAAGTCAATGCATCCGATTTGTTAACAATATATAGATTTTGATTTAAAGGGGCAGTAGCACGTTTTTAGGGGGAATATAAGGTGATGTCAGCAAAATGAAAATTAATGGTCCCAATTGAAAGACAACATATTTAAACTAAACGGGGCAGTTAATTCAAATATATAATGTAAACTTTAGCCATGCGATTCCTTTTTCTTACAAAAAATGAATTAAAGGTGTTCACACAAAATGGCCGCCAATGGATTTTATGTGAATCTTCATACTTTGTCCTCTGACTATGGATGATTGGCTTGTGTAATGAGATTTTCGACAGTGACAAAATAATACATTTAGCATTAACTTACAATTTTCAGTGAACATTTTGAAATATAAAATTATCAAAAAACGTGCTCATGCCCCTTTAAGGCGTCGATTTCCCAACGTAAGTAAGACGCATGCAAGAATTACAAGAAAAGGAACGTCATCCTTATGAATCACATTTTGGTTAAACACAGCAAATAAATATCTTATGATGATAAAGTATACTTGGCATGATTATTTCATAACCAATTTAGATTTGTGCCATATGGATTGTTTTTGTAGACAAATCTGTTATATTTGTATATACATTAATTTGATATCATATATCAATGGATTTTGGTTTCTGTTAATCGGTATTTTGTTGTATTGTGATACACGAGATCAGAACATGAACGCTGTTATGATAACCGAAACATTGGTGTAACCATTTCGACAGTGTTCAGGCAACACATGGCTGCTTTGAAAAAGTTGATTACGTTATTAATTATTAATTGTAACATGACTTCGGTAAATACTCGTTTCTGATTGGTTGATTTGAAGAATTTGCCAGTGTTAAATGGCAATGAACACCCGCAAATTGGCTGAGGCGAATCACCGCGAAAGGATACATTATTTGGTCCACCTCAACATTAAAATGTTCTGATTCTCCCAATATTCGTGACCGATTCACATTTTACTGTTGTTGCTGTCATTTTCTAACTTGCGCATTCCCGTAGATGCCAAAAATCCTTTTCTATTTGCTTTAGTTTTATGTAACCAAACTTTCTTAATTGGCTAAGTTTCTCCTAATTTGCCGCCTTGAGCCATGCGGCCGGTTTCTTTCGAATGCCGTTCCCATGGCACGACGTCACAAAGGCCAACGGTTATGACGTCATTTTGATCGCGTCACCGTCACAATGGTCTGGGCGAGTTTAAGATATTTGTTCAGTCGGGTTTGTTCCTGTTGGTTCATGAATTATATAACTGTTTTCTCTATCGTAAATTTCACAGTGAAAACTATATGATCTCACCGTTATGAGTGCAACTGGTTTGCAATATTAGAACACTATTTTAATGTCTATAACACTGGGAATTCCTTCTTCTTTATAGCTGCGAACACCTATAACAATAATGGATCAGTCGTTAGATCCTTTCAACTCAGAGTTCCCTACGCAAAAATAGAGTTCGCTCTTAAAATGCTTATAACTAACGGTCATGTTACAATATCGATAAATAGTTGCGTTTGTAAAATTTCCGGGATTCATTGTTATTCAACACCCGAAAATTTAAGCGTTTAAAACCTCCGGCTAACGCCGTCGGTTTTAAACTAAATTTGCGGGTGTTGAATAACAATGAATCCCGGAAATTTTACAAACGCAACTATTTATCTTCTAATTCTTTAATCATCCAGTAGCTTTGCCAATTAGTGCGGTAATCAGTCTCGATTGAACTTGCAATTACTGCTTGCTGTAGCAGAAAAACGAGACGATAGAACCTCCGGAATGGTCGTCCCACATGTGACTTGTAATCTGTGTAAGCTCCAAGTAACCTCTTCACAGATAATCACTTCTTACACCGACATAGAGAGCTTGATGTCTTCACCTACTAAACCAGCATGACACGCCTGGGGAACTGATAGAACACGAGAAGCAGAGGTTTCAAACCACAGGCTGCAGATTGAGGAAGACTCTTTAAATATCTCTTGGCAGTTTGGGAGAACAAGCGTTCGAATTTAAAAATGAGCAATGTCTTGTTTAACGTAAGATTCGTAAAAAGAAAATTTGATAAAATGTGAAAAAGGACATAAATTTGATAAAGAGGTTCATGTTTCAGATGATTGAATAAACTATGTTTATTTAAATCTTTATATAATTTATGTAAGAGCTTTTTGGGATAAAATGTTGTAGCACAATGGTAAGGTGGTTGACATGATACTCATTGCCTGAGTTCAAATCCTGGCATTGACACCTGAAACTGTTCATGTAGACAGTTCACTGTTTCTGTTGAGAAGAAATCTTTAGCTGGAATGTGTAAGAAGAAAACCTAAAAATTTTCTTTTTCGTTCTTAATACCGTCATTCATCAGGATCATTGTCCTTAAGCAAACATATATTGTTTTTCATGTTCAATAGCTTCAATTCTTTCTAAACACCATCAACGTAACGGCTTGTGTAACGTATCATCGCTTACTGTCAAATGTTTAGCTTAAAGAACATCACGACTTATCACACAGCAGCTCCGATTGCAGCCAATCAGGTTTTGTGTTTCATCTTTGGACGCCATCCACATCCACAAGTGGTTATCAGGGAACTTTTGGGGGGAAATTTTGCCGCAGCCCTTATAACAAACAATTGTCATACTCTTCAAACTTGCTCCTATCAGGATTAGCAGGAGGGATAAAGAATTTTTGTTAGAGTGTATTTTCGTTTGAGTGGTTCAAGTACCACTTTTGAATTTATCAAGTTTTGGATAAATCTATGCGTGCTGCTGATTTTTAAGTTCCCTGCTTTACACCGTTTGTACATTTTCATAAAGAAGAATACGATTCTCAACATTTACTGTATTTGTAACTCTCATGAGAGTGGTTCGGGGTCCATCTATGATTAGTATTCAGATCAGCAACTCAAACGGATGGTAACCATAAACAGATACTCGGAAGAGTCTCTGGTGCACATCATTAGCATGTGTTGCTTTACAGTAAAGATACAGGTATTGACAGAGGACACATTGAAATAAGACAAATGTGAAGGTCTCTGATGCTCCTTATGGTGTTTCCTACCAGTAATGTACTTTTACTGACAGAGTACAATGAGATGAGTCTATTAAAGCGTTCTATTGTATACACTTGCTTTGCATACGTGCGATGACCAAGGCTAAATTTTTAGCGCCAACTTACGTTTTATATAGCCATGAGTTTCTGATTCTTCGAGAGTTTAAAAAAATATAGTCTTGGAGCTGAAGAGATTAAGCTGACATTGTATGATATTGTTATCGTCCTTCTTGTTATTTATCATTTTGCTCCTGCACCTTTCAAGTTATTTATTTGACAAGACATGATAAATGAGACCTCTGTGCATATGCCATTCTAGTTTGGGAAGTACACTCAGGGGCAAAAGAAACGATACCAACTTTTCAAAAGAGTACAAAACAAAATCCTGTTGTAAATGAAATGCGACTACGAGCCCTTGTGATAGGCACATCAGTTGTGAAGAAGTACTCACCATTTCAAACATCAAAGTATAATACTTATAATTGTATGACTGTTCAAATACACGAGGGGTCAAAAAACATTTTTTTCGATGTTATTTTTGGTCATAATCTTTGGAATTGGAATGAAATAATTATGAAATTAGTAGTTTGAGTGTAGTTTGTGATATTTTATAAACTCAGATCTCCGATACATTAATATTCGTACAAGTTTGTGTTTCCTTGGCTTATCTTATTGTTAAAAAAAGTTGCCAACACAACTTTTTATTGACCAGATCACATAATTCTTACTTACCGACGAGTCACAGGTGCTGTGTTGAGGAGTTAAAGTACCTTCCTCTTATACTGACAGTTTGGCAGGCTGAGTCTTCACGAAATGAATCGATTATATTTGTGATATTTCCTCGTCCAATTAACTGAACAAGGCAAATTTCTTGGACCACGTGCCGTCATTTCTCCTGGGATTATTTGAAAAGGTCACTGGTGATATTAGAGATGTAGCTAATATTGATGTCACGAGACAGATTGCACTTTAAAGCTTAATTATGTATTTTGGACTGAAAATAAATGCGATTTTGTGAGAAAAAAAAGTGTTTGCTGATGCAGTGAAAGATTGATGGGGCCGTTGTATATTTACCCTCAAAATGATGCTTACTGTATGTTTGAGTAGTCTCGATAAGGAAACGGCTGTATTTCACTTTTCATATTTGATAACTTTGTATTATAGTGATTATATGACCTTTAATTACAATTACGTTATCATAAGGAAGTTTTGTAACCAAATGAAATGTCTTTATCTTTGTCCTTTACATGCAAGATAAGCACTTTTACCTTTAAAAAATAGTTCTTGAAAATGGTAAGAAATTCGATAGAGTTTACTTCGTGTTTTCAAGACGTTTGATGAGTTCGAAATAAGGTAGTCTTTTAGATGCTGGAATGGAGTATTTCATTTGAGTGAAACGTTTACTTGAAAAAGGATTAACACGAACTTAAAAAACAGTATCTAATGATTTTTGATAGTGACGTTATTTAAATAAATGACGAGAGAGTTCGGATCATGTTTACTTGAGAGTTTGAGTACATGGTTCGAGCAGACACAATTAGCAGCGTCTGGTCTAAGGAATGGTTACAAGAAGGATTTCCAGCCCTGCCATTCCAAGTGAAAGATTCCCTTCTCCAACTGGTCGATACCCTCCCGCCAACTGGTCAGTTGCTGGATGCAAACGCCACTGACCCCGTGATTATCCAGCGTTCGACCTCAGTATGGCACTGTAACTTCGTTATTGATTAGTGTGAAGAACCCTTGCTTTAGCATTATGGCTTGATTTGGTGCTTCTTTTACAGTCTTCCATTGATTGGATGGCTAATTTACGATCGTTTATAGCCACTTCAGTAATGAATTTACAGATGGTGTTGTATAATGTGTTTAGTGAGTGTTAATATCAGGGTATTTTACAACTTGATTTGACGACACCGTGGCTTCCTTTCCCAATGACGACATCGATCGTTTCTCTAGACATTCTTAACTGATTACATGATGACTCACTGTACAGTATGTGTAAACTTCATGACTTGGATTTGAAATTAACTGAATTCGTTTCGTACTTGATAGCTTAATCATTTGATGCGGTTTGGCAGTTTAATTCCGGAGGGTCTTGTAGCAAGGGTACAGACATGGTTAAGATGAGACTGTTTGAGATGTTTGTCTGAACCAATTTGGTAAAACGTCATATTACAAATAAATAGGATTTACACGTTTCCAGTGATTTTGTAGCATTAAGCCATGACGTATTAGACATCAAGTACCGAATACAAATATTGCAAAAAAGTGACAACTAAAATCGACTTTTTATTGGCCAAGATAAGATAGTATTTAAAGCCCAATAGTTGGCAGGCAAATAGAATATGACACATATTATACTTCAAATATATTTATTACACATGGCACAAGAGGGCAAGAGAGAGACATAACTATGGATAGGATCAAAGGAAAGAGGTGGATGTATTAAGGAGACCCTCTTAGAGACATGCAAGCCTACATACTCTAGAGTACCCTTTGATAAAGGAGCTAGAAGCACTTACATTCCGGCACCTGCACATGCAATTTGGCACATGGGAAAGGATAACAAGGAAGAGATAATTGTATTTAGAAGGTTCTTAGAGACCTACATAAAGTGTAGGGGATTCCAAGTTAGCCAGAAAGTAGCAGCGCTATCTCCCCTGATCATTCCGGCATTTGCTTCAATGACACTGTCGGTATGTTTTGATCATCTGGTACTGGAAGAAATGTACAAATGATCGCATAAGGATGCTCCTCTTAGAAACATAGGGTACTAGAAATGAGTTCCCGTTATACAGAAACAGGGCGATCTCGCCTGCAAATTCGGGCACCTGCTTTTATGATATTGTCAACATGTGTTGGTGATAATCTGGCACAGAAACAAAGTATAGAGCTGATTATATTAAGAGGCTCCCCTAAGGGATAATCAGGAAGTAATAAGAGTTTTCATGTATCCTACAACTCTGAAACATCCACGCACCTCCAAATAAACCACTGTCGACATGCGATAGAGTAATAACAGCGACAGGCACAAAAGGTATAGATGATTGTAGTGAGAAGAGGTAAAAACTACCTGTCAGAAGGAAAACCACGGACCTCATGCCAGCTACCAAGGTGACGTTACAAGTGCATATAAGTAATTCCTTCTTACCACTAAGTAGCAAAAACAGTCTCGGAGGGTACCATCAGTAGGTTAATGGTTTATTCAGTGGCGATGGTTAGTGGATCGTCTTTCCTTGAGTCTTCCTAACGTCTTAGAACATTCATAAGTATTGGTTTCTTATACGAGTTCCAAGACAAGGTTCGATAAAGAAAAATGTATTTGGCAATATAGTATTTGGCAAATTGTTAAGTCACACAGTTGACTAAAACTGTAGTGTATGTATTTAGTATACATAAACGTCATTTTAATAAGTCCTTTGTAACCCTTTATATTTGTTACATCATCCATTGAAAACTATAACTTATGTTTAGTTTGTGAAAGCGGAACATCATTCTTAAATCATCCTATTGATTGACCTTGACATAGTTGACTGTCATATATCAGCCATTGAGTAATTACTTACTTTGAAGTGAAAAATGAAAATATCTCTTTCAATTAATTTTATTTATAAAAAATGACGATCGTTTATCAAGACTTTACCTTATTTTACTCATTAGAATTACGTCTATATAACTTCTTGTATTTAAAGATCATATTTTCCCAATTAGTCACTTTGATCAAATAATAATTGGTCTGCTTAAGTGACAGTAAACAAGAAGCCTAGACTATGAAAGGGTCGACAGATGAACATAATATGTAGGTAATGATTAGTGACTGGTTTCATGACTAGAACGCGCCTACGCATTCCCGACCCAGTTGTTGTGTGCCATTGGTGATTATTTCAACCTTCAAGGCTCGCTGGGATCACGTATAAGCATAGTCATGTCAATTTATGTAGAACAAGCTTTCACGATATGACTGCATTAATTGACTCGCCAGCAGTACAATTGTATATGCCGTTAAGCAGGATAACTATTGATTATGATTATCTGCATTGAAGATAGTGATGATATAAAACTACTTTATCCAATAGGGTTTAAAGTAAATTTCTAAAGTATTTGTTATAATTTTTATATAACCCAAATCAATAAAAGGTCTGATTTCATTAACTCACTTGCACTTCAATTGGAAGAACATCCTCTTTGAATAATGAAGTTTGTAAATTTCTGTAAATATTACACTGTGAACTAAAGTGACATAAATATGATAGTTTTTGCTTAATCATGTTTTTGTCAATTTGTAAAGGAAACATACTTAAAAGAATGATAATATATTGATGACAGATCAATAGAAGTATCATAAAGAATATCTAAACGTAATTCAACATCCAATCCTTATATATGAAACAATATTGACACATATACATCGCTTTACTTCGCACATAGCTATTGGTTACGGCCAAGCCTCCTCATGTGATGCCACT
>OU744736.1:42594031-42596531 GCA_916613615.1 Steromphala cineraria | reverse complement strand
GTCTCCCCGCGTGGGTTCGAATCCCATCCTCGTCGACAGAACTTTTGCATTTTCTAAATAATTGTAACAGGCGTGGTTTTACCAACTGCAGAGAAACTACATGTCCGTGTGATAAGACTTTGCGTTGTGTGATTTTTTACCTATGTGTGTGTTTCTCTCAGATTTGAATGTATAAACTGGCACCTTCATTCATTAACTGGTAAATCATAAACACGCTGTTTCCCGGTTACAGGATGCAGCCTCATGATAAATGACATAAAAGAAATTACCGACACCAATTTTATTACAACTAGAAACTCAACAGAAAGCAAAATATACAACATGTACAATACAACAACTTGAACGAGACAAATATGCTGTGGAGCAGACAATACAAAAACATTAAAGACAACCTAACCTATCTATCGTCCTGACCACCCCTTCTAACTAAACCTAGTCTAAATCCCAAATAACTTTGACGACGCTGTTTCATCACGAAACAAGTGTTGTTCCATCTCAGAACAAGCCCTATCCCTAACAAAGAACATGGCAGATGTTAGCTGATCGCCGGCCAAGCAAGGCAATGAACTCACAGTGAAGGCCACCTTTTATACCCTGCCTTGGGCCTATCCCACTAGTTGAAGAACACCCCTGCTACCTGAATGGATTAGTCCTATAGCCTAACAGAGTGAGGGTGACTGCATGTCATGCAACAAGTTGATGTATATTTCAGTCTCTGCCCTATCACTACACCCCGTACCAATATTATGAATAATAACTTACATTTTGATACCTCTTTATAACGCCCCCGTTACACTCCTCCCCCCTAAATGTAAAGCAATAACATTACTTTAAAACAACATCACATACAAACTGTCCTGAAAAAGAAATGTCCACAAACACAATAACACAACTCCACAGGGCCTTGATTGCATCTCTTGGTGGCATATCGCTTAACCAATACCACATCTGTCCAAGGGAATCCAAACTTCATTGGCCCATGTCCTCACTGTCATTTCACATTCAGAAACAACCAATTCCGGACGATCAACACATGAAGTCACAGTCTTCAAAGTATCTTCCGCTTGTTCATGGAATAGCACTTCCTCACGATTCTGAACATCCTCATCATTCTTCGCGTCCTTATGATTGGATATCACCACAGCATTAACCTTCATGTTCTCCTGTTGGTCCTCGGTTTTCATTTGGTCCTCAACTGTTTCCATGGCGATGTCCGTCGTCCGAGCAGATACTTCGTTGTCACCATGTCCTAGATCCTCACAGCCTTCCTGTGTCTTCTTATGTAGCGTTACGTCACCATGCCTTGTCCTTAATATATGCCTGCTTATCAATACATCGCACCTAAAGCTCTCAAAGAAATCCATCCCTAATATGCCAGATAAACCATCAAGATCTGCTATGACAAAACTGTGTCCGAAACACCAACCATTGACCCTAAAGTCAATCATAGCCCGACCCTGTACCTCTAACTGTCGACCATCAACAGTGACAAGATTAACATCCATCCCAGAGACCTGCTCTAAGTTTAACCCTGATCTGACAAATTCATCTTTAGACAAAATTGAGATTGGTGACCCCGTATCAATTAGCATATCACTCTGATGACCCTTGACCTTAACGCTAGCAAACAGACAACCTGTATATCCCCCTACACCAGGAATACAATATGTGACTTTTGTACCACTGGAAGATGCTCCCTCCAAGCAAGTACTGGAGTCAACCAAAGTTTTTGAACTATCTAACTGCGGCCCTACAGGATTCTCTACCTGACAACTCTGGACTAAAGGTTCGGCCTCAACCTCAGCCCGCTCTAGTTTTCCGAGTCATTAGCTCGAGACCTTGTTAGTGATATCTCTTGTAACTTCTTGACCGTTGGACAGTCTCTGACCATATGACCTTGATCTTTGCAGAAATAGCACTGAACTTTCCTCGTACACAGATCTTCAGTCCTATGCAATGACTGCTTCAGCTGATCCAACTTATCGTCTATCAGTTGAGAAATAGAATCTAACGTTAGTGATCTATCAGTACCTCTAAGCTCATTTTGCTCAGTAACATCAGGACAGTTATTGCCATATAGACTACCCTCAGTTGAACTTTGATACCCTATACTTTCCCCTGTACCAAACCTATTTGAAAGTATATTCCTCAGGGTGAGGTAGCTACTGAACTGACCATAAGAAAGACCACTAAGTATCGTCTGAGCCGTACCACGCAAGTTAATGCAAAGATTCTGAGCCATCTCATTGTCATTCCAACCATTCCAAGCTGATACTTGTTCGAAATATATCCTGTAATCTTGCCAGTTTGTCACTCTATCATCAAAAGTTTCAGGTTGAATATCATGACGAATGGACCTAAAATGAACTTGACCTGACATAAGGTCATGTCGACTCGCACCAGCTCGCAAGACACTGTCTGTCCTAGCACTGGGAGGGTTGACATGAGAATGACCTACATTCTCCCATCCTGCATCGATACAACTTGACCAAGGTGTATG
>OU744736.1:42574031-42579031 GCA_916613615.1 Steromphala cineraria | reverse complement strand
CTTGCGATTTTCGACTTTGAATTTGACTTTGAATTGTGATTTCAAGAGCTGGATTTTCCTTATCTGAAGGATGTGATACGTTTGTGATTGAGTAGTCTGCTAAATCTGCACTGTAGTGCAGTTTAGTGTGTGACATTCATCTGTGTGTTGACATGTTGAACGAGAATACCAAAATGGCGGACAAGAGGAGGTACAAGAAGGAGTGCACAGTTGAGGTGCATGTTGAAGATCGCAAGATAGTTACTGGTACACTACTGATTAATGCTTTACTCCGAGTTGTGTCAGATGTATATGCGGTTGTTCCCAAGAGTGGTGATTGTTATGATGTGACTCTCCCGAGTGTGGACGAAGCTAGGAGACTAGTGGAAAATGACGAGATTGAGATCGAGAAGTGTAAAATTAGATCTAGACTCCTGGTATCAGAAACTGTTGTAGTGTCGTTTATGCACTTGCCACCCTACATAGAAGACTTGGAGATCGAGAGGTTTTTGTTATCGAAGGGTGTAACACTTGAAAGTCCCATCAAACATCGGATGTTTAAGGGCACAGATGTATCAGACGGTACCAGATATGTGCGTGTTAAGTTTCCTGAAAATCTCAAGTCGTTACCATATTCTGTGGGGTTTGTGACGTGTGAAGGACGCAAGTACTTTAGGGTTATTCACAATAACCAAGTGAAGGTTTGCTTTAAGTGCGGGGAGACTGACCATGAAGTAAAGAACTGCCCTAATACTAAGTGCTTCAAGTGTCAGGAGTTCGGACACATGGCAAAGGATTGTAAAGGAATGAAATGTGAGGAATGTGGTGAATTTGAGGAAAATTGTGACTGTGACATTCATGAATCTAATGAGGAAGATTTCCAAGATGCATGGAGAGAATACCAGGCCGACTTTCCTTCTCTAAAGGATTCAAAACCCGTGCATAACGAACAAGAAATGCGTGATGAACACCTTAGTGAAGACAGTGATACACCCTCAGACGGCGAGAACGTGAAGAGCGAGGATAGAAAGTGTGGTGAACCCGAGGTGCACGAGGAGAAGGAGACAGGTGTGTCTTTCATCGGGCCTATGACACGAGAGGAGACGTTCAGAAGTGAAGAAAACAACACTGCTCATGGGTGGGCAACTGTTCACAGCAAGGGGTCAAGGAGACGGCAGGCTAAGCTGTCAGAAACAGTTCTGATGAAAAACAAGCTGAAGAATAAACTTCGAGAGACAAGAAAATCTGAACTGAGGAAGAAGAAAGAGGAAAGAGCTAATGTGAAGCGTGACATTGCTGATAACCTTCTATTTAAGTGATGGATACACGTGTTAACTTTCTACTTCTCATGATAATCTTATCCTGGAACGTTAATGGACTAAGAGATATATCAAAGATGGATTGTGTTTTTGAAACGGCAAAGGACTCTCGTGCCGACATTATTTTCCTTCAGGAGACATTTTGGAGTGATGATTTTATCAATCAATATTCACACAAATGGCCCGGTAAGATATTTTTCAACAATTGTTCTGAAGAAAATAGAAAAGGTATTGCTATCTTATTTTCACCATCTTTTCAATATAACACCAATTTTGAAAAATGTGATAGTAATGGACGAATGTTGAAGGTATCATTTACCATTGATAATGAAGTTTTCTCATGTATAAATGTTTATGCTCCAAATACCACTTTGGATAGAATCGATTTTTATGATGAATTTATAACTTACCTTACTGGGGATCATATTATTGCCCCTGGAGATTATAATGAATTGCTTGATGTTTTCCTCGATAAGAATGTAAATATTAAAACTTTTAATTCCAGAAGTAGTTACAAACTTTGTAAAATTGTGGATGATTATAACTTATGTGATATTTGGAGATACAGAAATCCCGACAGGAGGGAATTTACAAGAAAACAAATCGTAAATGGAGTGTGTAAACAAAGTCGAATTGACCTTACTTTGATTTCAAAATCTCTAATTCCGTTTGCTACACATGCCTATATTCAATATTCTTCAATAAGTGATCACTCCATTAATTTTGTGAAATTTGATTTTTCTAAAGTAGAACGTGGACCTGGCATGTGGGTCATCAACAATCAAATCCTGTCAGATTCTGTATATTCAAATATCATCATAGATTTAATCAATGAAAATGTATTATGTCCGATGTATTCATCGGAACCATTGTTATGGTGGGATAATTTAAAATATAAAATTAAAAAGTGTAGTATTTACTTCTCTTGTAAAAGGAGAAAACAAGAAAAATCCAAACATTTCGATTTACAGCGCAGGTTAAGGATAGAATACGATAAGCTTTCTAGAAATCCATCACGTGATATTTCTCTTATTCAAAGTTTAGAAAAAGAATTAGAATCTTTTGAAAAAATTAAATGTGATGGTGCTGTTTTAAGATCTAAAGCACAATGGGCTTTAGAATCAGATAGAAATACTTCATTCTTTTTAAACTTGGAAAAGGCTAAGCAGGAATCTAACTGCATAAAGGAATTCATTACTGATAAAGGTGTTACTAACAAAACTGAAGAAATTTTAGATCATGCTTTTAAATTTTATTCAAAATTGTATCAAGCAGAAGATTTAGATGTAGCAAAACAAGATGAACTCATTGATTTATTAAAAGATGTCCTCTCAGAGGAAGAAAAGACTGTGTTAGATAATAACATCACTGTAGACGAGCTCACTACAGCTCTTAACGCAATGAAGCGTCATAAAAGTCCCGGGAATGATGGACTCACAGTCGAATTTTATGTACATTTTTGGGATGTTTTTAAACCAATTTTTGATCACATTGTTAATCATGTTTTTAATGAAAAGCAATTATCACGTTCCATGAAAAAAGGCGTTATCAGTTTATTTTATAAGAAACGGGGAGACAAAAGAGACATTAAAAACTTTAGACCTATTTCACTTTTAAATGTTGACTGTAAATTAATTTCAAAAGTTCTTGCTTCACGTTTGAAGCATGTTTTGGATACGATCATCTCCCCTGAGCAAACTTGTGGCATACCTGGGCGTGATATTGCTGATAATATTCATTGTTTGAGAGATGTCATTGATATGTCAGAAAATATGGATGAAAGTTATATTATTTCACTTGATCAAGAAAAAGCTTTTGATCGTGTATCTCAGTCCTTTATTATAAAGGTGCTTGAGAAAATGAATTTTGGCGATTATTTTATAACTTGGATAAAAATATTGTATTCTGGCTTACAGAGTAGTGTAAAAATCAATGGTCACTTAACGCCATATTTTCCTGTTACAAGGTCAGTCCGCCAGGGCGACCCTCTTAGCAGTTTACTTTTTGTTATTGTAAGTCAATCACTCAATCAGCTTATCAAAACCAACCCTGACATTAATCCAATTGTATTTAATAATAATCACAAATCATTGTTATATCAACATGCAGATGATGCAACTGTAACAGTGTGTAACAAGCAATCTGTAATTGCAACATTTAAATCATTAGATTACTATTGTTCTGCTACAGGAGCAAAAATTAACCTTACTAAATCTGAAGTGTTAGCATTGGGGAGATTAAATCAACACATTGTTTTTAATTTCGACCTTCCAATAACAGTCAAATCTGACTGTCTAAAAATTTTGGGAATATATTTGGGTCCAGATAAATTAGCTTGTGAAAGCAAAAATTGGAAATGTAAATTAAACAAAATAAAATCTTTGCTTGGCCTGTGGTCACAAAGACAGCTAACACTTCAGGGCAAATCAATAATTATTAATACTTTTATGCTTTCAAAATTATGGTATAGTGTTTATGTTTTACCTGTTCCACAATGGTTCATAAATGAGTTGGATTCATATATTTCTAATTTTATGTGGTCAGGTAAGGCAAATCTTATCAAACGCACAACAACAATTGGACACTTCAAAGAAGGTGGTTTATCTCTTACCAATTTGAAATTCAAAATTCACTCCTTCCGTTTAAAATTAGTAACTAAACTATTTAACGCTAATTACATAGCATTATGGAAACATTCTGCTATGCTATTTTTCCAAAAATATCTAAACATGGGTCTAAGGGAAAATATTTTTGCTATTGTTTATAATGAGGGCGCTCTTAAACAGATGAATCCCTTCTATGCAGAAGTCTTACGTGCGTGGGATAAAATCACGTGCGCTCAACGAGATCTCGTGACAAATCCCGAGCTTATCATGCACCAACCTTTGTTTCATAATCCCCACGTGCGTTTCGAGGGAAAAGTGTTGTACTTAAAATTTTTCATTGAGTGTGGTATTAGTACACTCTCTGATATATGTTATGAAGCTATCCCTGGATTTTTAAAGATGTCAGCCATTATTGAAATGGTGCATAATTGTAATGATAATGTATCTGTTTCACAAATTAAATGTGCATATTTTATCATTGTTAAATCATTACCAAGAGAATGGTTTCAGCATGTTTGTTCATATCCCACCACCAGTAAATCTGTAACTGATGTTTGTATTGTTACTGATAACGGTAATATTCTTTCTCATCAGCTCAATGTTAAATTTTGTTATTCATATTTTGTTGATAAAACTTTTGTAACAGCAACCTCAATTACCTTTTGGGAACAATACTTTTTAGACATAAATTGGTCTAAAGTTTGGAAATCAGTTTTTAATAATGACAAATCTTCTCAGCAGAGGGATCTTGATTTTAGAATATGTCACAACATTGTATATACAAATGTAAAAATGTATAAATATGGTAAATCTGACACTGATTTGTGCCCAGTGTGTACAGACTCTACTGAAGATATGTTTCATATGTTTGTTTTTTGTGATGATCTCTATGACACAATTAATATTTTCAGAGATTTATTCACAAATATCTTTCGTGATAAGGGTTATTCCTTAAACGATCTTATCTCTTGGTTATTGTTCGGGATTTATTCTCCCGAGGCATGTGACAGCAGTGATTGTTTAAACATCATTTTAGCAATTTTCCGAATATGTGTTTATAAACGAAGAGCAATTTCCTCATTACAAAATAAAAAAC
>OU744736.1:42566531-42569031 GCA_916613615.1 Steromphala cineraria | reverse complement strand
TTCTATAATAACTCTCCAAATGAAAATAGGAAAGGAGTTGCCATTTTATTTTCAAAACGTTTCCCTCATAAAGTTGTTTTTGACAAATGTGATAATAATGGACGTATTATTAAAGTTTCTTTTCATGTAGATGATGTAAAATATTCATGCATTAATGTATATGCTCCTAATGATGTGAATGAAAAACTTCTTCTTCTAACAGAATTGTCAGATTATTTTGATGGAGAACGGACTTTAGTTCCTGGTGATTTTAACTCAATTGTTGATCCATTTCTTGACAAAGGTGTTAATACAACCTCGTTTTGTAAACGCAGCAGCGATGCATTACTTAAATTTTGCGATAATAATAATTTGTGTGATATCTGGCGATACAGAAACCCCTACAAAAGGGAATTCACAAGGCAACAAATTGTAGAAGATGTGATGAAACAATCTCGCATTGATTATATTTTCATATCAAAATCCCTCATTCCTTTCGTGTCAAACACCTTTGTCAAGTATACAACATTAAGTGATCATAATATTTTGTGTTTAAAGCTTGATCTATCAAATGTTGAGAAAGGTCAAGGCTTATGGGTTTTTAACAACCAATTACTTGAAGACCTAGAATTTATTGGTAATGTTAGATCAATTGTTGCAGAAAGTCTAGGCTGCCCATTGTATGATTCAGAGATTCGCATCTGGTGGGATAATCTCAAATATAAACTTCGAAAAAGTGCTGTTTATTTTTCCTGTAAGAAATCCAAAAAAGAAAAAAATGATTATTTTCAACTTCAAAGAAGATTAAGAATTGAATATGAAAAACTTTCCAAATTCCCCAATCACAGGTTAGATACAATTCAAGCTATAGAAAAGGATCTAGAACATTTTGAAATGCAAAAATGTGAAGGGGCTATCTTAAGATCTAAAGTCCAGTGGGCACTTGAATCTGACAGAAATACTTCTTTTTTTCTTAATCTTGAAAAATCAAAACAGGAAAGTAATTGCATAAAAGAAACAAGAACAAGTGATGGTCTTACTCGTAAGACGGAAGAAATAATCGCTCACATTCACTCTTTTTATGCAAATCTGTATTCATGTGAAGATATTTATCCAGATATTCAAGATGAAATATTAGAGAATATTACTAATGGTCTCAGCACAGAAAATAAGGAATATTTAGAAAAAGATATTTCACCTGCAGATCTTACTGAGGCATTAAAGGGAATGAAACGCAAGAAATCCCCTGGCAATGATGGTTTAACGGTTGAATTTTATTCAAAATTTTGGGACATTCTATGTCCCATTTTTTCTAAAATTGTAAATCATATTTTTGGAGAAAAAGAAATGTCTAAAAGTATGAAAAAAGGTGTAATAAGTCTCTTCTATAAGAAGAAAGGTGATAAAAGTGATATCAAAAACTTTAGACCAATATCACTTCTTAATGTTGATGCTAAGCTTATATCAAGATCACTATCTATAAAGCTTACAAAAATCATGCCATCAATTATCTCCCCTGAGCAAACCTGTTCTGTACCTGGGAGAGATATAGCTGACAACATTATAGCTATTCGTGATGTTATAGATCTTGTAGATGAGGAAAATAAGGAAGGATATCTCATTGCTGTTGATATGGAAAAGGCTTTTGATCGGGTCAGTCATCAATTCATTTTTAAAGTTTTAGAAAAACTAAATTTTGGCCCAAATTTCATTTCATGGATTAATATTTTATACACTGATTTGAAAAGTTGTGTAAAGATCAATGGCCACTTAAGTCCTTATTTTCCGGTCTCAAGATCTGTTAGACAAGGAGATCCACTGAGTAGCCTATTATATGTTATAGTCAGTGAACCACTCAATGCACTGATTAAATGTAATAATGAAATATCAAGCATTCTAATCACTCCTGAGTGCTCTTCCCTGTTGTACCAACATGCTGATGATATAACTGTAACAGTTTCAAACAGGGAATCTGTAAATATTGTTTTTAATACTATAGACCATTTTTGTCATGCTACAGGTGGAAAGGTCAATTATAATAAATCAGAAGTGTTATGTCTTGGCAAAGCCAAACTCACCGATATAAATTTACATTCACCTGTCAGCATAAAATATGACTGTGTTAGAATTTTGGGAGTTTTTCTTGGACCAGATAAGAGACTCTGCGATCAGAATAACTGGAAAATGAAAATCTCAAAAATGAAATCATTACTAGGATTGTGGTCGCAGAGGCGCTTGTCACTTCAAGGAAGATCATTGATACTTAACACATTCATATTTTCAAGATTATGGTATATAATTTATGTACAATCTGTACCAGATTGGGCGAGGCAAGAAATAGAGAAGTGTGTAAACAAATTTCTATGGTGTGGCAAAAACCCTCTAGTAAAAAAATCCACAATCATAGCACCTCTTAATAAAGGTGGTCTTTCTATTCCGGATTTTAAATATAAATTGTTTGCTTTCAGATTAAAATTTGTAAGAAAACTTTTTGATGATTCTTTTCATACCTTGTGGAAAC